>CAUJNA010000068.1:171244-340929 GCA_963377175.1 Effrenium voratum
GCCTGCGACACCACGGACGTCGCAGAAGGGCGTGAGATCGACATCGAAGGGTGGGAGGTCAAAATCACCCACCAGTGCAGATTTTCGCGCCGTGATCAAAGAGAAGAATAAGATGGAGGTGGAGATCGGGGAATATCAGAAGACACTTGATGAGATGTCGGCAGCAATGGCGAATCTTAACCAAGAAGACTATGGAAGCACCATCCGGATCCAGGAGCTGGAAAGACGATGCGAGATTGCCAGCAAGCAGTCGGGACATCTAGTGAGTCACCACCAACACCACATGGCTGAGGCATGGCGCAAGTTTGAGGAAGAAGCCCAACAGATGCGCAAGGTGGAAATGAACGCATTTCAGTACGGGGAGAAGAAAGACATGGAGTCGAATATTATGATGCAACAGATGAGGCAAGCTGAAGGAACTATCATGGAGCAGAAGCGGGAAATTGCATTGATGAAATCCTACATGGCAAGCGAGAAGTCGGCCGCGCAGGAATCAGCTATACGTGCAAATCAGATACACCGTGAGGCTTCACAACAGATATCAGTTTATCAGCAACAGATCAGAGGCATAGAATCTTCTACATCTATCGAGAAGTTCAACGAGGAGGAGATGGTCCAAAGTCTGAAATCACAGTTGGAGCATGCACTCGTCAAGCGCCCCGAGACGTACTCTTTGGAGGACTCCAGGGAACAGTTGATGACGAGGCTGAATGACGTTACAGTATTTGCGGAACAGGAATCGAAGAGAGCAGATTGCTTGCTTCGCGAAAAGGAAGAGATCGTCAAACAGTATGAGTCCGACGTGTCGATGAAGGACCAGATGATTGCTGTTGAAGGTGGTCATCGTCAGGATGCGATCTTGGAGTTAGCCCAGGTCAAAGAAGAGAAACAAGAGGAACGGTGCACGATGGACGAGAAGTCGAAGGAGGCTGAGTACTGGAGATTGACAGCTAAGGGAATGTACGATGAGTACCTCGAGGAGATGCATGAGCTTCAGGGACAACTGAAGGAAAGAGAGGCGACGCTCAAGCAAGAAGAGAGTTTTGTGCGCCAACTCGATGCTGACAACGAGGAACTACGTGCACACAAGAAGCTGGAGATGCAGGAAGCCTCCAGCAGCAAAGATGGACATCGTGAACGAGCAGTAGTGAAACGCGCTGAGGGAGGAACCCAGGCTAATTCGAGTAGGATAGACAAGAAGGTGGCTGGGTTATCCCGTCATCGTCTTCAAATCAAATCCCTAATTCGTCGCTGATGCCAGGTTCGATCCTCTTTCCGTCTTTCGGTGATCCAATGATCGATGTACACCTATCCCAGATGCAAGGGGTTGTTGGGCATGTCCCACAATCCACTACTACGACTGGTGGTGGTGATGGGGGGGGAAACAACGGTACTACACCCCCATTGGATTACGGTGGATTCCCGCCCAATGGGAATGGGCAGGGAGCGGGTCGACGTCAGTTGAGCCTCGCTGGTGGCGGAGGAGGACCTCCGGATGATCCACCCGATGATGAGGATGAGGATGACGACGACGAAGGAGATGAGGAAGACGAGGAAGAAGAAGAGGAGAAGACGATCGGACACGGAGGAGACGAAGGAGATCGAGAGATAACCGAGAGGTCAAGAACGACCGACCGAGAATCTCGAGGAAAGAGGCCGAGAGAGTATCTATTCCGGCCTGGCCAAAGATCCATCAACTTGACACCTGGAAGATGCAACTGCTGATGAATGTTCTGAGCGCATGTGCGGATCCAGATACCGACGCATGGACGAAATGGCTGGAGCAGGCTCTTGGGTTGAACCCAGACCTGGATTTGCTTAGCGATTCAGGTGGCGACAGATTTGCTACGATAGATATTAAGATGGCCATGGGCATGCAGAACATGCTGAAACAAGCACCTGACGAAGCCAAGGACGTATACCTCGATGCTACACGACACTCTGAACTACGACATCAACAAGGGGTGATCGTGAAGGGACGAGAGTTGGTGGCATTAGTTATGCAATCATTCAGAACTTCCGATAGAACGGATCTTGTCTACCACATCGAGCACTTATTCAACCTTGACTTTCCTGGCGACAAGAACTTGGTCATGTTCAGGAACAAATGGTATGATTTGCTGCTGAAGATGAGGAGCGAGGACAGACCCAGTAAGCTGGCTCTCAGAGACATCCTTTACAGGAAGATCAAAGGGAGCAAGAAGATGGAGTTCGGCCTCAATGCCTACCATAGACTACCGGACAAGCATCCTCAGAAGACGTATGAATTCTTATTGGCGTTGATCGACTATCAGATCAAGGCAGATCGGGAAGACCTGATGCTCGACATGAAGGAGAAATCGGTCAAGTCGATGATGAAGTCAGGCGGGAAGGATGCGGCTCCAGCAACTGGCAAACAGGAGAACCAGGGTGGCAAGGGCAGAAAGGGGAAACCCGGTGGACCTGATGCCGCTCCTGTGCTCCCAAAAGCCAAGGCAAAGGGCCACGCTGGCAAGAACGGCAAGTCCGACGGTGCCAGCGACAGAGGCAAGAGTCCGGGCGGAAGCAAGGATAACCCCTGCTGGTACCACTTCAAATCGGCGAAGGGGTGCGTGAAAGGGAATGAATGCACTTTTTCCCACAGCAAGAAGACGGAGCACAAGTTGGAGAGTATGTCCAAGGGGAAAGGAAAGGGCAAATCCAAATCCAGATCATCGTCACCAAAGAAAGATGATGGAGCATGCTTCGCGTTTCAGAAGGGGAAGTGCGATAGGGGGAGCGCTTGTAAGTACAGACATGAGCTCATCAAGAACAATTCAGCTCCAGCAACGTCAAGTGACAAGACACAAGCCAAGTCGAAGGCTGCCGCCAAAGCCGCAGCGCCTGCCATTGTGAGGAGGGCCATCGCGATGCCTGCGATAGTCCTGAAGCAATCGGCTCCTGCGGGGAAGGTAAGCTTCAAGAAGGACGTTGATCATGTCGAACCGGACGAAGCCGAGACTATCTACCACGAGCACGATGACGACGCGATGAGCGAATCATCGAGATGGTCTGGCGAGTCCGAGATCCCCGAGAAAATGGTGTGGTTCAAGGAAGTGCTCGACGTCGACGAGAATGGGGAGATCACCTACCTCGAAGACGAGAGAAGGCAATGGGAACGAAAAGGAGAATGGTACGGTTATGAGGACAATGAGAATGAGCCTTATCAGTACGTGTACGTCGACGAGAAGAAGTTCAAAAGCAGTGATCATCGTGAATTATCAGCCTATCAAGTCCAACGATCATTGATACGTGCGAAGATACTGAGAGAAGTGGTGGATGATGTATATAAGAAGCACTACTTCCCGGTGACCAAGGAGAGCAGCATAATGTTCGAGTATGATCGGAACAAGGACGAGATCAAGGAATCGGCTGTCGACTGGAAGAAACAGCATGGTATGCCGAAGAACGTTTTCGCCATGTCAACGTGCATCAGCAAACGGGTGAAATGGTTGATGGACACCGGATGTGGTCATGATCTCATCGGAAGAGCCAAGGCGAAGAGCCTGGGTGTCGACATCGTGAAAGATGACGACGAGATCGTGTTCCAGACCGCGAATGGTTCCACTTCCACATCTGATGTGGCCAAGATAGTCGTGGACGAGTTGGACGAGACTGTCGAGCCGCATGTATTGGATGAGACACCCACGGTATTGTCAGTGGGGAGGAGATGCATGAAGATGGGTTATGCATTTCACTGGATGCCTGGTAAACTACCTTTCATGGTTACGCCAAAGCAGGGATTCGTGCACTTGCAGGTCAAGGACGACATCCCGTACCTAGTGAGTGATGGTAAACTTCGGAGTAACAGGCATCGCCCTACGATAGACGACCTCAAGGAGCACTTTTCGGAAGTATTGGCGATGGTAACGAACGACGAGGCAGATCAGGGAGGTGACGATGAGAACGACGTCACACCCGCCGCTGTCGGTGAGTCCGCAGAGGCCGAGGGCGAACACCACGACGGGGCATTCGACTTCGGGCCACCCGGAGGAGCCGGTCCGGTACGTCCGCCTCCCGTGGCTGAGGAAATACCTGTAGATGTTGGGTCAGTCCCGCATCGACATGGTGATGCCGAAGCTCACGAGGAAGAGGTTGATGAAGATGATCCAGATGCCGGAATCGAAGTAGACGTGTACGAAGGATCATCAATAAAGAGGAAAGTGGGAGTCCTCAAGAAGGACGCCAACTCCATAGCTCATTTGCTTACACACAGATACCGAAATCCCTTCTGCGAATCATGCGTCAAGGCAAAGATGAGACACTTCAGATCACGAACGGGAGCATTCAAAAGAGAAGTGAAGACGTTCGGTGACCTGGTGACGTTCGACTTCGTGACGGCATCAGGGGATCATGAAGTGGAAGGCAGGTATGCGCTCATCATCCGGGACATATATACCGGAATTATCATGGCTTATCCCACCGCGAGAAGAGACACTGACTCAGTCGTCAGGGCTATCAAGCACTTCAGCGGGAGGAGGAAAATCAAGCAGGTATATTCGGATGATGGCCCGGAACTGATCAATGCGTGCGTGGAGCTGAAGCTGAACCACGACCTATCGCTGCCTGGACGGCCGCAGAACAATTCCCTTGCTGAAAGAACAAATCAATTCATCATTGACCAGACTTCGGCTTGTCTAGTACATGCCGGTCTACCCACGTGTTATTGGGTGCAAGCCATCACCACTCTGTGCCATCTCATGAACATCGAAGAGGTGAACGGATCGAGTGCATGGATGAGGCTGCATGGCGAGGAGTTCAAGGGCGAGAAGATACCTTTTGGTGCGCTAGTGGACTTCAAGCCGAGTGAAGCACGAGGGGGAAAGAGGGAGAAGTTCGAGCCGAGAGGGGAAACTGGTATATTTGCTGGATATGTGTTGAGCACTGGCATGCATTGGGCAAACAAGTATCGTGCTTGGGCACTTACTGCATTTGCGGGTGCAGAGCTGAACATCAAGAAGGCAAAGGTTCCACCTCGGTTGAGAATGCCACATCAGACGGAGAGGATGATTCTGAAATCTCCTCTGACATTCCCAATACAACAGAAGTACAAGGTTGCCAACGAGACTTTGGAAGGGATAGAGATGTCTATCGATGCAATCGGTCTGGATGCGCGTGACCGCCTGATCGAAGATGAGGACTACGAGCCTGAATTGCTGCAGAGTGACGAGAAGCGACTGCTTGACGATGAGGTCGATCAGATCGCTGGTCTACTGCTCGACGATGGCCCGGAGGTAATCGCCGGAGATCGGGGGGATCATGCAGGAGAAGAAGATGCTAGACCGAGCTCTTCAAAAGGAAAAGGAGATGGACACTCCAAGGGCGATGAGAAGGTTGCGAGGTCCGACCTTCCACACGTGTCAGTTGGACTACCTGGGGATGGTATCACGTACGTCAACGACGATGGCAAGGAGGTTAAAATCGACAAGGCCGGAAGACCGTATCCTGTCGGGAAGGATGGATTCAGGCTAATGAAGACATCAAGACCTCCAGAGTTCACTCCTGAAGAATGGAAAATGATGAGTAAATATTACACCAAGGAAGAGAAGGCCGAGGTGAAGGGCGGTGGCAAGAAGAAAGAAGAAGATCCCAAGAGTAAGGAGTCTGAGATTTCCGCGCCGGCAGAGGCACGGACATTACAGATGCCCGGTGGTAAGAGAATTCGAGCGATGCTTCGGAACCGCTGGGGTGGAGTAGAATGGCAGTACAATTGGGGATTGCGGAAGAACATATCAAAGATCAAGAACCCAATGGATGGGAAGCACTTGGCTGAGCTTGAATGGGTCAGGATTGTCGTTAATCCTGTCGACGGGGTGGTTGTTCTCATGGATTCCAAACAGTCCCAAGACGTCATGAGACGAAACGTTCAGCTTGAGAAAGAATTTGAGTGTCTGGTGGTAATTTATGCCTGGAAGTTCAAGTCTGAGGAGCGATCAAAGTCGACTCCAAACTGGACGAAGGCGGTTGCATCAGTCATGGAGAGTCATAATGACGAAGCTGAAACGGCATCGGGGACGGATCCATCGGTCGACGAATCGACGGACCTCACCTGGTATGAATGGGAGGAGTCTGCTGAGATAGTTTCTGGAAAGGTGCCACTCGCGATGCCTGCGATAGGCGAAGACGGTGAAGCCAAGAAGTACCCATCGATGCCGTGCGTGACCTCTGAGCGAATACAGCACAGAGAGAAAGCTGTGAAAGTTGTACGATTCTTCGACGCTTTAGTATCCAGGCCGGTAGGCCGGAAAGAGATGTTGACCAACCCTGATGCATTGGCATCAATGAAGAAAGAGTGGTCGGGATTAATCGACCAGGGGGTCTTCGATCTTGGCGCGGTGCGCGAATATGACGCTGTAGCCAGGGAAGCAAAAGCGAAAGGGGAAGAAATACCCATGGCTCGCGCACATGGCATTTGCGTTGAAAAGCACTCACAGTTGCCTGTTGGTGATCCTAAGAGGAAGTTCAAGGGTAGAGGCGTGTTGCTGGGGAACCAAGTGAAGAACCAAAGCTTTGAGGCTGCGATGTTTCAAGATTTGGGGAACTCCCCTGCTTCATTTGAAGCCTCGCGTTGGGCGGATTTTCTGGGTTGTCATGATGGCTGGGATGTGCAGATGGCCGACGCTGTTCAGGCGTATATACAGGCCACCTTGAGAGGCACGCCGTGTTGGATTGAATTGCCACCGGAGGCCGTGCCAAGTGAATGCAAATGGGATAAGTACAGAAGACCAGTCGTCCCGTTGAGGAAGGCGCTGTACGGACACCCAGATGCGGGAACATTTTGGGAGCAGCACTGCGATGAATCGGTGCGTGCCGTTGGTTTTGAGCCCATCGGCGAAGAATGGCCTTCAGTGTACATTCATGAAAAGCTCCAGCTTGTTCTGGTTGTGTATGTCGACGACTTCAAAATGGCAGGGCCGCAGAAGAACCTTGCCCAAGGGTGGAGCATGTTGCGTACACGTTTGAAGATTGAGCCCGAGACTGGACTTGACATGTACCTTGGTTGCAATCAAAGCAAGGAAAACGTCACTCTCGGGAACGGACACCGAGTAACAACGGTGACCTATGACATGGAACAGTTCCTACGTTCCTGTGTCGACCGCTATCTTGAAGTGGCGGGCGACGTGAAGTTGAATAAGGTTGTCACCCCTGAGTTGCATGAAGAAACAAAGAATCACGTCTCACGGAAGCCTGCCAGAGAGGGGCCGTCAGTCGTGTGCAATTGGTGTAACAATCTTGTGCCCACCGACGGTTCTGCCACAGTGCCGGACCAACGGGGAGGGACTCCTGAGTTGGCCATGAAGGAGCCCGTGCGTGGACACCTTGCTCCGCATGCCGCTAGCGTACTGATGAAGTTGCTGTACGGTGCGCGGATTGCTCGCTTCGATTTGTTGCGGCAAGTGAATCGCCTAGCACGGAACGTGCATAGGTGGACTGACTCCGATGATCGGGGTTTGCATCACTTGATGTGCTATGTGCATCATACCAAACATTGGCGCATGGTCGGTTGGGTTGGAGACCCTATGGACGATGTGCACTTGGCCTTGTATGCGGACGCTGACTTTGCAGGATGCATTGACTCGCTGCGTTCCACCTCTGGTGGACACTTGAATATACAAGGGCCTAATACCCGGTTTCCGTTGTCTGGCAGCTCTAAAAGACAGGGTTGTGTGAGTCACTCCACTCCCGAGGCCGAGATTGTTGCGGCCGACGTTGCCATGAGATCGATGGGTATGCCCGCTCTCAAGCTGGTAGAGCGGATTCTCAAGAAGTCACCGAACTTTGTGTTCTATGACGATAATAAGGCTATGATCGGTGTCGTGCGATCGGGGAGGAACCCCACGATGCGCCACCTTGAGAGAAGCCATGGTGTTAGCATTTCGTGGATGCATGAGATGTTCACACGTGATTACATGTACTTGGCGTATGAGGTCACCGACAGGATGGCGGCCGATATTTACACCAAGGCGTTCAATGATGGGCGCAAATGGAAACATGCATGTTTGCAGATTGGTCTGCTTGACCCGAGCTTGCTGTCTGACCCGGATACCCTCAAGGCGCTCACACCCACGTGTGATCCCATAAAGGGGACCATGCAGACTGCTTCGGGGACAGTTGACGGAGTTCCAACATTTCCGTACACACACATTCCGATCATGCCCCCGGACCTATGGTGGTCTGGATTAACATCCAAAGAGGGATTGCATGAGCATGAAGGACATGATCCGGTTGTTGTTGCCAAGGGACCCAGATTGATGCGTGTAAAACCTCCACTCGCGGTTATGACACCGTTTGGGAGCAAGTGGCTTCGTTCCACTTGGTTTCTGAAGAATGGGTCATGGCTCAAAGTTGAGGATAGAGTTGACCCGGGGCTACAATGTGTGCGAATTGATGGTTGGGTTGAACGCGCAGTTTGGCAGTTTCATCCCGTACCGGTCGCTGCACCGGCGCGGGAACGGTCTCCACGACCACGACCAATTCACGTCGGGTCCGGGGATGTTGACATGCAGTCCGTGCTGGCCGCATTTGTTGAAGAACTGTCGAACGAGCGCATAGAGTTGAAGTGTGTTAACGACCTTGCTTTGGAAACGTTGCTCCGATTGAAATTGCTCATGCGTTGTCTGCATATCAATCACGAGCAGCTTGTCCCTGGTCGTTGTTTTGTTCCGTATCGCATTGCGGTGAAGCACAAGCCACAGTTAGCGCCGGGTATTGAACTCGCGATGGTCAAACACGACGGTGGTGTGCTTCGCGCTCCTGTTCATGTCTCGCTTCCTGGTATGAGAACTCGCACAGTCGTCACTCTTTACAGTGTTGACTTGGCTCGGCCCATCGTGCTGATGGCATGCTCCGAACCACGTAACTGGTTCACTGCTCTTGCCCGCCATGACGGGCCGCAGGTTGTCACCATAACCCTGGTTGATGACTACTGAGCGAGTACGGGGGGAGAATCGCCAGACATGTGCTTACCAAACCTTCCGATTTGTTGTTCTTCGCCGGGCCTTGCACGGGGGGATCATCATGGGCACGCCTCAACAAGACTCGCGGAATTGACACCGCAGAGAAAATCGAGGCCAAACAAAGAGAATTTTGGAGATTGTTTGAACGGTTCGTTGAAATTAAACGGCATGCCATGACAAAACGAGCTGCGATTTTGTTTGAGTTGCCTGGAAGTTGTGATTATTGGAAAGATGAGAGACTGCATGAGGTCGTGCATGATGGGACTAGTCACGAGTTTGATGGGTGTCGCTATGGCTTGAAACAAAGATATGCTAAGAAACCCCTGCCAATCAAGAAACCATGGAGAGTTGTCTCATGGAACTTTGAACTTGGTGGCTCGTTGTCCAAGAAATGCAATGGAAACCATGAGCATGGACCTTGTGCTGGTCGTGAAACCAAAGAAACCCAGTTGTACACGTCTATAATTGTGGGTGTGATCCTTCGCCGTTTTCGTGCTCGAGCAAGGTGCCTCAAACCGGCACCGTTGAAACTCGCTCTTGCTTGCATTACGCGAAGGAGATCGCGGAAGCACCAAGCTACTGCGAGCGAAATCTGCACCACCCCAACTGCACAACCGAGGTGCTGGGCCAGTCCCGAACCTCTGGTGCATACGGGGAGCTGGGTCAGTCCCGAACCCCAAGCTTCAAGAAGGAGCTGGACGAGTTCGTCACCTCAATCTGAAGCTGGGATCATATTGGGACAATTCCGTGGCTTCATTTGCAGCTGCTTATTTTGGGTTTTCCTGGTTCTGGAGAATATCATCAAGATGACTGCCAATCCGACTGTCGTCAACACGAATGAGTTCTTCTGCGTGCCTGTTGGGAAATCTAGGCAAGCAGCAATCTTCTTGGGAAATTTGGTGAAGAACGCCATCGAGGATGGCAAGAGGATGCCCAAGAGGATGGAGGTGAGCAGCGACCTGGGTATGTGCGTGAAGTGGATCGAGGACATCGGCGTCCCCGCTATTTATGCATACTCAGCGTACTATTCTGCCAAGGGCCGCGGGATGATGAAAGGTGAAGGGCAGTCTATGAGGGTTGCCTTAGAGTTCATCAGCAAAGTTTTCGGACAGCTTTCTGCCGACGAATGTATGCTTGGATGGAGGGAATTCTGCAGCAAGGGAAAGAAGATCGTGTCGGCGCTGAACCAACTTTGCGGTGAGGCAACGATGCTGGCGAAGAACCCCGAGTTGCTCAACGTAACCAAGTACTGCATGGAAGGGGCGGATATGTTGAGATCAATCGCGAACATCTGGGATCTCGCATTAGGCGTGGCCGAGGACAACGATGAACGGTCGTTCAAAGCAGCATTCCACCAGAACACCCCGGTTGGGGAGGTGTACAAAGAATTCATCAACGACGAGTCATCTAGGGCATCGTCATCGAGAAGGTGGAGGAGCTCTGAGGAGTTCCAGACAACTGCAGAGTTTGAGAGGCACGACCGGAGAATCGCAAGATACAGGGATCGAAACTGGGGGAAAGTGTTCACGTTGGGCGTGATCAAGGCTCCCAAGATCGACTCCTACGGTCGTGGTTCCAAGGACGACTACCAGAAGAATTGGGACCTTGGGTTGATCTACCAGAATGAGCTGCAGGCATCGATGAAGAACCTCGCATATGCACTGAGGAGGGATGGGAATGCCAGCCAGAACAACCTATTGCGCTGGATGATCTGTGGGTCAACCCCCAGTGACATCTCTGACGCGTGCATCGGAGCGGTCAATTCGCTCATGTGCGTCTCTTCATCATGAGGAGATTGCAGCCATTGCTCGGTGAGAAGGACTCCAAAGATCAGTCGTATACAGCTTATTTCCGTCCAGACAAAAGGGAGCTGAACGATCTCTACCGGGAGATCGAGTACGCCAGGGATTTCCTATGGTGCATCGATATGATCTATGAGTCGAAGCTGCCTGCGATGAACATCAACTCCATCAGTTTGGCACCGCACGCGGCTGACAGGGCCGCTGAGAACCAAGATCGGCGCAAGTGGGTAAGCTGGATGAAGGAGATCGAGAAGAAGGCCGAGAAGGACGTCATGATCGATTTCTTCCAGAATAAATACTGCACGATTCATGAAATCGAGAGGGAACTGGAGAAGTACCCCGAGGATTTCGTGGTTGGGGAAGAGCCGACATGGTGGGTGATGGGCTCATCGAAGACGGAGCCGCCACGGAAGACGGAGCGACAGCAGAAGTCGGCATCAAGCTCCGGGCAAAGGAGTCAAACCGCTGGTGGGTCAGTCCCCCAGCCGGGAGCTCCAAGTGGGGGGTCGCAAGCCAGCGATGCTGTCAAGATCGACAACGAGATCATCGACTCCATTTTCCGAATGAACTCTGGCGGTGACGACGACAGATGGGTAATTATCAACCCAACTGCTGGACACGATACCTACACTTCATTCGAAGGGGGTACCACATTGGGCGGCGCGACTGTCAATGTGAAATTCAACATAGACAACAATACGGGGTACCCAATCATACAAACTGTATTTGGGCCGTGTCTTGCAGAAGGCAAGAAGGCAACGTATTGGGAGTGTATGCTGAGATGCCTGACCTCTTCGCTATTGCACTTCGAGGAGAAGACCAGCGCGGAGAAGATCATTCTTTCCTATGTTGGGAAGGGAAATGCGGCATGGCTACAGCTGTATGCTTTCTTGTGTGCCCAAACAGGATGCTTGATTACTGGACGCCTTCCGGGCGCCAAAGCCATCAACGCGTTGATTCAGGCGGAGAAGAACCCGGACAACGCACCTGGACAGTTGAACCGGATTATCAATAGGCAGAAGAGGAGCCCCATTGGCGAGGCGACGATTCGCGACATGATGATCCACAAGAAGAGCTTCTTGGTCCTGGATTGGCCCCTGAGGGCCGTCAACTCAAAAGGGAGCACGAAGACCTTCCAGATGATGGTCAACGAACAGGGATGGACAAACATCGAGGAGAGATCATACTATGGGTCGAGTGAGCAAGTCTCCTCACCCAACGACACGTTGAATATCATCTCCCGATTGCAGAAGCTGGATAAGCTCATCGCTGAACGGCGGAGGCGAGACATGGATGACTCACCAATGTCGGTGCACATCTGGATGTCGCTATATGATTGGGTGAGCATGAGAGGATGCGGATGGCAGGTGACCGCCAACCCCATCATCGACTACCTGCAGAAGGCGATATCTGACCTCGTCAACACATGCAAGGGCCTGGTCGTGGTGTGCGTGAATCGCGATGTTGCTTTCCATGGTGGAAGAGGGGACTTGGGGACGATCGCCAACAAGGTTAGCGAGATCTGCAAGGCGGCAGGCGCGCTGGTGACCGAGAACGATCGCCTGTGGCGCGTGGTCCATGCGCTCACAGGAAAGAACTACAAGATCCCTGGGAGCTCGAACTTGCAACACTTCCTCCTGAAACGACTGCTGATTGAGAAATCCATCGATGCGGTCGCACCAAGCAACGCGTTTGTGTGTGAGCTGGAGGGGACGTGCATAAACGAGCCCGACCTTCGATTCAACATCCCGAAGAACATGGAGGAATCGAAGGTGAAATTCGAGTACAAGCCGACCTTCACTGCACAGTCGAAGAGGAAACAAGAGCAGCAAGATGAAGGACACGGCGAGCAGGATGCTTTTGGGAAAGCCGATATCGGTGATCAACGTCTTCGATGGTATACGGTCACGGAGCTCAGCAAGTTTATCTGCAAACTTTGCGCTAAAGAGATGCAGATGAGCAAGTCGAAGGTGCTCGGACCGAAGTCGAAGTACAATCCCTCTTCTTGCGTGAACTGTTGCGCGAACTGGAACGCGGACACGAACGGTATTGCAATGTCTACCGAGGGGAAGAAAATGTACACGCGCCTCTTCGCGGAATGCGTGGTGGCAATCCCCGACCTTCAAAACCTCATGGTGGACGTCAACAACATCCAGGCCATGATCACGATCATACGGGAGCTCGCGTATTCTAAGCTGAAGAAGGAGCTTTCCCACGTGGGATTCGTGAGCATGACTGTGGATCAAGCAGCGCAGTTCTACAACAACGGTCACGGGAAGCAATTGTGCGCATCCCGGGATGTGATCGTGTGCAAGAACTCCGAGGGAGTCGAGGAGAGGATGTCCATCTTCTTGATAGGCAAGGATCTCGGCAATGTGGCATATTCGTCATGGATCAAGAGTGTGCTCGACCAAGGGACGATGTATGAGCTCCTGGGACAAACCACGAACGAGGAGTCCTTGGGAGACGTCGTCGAGATGGTGTTGGGATTCTTTGAGGTGATGTCGTACTTCCAGCACGAACTGCCACTGTGGAAGGATGCATGGAAGATCAAGAGGGAGTTCGAGCAGTCAATAGTGCGACACCTCGCTGGGAACGTGACCCACACGACGGGCCAGAACAGAAAGCGGAACAAACCGTCCGCACAGCTCGGCGTGCCCACGAAGGAGGTGCTTGACATCATGAACAAGGTCAAGCCCAGACATCCACGATCCCTGATCACCGAGCCCTCTGCACAAGGGTCCAAGAGAAAGGCCACGGAGGGCGAAGATGAGGGTCTTGGTCAAGCACCAGACCCGAGTCGAAGTTCTCAAGCCAATACTGAGAAGGAGGACAAGAAGCAGCGTGTGATCGACGGGCGGAGAGCGGCACTAGGGTTCCTGGAGTCAATGGAGAAGTGCATGGGAGATATGGGGATCTGTAAGAAGTGCGCGAACCTGGCCCACGACGGTGACTGCAAGGACATTGAGGAGGCTGCTGGAAATGAGAAGGCGATGAAGGTGCTCCGTGAGCTACTCAGCAGTGACCCTATTTCATCTGATGAAGACATGGGGGATACGGAGGAGCCGTCCTCATCAACGTCCAAGGAAAGAAAGAAAGGGGGACAAGCAGGGAAAGAAACAATTGAGATGTACAGCTACACTATTAAATTGGTGGAGATGGCTGACACGGCTGAGGGAGGAGAGCTACAATGTGGTGGCGTCGACCTCACATACAACCCGTGCGGGGACAGCAGGACATTCAAGAAGACGCTTGAGATGGGATGCGACACCATCCCGTGCTACATCCCGAAGTACGGCGACATGATTGATGTGCATATGCCACGGGCATACGCGTCTATTGTTGACCCCAGGTACTTTCCCAGAGGTGCAATCCTTGAGCAAGTGGACGTGATGCAACTTGGCAAGAGTGTCAACTTCTGCATTGCTCCTTTCGACGGTGCTCCACTATGCAGGATTGGTGATGATCGCTCGGTATTTACTACAAGGGACCAAGCAAACCAGCTATCTCACGACCTATGCAGAGTCCTTCGACACAAGATCGGCAATTGCCGAGGAAGTGCTTTCAGGTGCGACGAGGGTGGATGGGTCGACATTGATGCTGTCATTGACGACCGGAACAACGACATATTCCCACCTAACACCTCGAGAGCGAAACGATACATGGGCATCATGGAGGTGATCAAGTGGCAGGAATCCGGAAGCAAGAAGTCGAGATTCCAGGTTCTGGCAGCAAGGTTTCCGAGCATCATGAACCCGAACGACACGAGGGCAGCCAGGGAGGAAATGAACAAGGCTGGCGTGGATCGGGACGACATCGACAGGATGTTCAACAGATGCGATGGATGGTACAGACCTTGGTGCATCCGAGTCACAACCGGTCACAGTGATTTTGGATTCATGAGCTCATCCGCACTGGCGAATAGGTATTCCGCAAGAATGGGTGATACTCTCGGAGGAGCATTCCATGTGACGTATGTGGAAAACCTGCCAAGCATCGTACGCTGTGGGCTAGTCCCCGGCGGAATCGATGGCGGTAACAGGCTAGCACTGCACTTCGGGGCGTTTGCTCCATGGGATGAGATGAACGTGGCGACGAAGACAACGCTACGGAACGTGAGGAGAGGGGATCCGATTGCGATCATCTATATTCCCAGTGCAACCCTCGCGCGGTATGGGGCTGGAGTCGCGGCTAATGGGACTTTCATGGTCTTTGACGTGATCCCGTTCTATGAGGTCAAGTCCATTTGGATTGGCAAAAGCAATGGAGGGAAGCGCCTGGAGTACGCTGACATCAAGAGGGCGTACTCGAAGTGTGTGGAGAACGAGATCTGCCCTGGCTTTGTCAACTCTTCCCAAGAGTCGGCTGCGATGTTCCTCCAGAACGTCGCAAAGATCAGCGAGAGGATGCCGGAGACTGAGACAGGTGCCGATAATCTGCACTATATCGTTGACATGGTTAATCGTGCTTGCGAACTCTATCGAAACAACAAGATGGAAGAGTTCAACGCACAGGTCAACGAGGTCCGGGACGAAGTCAGCAAAGTCGTCATCCTGAATGATGAGACATGGGAAGGACTGAGGTGCCGGATATGTCCATCATGTGCGACCGCGATCCCCACCTGCTTCTGCTTATGCCTGGAGTGCGAGGCACAACTGATCTCCATCGGAAGATACTACATTCACATCAAATCCGATGACGAGGAGGACAACCAAAACCCCAACGTCTCTGGAGATGCCAGGCGTGCACAGGAAGAAGCTAACCACGATGCGGCAGCACAGGAGGATGAGGACGAAGCGGAGGAAGTTCCGGGAGAAGATGACGACATGGACACGCAAGGATATACATCCGGCTATGCGTCAGAAGAAGAAGACGGCGGTTGGCATTACCGCGACACCGATCTGGCGTCACGGGACATTATAAGTTCCCAACGGATGGCGATCTGCCTCGACGAGCCGCGTGAGGCTCAGTACATGGCAGGATTTATCGCACTCCAGCTGTCCAAGATGTGGGGGATGTTTGAAGGTGGTGAGGATAGAACGATGATTGCCAAGCTCGAGGGGAGAGAGGGCTGCCCTTACCACAATGACTTCAGAGGTACCCCAACATCACTGAGCATGATCAGGAAGGTATACTTTTGCCATCAACAATAACGAAGATTTCTCAATCGGAGAATGTTCGGACAAGAGCCTTCCGATCGGTTGAGGAGCGTGACGAATATATTCGTATGATGGTGAACAAATGCGAGGGACTATACACATTCTACAAGCTGTGGATTGCAGCAAGAATCCTCGATGTCACCAAGGAAGAAATGAAGCTCCTGGTCAAGGACCGAGTGCACCCGGTGGGTGATATTATTTTCAGATGTTTTGCGCTAGCTTTCAACTGTAAGTATATATATCATTCGTGAGGGATGGCCTAAACCTTGGCAAGCATGGCTACGCGGTCAACGTGAGCGCCATCATCTCGGCCGTCGACCCGAACAAATGCGACACACCCCTGCTGGATTGGTGCCTTCGGAAAGGGCACTGGTTGCCGGAGGACTACAACAAGAAGTGTGTCCGGGCACGAGAAGCCCAGAAGAACTTGGACGAGGAGTTCCGCCGTCGTACCCATAGGCTGTCCATCGGGGACAGGTATGCTTCGTGAAGATGATGATTGCGGTACGATGTGGGCCAGTCCCCATCTGTTACTTGCGTCACATCGACACTGTTTCGGTGGAACGACTTATGTCATGATTTATATTCATGTGTCCAAGATGAATTGGATGTGTACATGGTTACATATTCCGATGACTATGACGCTCTGGATATTCATGGATGGAACTATTACCTTATAGATGATATCTTTTCATTATTTATGCATTGTCCATGGTATCTGGAATGGCTATGATTTGCATTGATTACTCACCGATGTTTCTTTGCCGGAGATATGCAGACCGATCACAAGCGGGCGCGCATGGTGGACATTTGTGGCCAACCCATTTATGGATGACAGCTGCGCGATGCGCAAATGCGGCAGCTGGAATGTTCACTGGCGGTCAAGTGAAGTGGCCACAGTGTATTATATACACCTGCATATGGATGAGTGCTTCGATTGGAGGATGAATGTTTCACTTTTCGTACAATCGAACCCGGCATGTTTCACAGCGAATGAACGGTGTAGTGATAGCAAGTAAAAGAATGCACGACACGATTTCGTAGTTGAAGCCGTGGCCAGTGGAACGTTTTGTGGTGTTTGGACCGCATGATGAACAATGCGACCCAAATGGGGGATGTTAAAACCCTCTAGGCCCCGTGCCGAAATTGGGTAGCAGTTCTGAGGTCCTTGTTGGTGTTGCTTCCCAAGTTCCATTGATCGCCATTTGGCTCAAGACACAATTGAGGTTCAAGATCTGATGTGTGACTGCGGATATCCGTGATGGCATTAGGAGGAAAACACTGCTTGCGCCGCACTGTCAGGACTACTGTTGTGACTATCATTCCTTCTTCCTTACAACGTTTACACGGGTTCGGCTATAACGGCATCGTCCGTATACACCTTTCTACGTGGTTGGTATTAAAGCTTGAGGGTTCGGTGCACAGCGTCCCACGGGACGTCACCTTGCCGTCTCTTGACACCGCAGAACGACCCCTACAGCAGGAATGGAGGCGGAACACCGGGCCCTGGAGCGGTGAATCCGTTCTGGAGTCCTGAGGTGCAGCAACGAGTGGCCCTTGGTCGGGTGCCGCCTGGAGGTGCTTCATCGCAGGAGCGACGGGAACCTGGCTCTGGAGGAGATCGGGAAGTGGAGGACCTACGGAAAAGGGTTCTTCGAGAAGCGGAGGAGACCTTCGAGCGGGAGGTCATGAGGCTGCAAGCAGCAAGGGCGGGAGACGACGTTTCCTACAAGACGGCGTCGGACGGAGGAGCAACTGGTGGTCCGGTACCACCGCCTCACCCTGAAGCTGTGAGGAACTGGCCATGGATGGGCCACTGAGGATCGACCTCCTCCACCGCCGCCTCCACCGCCCCCGAGACCAATTGAAGGAGGTGGTGAAGCTACGGCGGCTTTTAGATTGTCGGAGGCCCTGAGGAATCTGGAACTTCCTAGTCTTCCCCCACCCGGAGGTGAGGGGTCGTCGCTGCAATTTGGAGACTGGGTGACGGTCATCACCCCGCTGATGTCAGACATTGCGGGATCGGCCAGGCTGTTGTGGGAGCAGGTCCTGCAGAAGGCGGAGCTTACCTACGCGGAGTGGCTTACGGCGACGCCGTTGGAGAAGCTCCGGTTGAAGCCCATGTTGGGGGAAGTTGAGGCACACAATCACCGGGCTGAGCAAAGGGGATTGTCGATGCTACTGGCGGCCTTGCCCGACCCCATCAGGAGGGAGATCATCTCTGCCCGGATGATGTCCGCGACGGAGATCATGTTTCGGCTTCACCAGGTGTATCAAGAGAGGCGTAACCTGTTGAGGCACCTCACCGACCCGAAGGTGGGTACCAACCTGTGTGACGCTCTGCAGACCTTGAGACTGTGGAGGAGGTGGTTGGCGAGAGCTGAGGAACTGGATGTGGCGCTTCCGGACGGGCTGGTGTTGATCACGGTCTTGGGAAAGATCGCAGAGGTGGTCGGCAAGACCAGGCTTCGTTCAGAATTTCTTCGCTTCGGCAGGAGCTGCAGATTGATATTCGGCCTCAGATCGGGAAGATCAAGCAGTTTGCGGAGTACCTGCAGGCTGAAGCCGAAGAGCTCTTGCTGACGACGGCGATTTAGGCGGCATCGACTTCGGGAGGAACACTGCTACCTCTGGCCTGAAGGCGTTAGCGGCAGCGGGAGCTACCGGAGCGGAGGTGACGGAGGAGGATGCAAGCAGGGGAGCAGCTGCACCTATGCACATTCGTGGGAAGGCCTGGAGAAGACCAACAGATGCTTTGCGTGTTCCGGGATGGGCCACTCAAAGAGGGATTGCCCGGTCAAGAAATCCACGACGGTGAGCCCTTGGAAGCAGCCGGCTCCAAAGGTGTCCAAGGTCAAGAAGCCAGGAGATGAGAAGGTGCCGGCAGAAGGTCAGGCAGCGGGCGGCGAAGGGGCCCGCCTTAGTGGCTCACCGGGCTCCGCGGAGGAGGCGTCCCGGGAGGTTCATCGGCTTCGAGATCAACAGGAGAGCAGGCCAGACCGCCCCCTGGAGGGTCGGAAGAAGCCTCAGGTTTGCTGACAGAGGTGGTAGGCCTGCTGAAGTCTTTGAGGTCTATCCGGGCGCTGCAGATTAAATATGCTGCGGCCGGGAAGGAAGCAGGAAGGAGTGAGGAAAAGGAGCAGGTGGCGTTGTTGGACGGCGGAGCCACCCATGCGCTACGACAAGCTCGACGACACGAGAGGGACAATCTCACAGCGGTGGAGGTGGAACTGGCCTGTGGAAGTACGGTGCTGTACAAGCATGCCGGAACGTCTGCCATTTTGACGCTGGAGCCGGTGGAGCCCATCATACCGCTGAGGATGTTGGTAGACGCTGGATTTGTGGTGAGGTGGAATGCCAAGGGGTGCAGTATTGAGCACCCCGGCCACAGAAAGCTGCACTGCTGCGGTATGGCTGTCTGGTCATGCGAAGGTCAGAGGCGATGAAGCTGATGGACTTCTTGGATGCCCCGGAGAAGGCGGCTACAGGAACGATGGATGAGGAGTTCCGAGCATCCCGGATGAGGTCCTGAAGCTCATGGGCCGGGAGGAAGGAGAAGCAGAGGCTGCTGCACGATGCCCCTTCAATCGGAGATTGAGGAGGAAGTGGGAAGCGAGCAAGGGCGTCGTGGTGCATCTTTTCGCTGGCCGTGATGCCAAGGAATGGCGGAAGGAGGACTGGGGCGGCTACGAGATCGTCACGGTCGACATAGAGGAGGACGTCAGGCAGAATCTTCATGACGGTGCGTTGTGGGGATACCTTTGGGGCCTAGCGGAGAAGGGGCTGATCAAGGCAGTGGTGGGGGGACCGCCGTGCCGAACTGTGTCAAGATTGAGGCATCACCAGCCTGGACCCGCCTCTGAGAGGAAGGGACGTTTGCAGGTTTGGCTTTCCTGGCCTCTCGGAGGAGGACAGAAAGAAGGTTAATGGGGACACGGCGTTGTTCTTCAAGCAGATGGGCCTGTGGCTGCAGACGCAGGAATGCTCCGAGGAGAAGAAGGGACCTGTGGGCTTCTTGCTGGAGTCCCCCATAGACCCAATGGAGTATGATCCCAGAGCAGTGGAGCTGGATGTACCTTCTTTTTGGAACTTCCAGGAGGTCCAGGACTTTTGCCAGGAGAACATGATGGACCTGGTGAGCTTTGATCAAGGAGCGGCGGGCCATCCGAGGAGAAAACCCACGCTCGCAACCAATTTGCCAGGCATGGGGGAGCTCCACGGAATGAAGGGCCAAGCTCATCAAGAGATGGAGGGCGACCTCCGCAAGAGGCTGGTCCAGACAAAAACCTGGGCGAAATGGGCGCCTGGGCTGGTGGCGGCCATCAAGATGTCCCTCAAGGAGCTGGTCAAAAGGCTCGAAGAGCGGAAGGAAGAGAAAGCCATGGAGGCAGGGGAGCTCAAGAAGATGACACTGGAGAAGTGGAAGCAGCACGTGGGGCGGGGGCACACTCCGTTCAATCGACGGTGCCGTATCTGTATGCAGGAGGCTGGAGTGGACCGGCAACATCGGAGATTGAAGGCGGACATTCCGTCCTATGTCCTCAACGTGGACATTGCTGGGCCGTTTTCGACAGGGGAGGACGTCGGAACAGGCAGGAAGGTGAAGTACGTGCTGATTGGAACGGTCCCGATCCCACTTGGAGCCGGGGACAAGGAGTCTTCAGAAGTGGCCGAGCCGGAGGAGGAGGACCCAATTCCAGCAGACTGGGAAGAGAAGGAAGATCAACCCCGTGCATCAGACGAGGAGACGACGCTATGAAGGGCGTCGCGGTGCAGAACGTCACGATGGCGGAGGTGATGGAATCGAGGAGCGCCAGAGAGGTCATTAGAGCCATCAGCCTGATCTTTGTGAAGTATCGCAGCCTGGGCATCCCGCTGTACCGCATGCATTGCGATCGGGCGAAGGAGTTCCTGGCGAGGCCGGTGCAGCAGTGGTGCTTAGAGCACAATCTGTTGCTCACCATGACGGCGGGCGATGACCATGCGGCCAATGGACGAGTAGAGACGGAGGTCAACCAGGTGAAGAGAAGGCTGCGAGTGGTCCTCAAGGATTCAGGCGCTCCGGTGAAGCTGTGGCCTACGGCACTACGGCATGTGGTGCTTCAAAGGAACCAGATGCAGCTCCAGAAACTTGGGGTGGACACCTTCCCGATGCTTCCGTTCTACTCCAAGGTGATGGTAAAGACAAAGCGGTGGCATAAGAAGGGCCCCCTGGCTTCTCCGTTCCGAGAAGTGCGCCTACTGGGTCCTAGTCCAATGATGAGTTGGGGCTGGGTGGTTCAGACAGAAGACGGGGCCATCCAACACACCAGGGCGGCTGTTCTGCCCGACGAGGAGGCCGACCACGCAAGGGACCTGGAGGCGGGAAACGTGAGGTATGAGTTGGAGATGGAGGAGCATCCAGGGAAACCGAGAACGCGGTTGACGGGCAAGCAGAGTCTGGAGCCCTAAATTGGGGGGAGACGGAGAAGAAGGGCATCCAGTAGCAGATGGAGAAGGTCTGGCACCCGCTCTACGTGAACTGCGAACGGGGGGGGAGTACACCTACGCCTCTCCATCAAAATCATGGAGTTTTGAACAAGGCTTGGAGGAGACGAAGAATCTCATGAGCAGCTACCAGTGGGGCTTCAAGGAAGCACTGGCGGAGGAGCTCAAGGTGATCCCCATGGATGAGATCACCAGGAATGGTCAAGGAGCAGCGATGGAGTTCCTCCTGGGTGGCATCAACCAGATGGAGGATGACCTGGTGATCATGCAGGACCGGGAGAACAAGGACTTCCAGAAGCCGGCAGGACTACAGGGAGCAGATGCCGGCGAAGGTTCTGCAAACCTACACGGTGCCTTTGCAGGAGGTGCGGAAGGATCTGGAAGCATGGAGAGGCGATCTGGCGGCAGTTCCGGGGATTGAAGATGCCGAGTACGCCCCGGGGAAGCTGGTCACGACCATCAAGGCACCGACAGGAAGAAAGAGGGCAAGAGCGGTGATCTGTGGCAATTTGCTGGCGGACGGCAACGGCAAGGTGGCGCGGACCTCGGCGGACAAGGCCGAGAACTTTACGGGGGGCATCGACGGGACGGCTCTGAGATGCGTTCTAAGAAAGGGAGCCCACGAACAGTGGTCCTTGGCAACGGTGGATGTGAAGTGCGCTTTCTTGCTGGCGCCCCGGAAAGAGACCCGGCGGACTCTTATCACAGGCCCCCGAAGGTTTTGGTGGAGGCTGGGATCGTCAAGGCGTCAGAGCGGTGGTTGGTTCAAGGAGCCATGTACGGCTTGGACACCAGTCCAGCAGATTGGTCAGCGTTCCGAGATCAAGGGCTAGCGGGCTTCACCTGGCAGGATCGGGGGAGGACCTATGGCTTGGAACGGACGCCGGAAACCAGTGTATGGTCTATGGTGGAGTTTGAGGCCGGGGCTCGCAAGGACCCTAAGCCCTGCGGCTACTTGGTGATCTACGTGGACGACTTTCTGGCGGTGGGACCTACTTCCTTGGCGTCATCAAGCGGATCAATCCGGAGTGGGTCTGCAGCGCGCCGGAGTGTGAACCAAGCAGGATGGACGAAGTTCTGCGGTATGGAGTTGAAGTGGGACGAGGACGGTGAGATTCTCCGGGTGGCACAACCCTCGTACATTTCGGAGCTGATGCAGCGTCACGAGGTGGTGATGGCCAAACCGGCCCCGTTCTACAAGCCGGAGGTTCCTGAGAATCCGGTGGTCACGCAAGATGGCATCCGGGAGGCGCAGGGACTGGTTGGAGAATTGTTGTGGGTGTCGGTACGCACCAGGCCGGATGTGGTGTTCGGGGTTTCCTGGATGTCGCAACACGTCACCCGGTGCCCTTTGGAAGTCGTGAAGGCTGGGAAGGACATGATGGCCTACCTTTACGGCACGAAGGACTTGGGATTGGTCTATGGGCGCTGCCTGGGAGACCGAGGAGCTGAAGGGGATCTTCCTTTCGCGAGATCGATGAGGCGGCTGGAAATGTACGCGGACATCTCTTTCGCGCCGCAGGGAGAGAAGAGCCACCAGGGAGTTTTGGGATTCTATGGTGGTGCCCTCGTCCAATGGGAGCCTTT
Source organism: Effrenium voratum (assembly GCA_963377175.1). Taxonomy (NCBI): domain Eukaryota; class Dinophyceae; order Suessiales; family Symbiodiniaceae; genus Effrenium; species Effrenium voratum. Next base: position 194,255 of record CAUJNA010000068.1, read on the forward strand.
TTGCACTCTCAGCACGGCAGAGGCGGAGTTGGTGGGCTATATCGAGGCCATGATCATGGGAGACTCCCTTTGTGCAATCCTGGACATCACCGAAGGGGGATGCTGGAGCCAAGGAGGCGGAGCGGGTGATCTACGGGGACAACACGGCGGCCTTGGCAATCGTGCAAAGTCCTTCGGGGCCGTGGCGCACACGGCATTTGCGCCTTCGATCCAACGTGCTGCGCGAACGAGTGCGAGAAGGGGAATGGCAGATCAGACATTTGCCGGGCGGGTTGGTGGCTGACTACCTCATGAAGGCGGTGGCGGCGAGGACCCAATGGCTTCGGTTCTACTCCATGGCGGGCATGATAAAGGATGAGTCGGAGGTGGTTTCGCGGCCAGGATTCGGAGAAGCAGATGGTGGTCGGGTCATTGGCAAGGAGGCAGCGGTGAGTGGGTTGATGGGCATTCGCCTGCTGGAAGCCTCAGGATCGGGGATCGTGCCTGATCCGGGATGTCTGCCTGGCATCCCTTGGAGTGGGTGTAGGATTCGTGCTGAAAGGCCAATGGGCCCAACCCAAGAGGGAAACAAGATCGGCTAGGGAAGATGAACCAGCCGCACGTGAGGACAACCCAATGAGGGTTGCAAAGATGGTCAGGGAAGATGAACCGACCGCAGTAGAGGACCCCTTTGGGACATCAAGATGGGCTAGGGAAAATGAACCAGCCCCGAGGGTAAAACCGGTGGATCTTTGCCGCATGCCATTTTACCACTGCCCTACGGGCTGCCCTGCATCAGTAGGTAAGGGTCAGGTGCCGATCGGGGCACCGGGTGAGCCATGGCCTGAACCTCCGGGTGGTCCAGATCGCGGGTCATTGGATGAGGAGCCCGAGGACTTTTGGGAGATGACGTTTGAGCGAGACTTCATCGTGGCGACCCGCATCCATATGCTGAGGAGAAACCGGGACTTTCAACCGGATCCCAGGAACATGCCTCCGGGGGTCAACGCCACGATGCTGGAGGGTCGGCAACAGACAAATTTGGTTTTCGTCGACATCAGACGCGGGCGGCGGGTGATCAATGACAACTGGAGGACGGATGTTTTTCGCGAAGCAGATGCCTGGACGGGATCTACGACGTTTGCGGGGCAATGTGAGTTTGAGGGACCTGGGGATCACTTCGCTACCGGGTGAACGTGAACGAATTCGCATTCCAAGGGATGACAACAACCCGGATGACGCGGGACCAGCCCGTCCCAGGATTGGGAACACCCACGTCAGGGCCCCACAGGAGCGAGAAGTTCGACCACGGCTACGAGCTTTGAGGTGGCTGTTGAAGAAGCCATCTTCGGAGGAGAAGATTGAGGAGAAGAAGATTGAGGAGGAGAAGAAGTCAGATGATCAAGAGGAGGATTCGCATCAGGGTGGACCAGTACTCCCATGGGAGCTCGACCAGTACAAGGTTCCCCCGATGCTCAAGAGCAAGAACAAGGTCCCAGCCGGGATGGGCAATCCGTGCACATGGAAAACCTCGGAAGCGCAAGTTCCACCCGATCCACAGGGAGTTCCCGCTGGATGCAGCGCAGCTGGAATCGAGGAGGATCACGGTGAAGCTACACACGGGCACATCGCCTTTTGGGATTCGGTCCGTCGTGGAGGACAGCTGGACGGCTCATCAAGAGCGACAGAGGACTTCGCAGATGCAACCATGGCGGGGGTACACCTTCTTCCAGATCAAGGTCGGGAAGGGGCAGAATTCTGGCGGAAAATCCACGAGGAATCGTGCAAGGGCTTCAACGAGCGTAGGTCCAAGGGCAAATGGGTCTGGTGGCGGAGAGGTCCACCACGGCTATGCACGAGGCAGCTCGGAGAAGCGGGGTAAGGACGCGGGGCCGGTCTTGACGTTCCCGGCGACGGAGACTTTTGGAGACCGCAGGCCTCAAGGAGTTTTTCGAGATGAGGAATCCGATAAGAGGGCCTCGTCTTCGGACTCATCCAATTGGGATGTGGTCTGATAGTGTGGCGAATGCCACAGGGTGAGTGCATCCGATTGACCGAGAAGACTCATACGTTCAGCACTACGAACTACAACCAGATTGATCCCCACCGCCAACAAGACTATTCAGTGAGAGATCAATAGTTTCACATTCGTCCCGCATGTACATAGCGTTGTGCATCACCTTTCGATACATCTAGGTATCTCAGAGAATCAGTACAGACTGTCTTCCATTTTGCAGATCAAGACATTTCATCCGCGCAGAAAATAGGATGAATCTAGTATTTCAAGATACATGGCTACGGCATGCAACAAGGCTACGGCCGAAGGCCATGAAGCCAATAGTATTTCATACTTAGTGCTGGAGATCAAAAGAAATTTGTGTCTGTTTTGTGTTTGGTTTGTTACACAATTGATCTCCTGCAACCATTTGGCTCAAGGCCCTTTTTCAGTATCATAGCACACTCATGATCGCGTGACAAAGGAACCTTTGCAGGCCGCTTACAGGATTATATCACAATACAATCCACCAGGGACAATCCATCCTCCAATCATCCATATTGGCATATTGGACTCTCTCCGGAAATCAACGACCTCAACTACCACAAGGGCACCAGTTCCCTTCGGGGATAGGCGCCCCGGCAGTGGGCCTCAGGGGGTGGGGGGGGTGCGGGGTGTGGGGTGTGGGGTGTGGGGTGGGTGTGGGGTGTGGGGTGTGGGTGTGGGGGGTGGGGTGGGGTGGGGCGGGGTGGGGTGGTGGGGTGGGGTGGTGGGGTGGGGGGTGGGGTGGGGGTGGGGTGAGGCCCACTATCCGCGAAGGGAACTGGTACCCTTGTAATAGTTGAGGTCTGTCCCTAGATCTATTCCGGAGAGAGTCCAAGATGCCAATATGGATGATTGGAGGATGGATTGTCCCTGGTGGATTGTATTGTGATATAATCCTGTAAGCGGCCTGCAAAGGTTCCTTTGTCACGTGATCATGAGTGTGCTATGATACTGAAAAAGGGCCTTGAGCCAAATGGTTGCGGGAGATCAATTGTGTAACAAACCAAACACAAAACAGACACAAATTTCTTTTGATCTCCAGCACTAAGTATGAAATACTATTGGCTTCATGGCCTTCGGCCGTAGCCTTGTTGCATGCCGTAGCCATGTTGTATGCCGTAGCCATGTATATTAAAAATGCCGGATTCATCCTCTTTTCTGCTCGGATGAAATGTCTTGGCTTTCGAAATGGAAAACACTATGTACCGCTTCTTTTTGAGATACCTAGATGTATCAAAGGGTAATGTACAACGCTATGTAGACGCGGGACGATTGTGAAACTATTGATCTCTCACTGAATAGTCTTGTTGGCGGTGAGGATCAATCTGGTTATAGTTCGTAGTGATGAACGTATGAGTCTTCTCGGTCAATCAGATGAGTGCCAAAGGTGGCTTCTTCATTTGTACCACCGACGGCTGCTGTCGGATTGACTGCCATAGTCTCCATAATCATTCCAGGTCGAGTCGCCATAGCCCTTCCACTGCTTCTGATATCCCCACTGCTTGTTGTAGTCCTTGTACTCTTGCGTGGTCCAGCATTGCTTCTTCTTGAGGTACTCCTTGGTTCTCTCATAGTTGCGTTGCCTCGCTGCAGATTTGCTGCGGATGTAAACCATGAGGGGGCTGTGCGAATCGGAATCCTGCGAGCCATTCATGAACATGTCATTGTTCACGTGCTTAAAGCGCTCTGCGGATGAGACCCGGTAATCGAATATGGCCTGTGCTGGATCGTTCCGCATGGCTTCCAGTTGTTCATCATTCACGGCGTTCATCTCCTCATTCCGGAAAGCCTGCTGGATATTCGTCTTGCCCCATCCAAACACGAATGTCATCATCACATCTGGGAATGTTCGATCACACCCTGATCCACACTTCATGTGCAGGTGATGACGGATAATGGATTTTAGGGTGCACGAAGTCTCCATTGCATACTCCATTCTGTCCACGAGTGGCAGATTATTCGTTTCATTCCACAGTCTCTGGTATGCCTTCATGAGGATGTTCATGAGACCGTTGGCCGGATTGAAATTGAACACCTGCTGGAGTTTGCTGTAGGTATTCGCGGACTTGTTGGCGTCTCCGGTGATCGCATCGCATCGGTACAATGTCACGAGCGGCATGATCTCTTTCTGAAAGTCGTCCCGTGCTGCTCCATGGCTGATTGATGGATGGATGTGGAAAACTCCAATGGTAGCAAACGGGAGGTCTGCCCTCGTCACGTGGCGGTCGTCAAACTTGAGGAGTGATTTGTTGGTTGATTTCGGGATCATGCCACGAAACTCATCACCCTGCTCGATGTGGAGAACGACAATCTCTTTGTCTCGTCCGTGTCCTTGGACAATGGTGCGTGGTGGCAATCTCGGTCCAAAGTACTTCTTGGATTCAGCGAACATGGATGTTCCCGTAGTTGCCAAGCAGTCCGAGGTCGGAATTTCGTATTCAGGATCAGTGCAATTTTCCTCGGTGCCGAAGAAACATCTGAACATCCCGAATGTGGTTCCCCAATTCTGACTCTTGATGGAAATATATCTTGCCAGTAGTTCCACTCTTGCGGACGGTCCGCCGCGGACAAAGCATGCGATTGGTCTGGATGACCATTGCTTGATCACAATGCCCTTGTATCCGAATCGGATGAACGTCTTGATGAGCTCTCTGGATTTCTCATCATTAGGACTGAAGAACGCGTCTGCTTCATTCAGGCATAAGATGTGTGCACTGTTTTGCATCAACATCTTCATGATTGGTCGATCCTTCATCGGCATGTTGTACACCTCCCTGTTGTCAAGCTTTGGATTCCTCGTGAGGTTTCCGTGGTTCATAGTTAACATGTTGATCGTCAGGGATGAGGTGAACTCATGCGTCTTGAGATGGTCCACAGGTGGACGGTCGGTCGGCTGCATCAGCGATCCCAGGATATCGGCATATGCTCGGATGAGTTCCGGGTCGTCATTTGACCTAAGCCTTTTCAATCCAAGCGGAAGCTTAATAGGATAGCCGGATTCTGGTTGTGCCTGCCTGTACTCGTCCATGGTGGGACATGCTCCTCGATGATGGAAGTAGAATTCTTCTTCTCCGAGGTTCTCATCGGGATCGACGTGTGCCAATGAGGCTCTCTCGCATTCTGTCAATTTGGGATGAGCTCTTCTTGGATCTTTGTTGTACTTGTCCATGAAGCGGCGGAGGTTCTCCTTGGTCTCCGCGAGCTCGTCCTCGGCGTCCTTTCTGTTCATGTCTATTTCGAGGTAGATTTCCTTGAGTTCATTGATGAACTCGTCTAGGTTCTCGGTGTTGCGATACTCCATGGTGACCTTTGGCTTGACGGATCTCTCCCCGGAGGGTTCCATGGTCTCCTCTTCAGCTTCGTCTTGATCGGTGGAGTGCCGTCGCTTCCTGGTCTCTGAAGAAGTATCTTTTTCTTTGCTATGTTTGTTGGTACTCACATGACTGAAGAAGGCATCGGCGAATTCACGGATCTTGGTGTTGTACATCTCAAAATCTTCACCGCTGAGATGCTTCTTCATGATCCACTTGTTGCTTACCATGGTGCTGCCATCAGGTTCAAATGCTGCAACAATATTCTTCGCCTCGATGGTCTGATCTGTCAATGCTGTTCGCTCTTCGGATAGTCGGATGCCAAAGTCCTGGTTGTTGAGGAATGCAAGGATCAACAGTGCATCTCTTCCTGCAGGCACATGGGTTAGCGCTGCTTCTGACTCGTCGTCAAGGATGACGTCATCGATGCATGCCATGTGGACGTGCATTCTCCCCGAAGGGTTCGACTGAGATTTCCCAGGTCTGAGCCCGTTCTCCAAGATGCTAAGGAGCTGATTTCCATAGGTTGCATGGAACATGAGCGTGATGGGCTTCTTCGCGAACGGCTTGATCTTTCTCTCTTCTTCAATGGATGGTGGTGCCGGCCTTCGCATTCTGTTCTTGGGCTGAGCTGCGCCTTCGTCTTCATGAGGCTCATCTGATCTTGACGGATGCGGACTTGGAGGAATGGATTCCGTTGGAAGATCATAGTCCGGTTCGTCATGGTGAGGCTCACTCTGCTGCTCAGAGTACAGGGGTCGTCCAAAAGATTGGATATCGACTTGCCGTGTGTGTCCGCTATTGCATCTCACGTAGAACTCCATGTCAGGATCATTGTAGAATTCCTTGCCATTGGGACGGAGTGCACCTTGTGCGGATCTTGTGTTGAGCTTGTCGATCCACCGATTCCTTGGAACAATTTCTCCCCTTGCCTTGCGACCTTTGTACAGCCCAGCCCGTCCACGGATGGATACACGAACGCAATCTCGAAACGTGATTCTCCATAACTTGGGAACATAGGCATCAAGAAAAGTCCGGGCTTATTGCCAATGAAGTTCCTGGCATGTGTGATGCAGGTCAATGCGTCGTAGAGCTCAACGGATCCATCAGGACCCATGTCCACCTGTCGTTTGCATTCTTTATGGAGTCCATGCCTTGGATCATGTCGAAGACATCCGGAGAAGGATCTGCTCATTCTCTCGATTCGCCAGAGGATGAGGTCTGTGATCTGTTTCGCCTTGGATGTATCCATGTGGAAGTATTTGCAAACCTGTTCGACATTCTGGACAGTCTTCTCGAGATCAATGTTGCCGTTGTGGCACACCATCGGGATGATGTCGGTTCCATAAACTTCGCCTTGAGCATTGGTGTAGCAGCAGATACTATAGACCTTCTTGATGAAGTCCATGTATTGTTTCTCTGCATAAGCTCCTTCACCTTGGAGTGTTGGATTCCAGTAATCGTTGAATCTTGCCTCCAACCAGAATACCTTTTCTCCAGGTGGTCGTTGATGCTCGGGAATGAAGTGGAAGTCCGGATGATTCTCGAGGATGGTTGAACACTCCTTGTAGTAGTCGTACACGAAGCTGAGGAATTTTGAATTTCCGAAAGGTCCTGGGTGTACGGATTCCTTCTGGACGCTGATGTCGGTATCTGATCCATATGTTACACACCACCGATCGTTGGATGTGAGGATTGGCCGCATCGCTGGTCGCCTTGGAAGTGCAGGTCGATCACCAGGATGGCTGTCGGTGCCAATTTGCGTGGGGAATTCGGTTCAACACCAAAAAAAACTTAAGGGTAAGGCAGCTTGATGCGCATGCTGAAAGGGGTTTGGGGTCATCTAAGCAGAAATGAGTCTTGGCCGCCAAGAGGAAAGGGCTTGAACTGCTTTCCGGGAAAAACTTAACTATGAAACCGCCTCTTCTGTACGAGCAAAATGCGTTGTGTTGGAGCCCAAATTCTGCTCGTATTTTGGCAGATTGGGCTTGCGTTTGCGGCAATTGCGAGTTTTCACAAAGAAAGCAGTGATCTGCAACAAATCCTGCATGGGCACATGTTTTGGGTTCTGGCCACACACTACATAATACGGAGCAGAACGTGTTTTTCTTGGTAGGCGTTTCTCAGAGGCCCCAGGTTCCTCGTGAACCAACTCCGAACAAACTCCAAGCGAACTCCGAACTCCGAACGAACTCCGAACGAACTCCGAACAAACTTCGAACGAACTCCGAACGAACTCCGAACGAACTCCGAACGAACTCCGAACGAACTCCGAACGAACTCCGAGCGAACTCCGAACGAACTCCGGACAAACTCCGAACGAACTCCGAACAAACTCCGAACGAACTCCGGGCGAACTCGGAACAAACTCCGAACAAGCGAACAAGCTCCGAGCGAACTTTGGCATTGTTCCCGAGCCAACTCCGAACACACTTTGGCCATAAGTATGTTTTTGAGCCCAGGTATTTTGGTGGCCAAGCTGTTTTTTTTGCTTTTTCGGGCTTACCAAAAGAGGCCAAGTGATTACAGGGGCCAGTTTCAACAAGTGGCCTGGGAAGGTGTTTTTTGAGGCAAACAAACATGTTCTCAGGCCACTTGTTGAAATTAGTTCTTTTGGTCACTTGATTTCCTGTTATGTATGTTTCGGGCTGGATTTACTTCCCGGGCAAGCGCCAAACAAACTTTGGCCATATTTTTCTTTGGGGGAGCTGATTTTTGTGTTTCGGCCTTAAGTTTCAGTTTTTTCGGCTTTGTTTTGTTTTATTGCTCGTTGTTTTTTTTTCAGGCTGTGATTTTTGCTTATTGCTTTTTTCGGGGCTTAATTCTTGCCCCGGACGAACTCCGAACGAACTCCGAACGAACTTTGGCCTTAAGTTTTTTTTTCGAGCTTTTTCTTTTTTTCGGTGTTGAACTTTTTGGGTTTTGGTCGTACAAAAACACTGAAATTACAGCTTGTTGATGTGTTTTTCGTAGAAATTTAGTGTTACCAGGGCAAAAAAAACATTGAAACAGGCTTAATCCAGGCTTTTCATGCAAGAAAACAGCTATTTCATACGACCAAAATCGGGCAAGCCATTACACAAATCGGGCAAACCCTTAAGTTCAATACCGGTGTTGAACTTAAGCCCGTTTTTTTGGAATAAGTTTTTTTTCCCGGATTAAGCCTTGATCAAAAGGATTAAGCTTTGTTTCAGCTTCAACAGCGAGCCTCAGCGTCAACCAAGCTGCGTGATCACCCCGGTAGCGATTTTAGCCCTCCGCAGCTCTGAAGTCCTACAAATCCGGCTGAACGCCTTCCCAGGCCACTTGTTGAAACTGGCCCCTGCAATCACTTGGCCTCTGTTGGTAAGCCAGAAAAAAGGCAACAAAAACAGTTTGACCGCCAAAATACTTAGGCTCAAAAACATGCTTATGGCCAAAGTGTGTTCGGAGTTGGCTCGGGAACAATGCCAAAGTTCGCTCGGAGCTTGTTCGCTTGTTCGGAGTTTGTTCCGAGTTCGCCCGGAGTTCGTTCGGAGTTTGTTCGGAGTTCGTTCGGAGTTTGTCCGGAGTTTGTCCGGAGTTCGCTCGGAGTTTGTTCGGAGTTCATTCGGAGTTCGTTCGGAGTTCGGAGTTCGCTTGGAGTTTGTTCGGAGTTTGTTCGGAGTTGGTTCACGAGGAACCTGGGGCCTCTGAGAAACGCCTACCAAGAAAAACACGTTCTGCTCCGTATTATGTAGTGTGTGGCCAGAACCCAAAAAAATGTGCCCATGCAGGATTTGTTGCAGATCGCTGCTTTCTTTGTGAAAACTCGCAATTGCCGCAAACGCAAGCCCAATCTGCCAAAATACGAGCAGAATTTGGGCTCCAACACAACGCATTTTGCTGCGTACAGAAGAGGCAAGTTATTCCCGAAAACAGTTCAAGCCCTTTCCTCTTGGCGGCCAAGACTCATTTCTGTTTAGATGCCCCCAATCCCCTTTCAGCAGGAGCGTCAAGCTGTCTTACCCCTAAGGCTTAGCGCGCAGAAACGGCGCGGTCCCCTGGGAAGCAAGCAAATTGATTCTTGATTCGAGGAAACTGGCATCAATAGTACACTTTGAGATTTGCTTCAAAATCTGGGCTTTTCTTTTTTTGGTTTTGGCAAACCCTTAAGTTTGAGTAAAAAACCCTTATTCTTTTTTAGCACCTTAAAACACCCAAATCCCGAACGAACTGACCTGACCCATGAAATTTGGCAGTTGTCGGATTCCGTGTCCTCCTCCAGGATGTTCTTTGGTGCTGGCTTGACCTTGGATACAAGCCTCAGTGTTGGAGGTGGTGACTTTGGGACCAGTCTTGGAGGTGGCATCGCCTTCGACGTCGGCATTCCTGCGGGAGGATGGTCTTCTTCATCCGAATCATCTTCGTCGTCGTCGGAATCTGGATCATAATCAACCTGCTCCATGTTGACGTTCTCGGGTTGCTGAGAGGCGGATGGATTCTCATCGGCGACCTGCTCCATGGGACAGTCGGATGTCTCATCTTCCTCATCACGAGCAGGGGATTCCTTCAACGGAGATGCCCGTCTCTTCACCAGCGGCTTCGGCAAAGGAGCCGCGGTGCTGGATCGTCCGAAGATCATGTTGAGAATTGGCATGTCTTCGGCGTGATCGAGCATACAAGATTGCAAAGGTCGGAATGGTTGTAAACCGAAAGTGGCTTCGGAGGCAGACACATATTTCTTGAGATTCAAAATGGGTCAAGTGCAAAAACACGCATCACGGATTTGAGGAATTGAAAATGTGCAAAATGGAGAAACTCATGCATCAGAATTCTTGGACATGCGGATCATGCCCAGGTTCCCCAGTAAGCAAACATGGATTCTGCTACACCGACTCCTGCAAAGGCAATGATGTCGGGTCCGTGCTTCGTATTGTGTGCTAGCCACTCAACCAAAAATGCCTTGTTCTGCAACATGGTACGGAAGGGTGGATGTGCATCTACATTCAAGAGATTGCCGGTGAGGACGGCCTTGATGAGCTCGTCTGCTTTAGCTGAGTGCTTGGTCAGCGAATCTGCCAGACAATCTTCACTCCGTACATGTGCAAGGTCATGCATCTGTCCGCTGTTGCTTTCCTTTCTCAACATCTGGATCAAATGCATTGTTTCTTTTTGTTCCGGTTGATGTGTTGTGGATGCTGTGGTGACAAGATTATTCGCATCAGTGTGGATGTGTACATCTGCGATTTCGCCTGTTCTGTCTGACCAGAGACCGCGAAGAAATAATGCTGAACCGTAACAACGCATCAGTCCGTGCAACTCTGCAACAGTAGTGGACATGGTTGTGGCGGTGATCTTGTGCGTCTCATAGTCGACCAATGAGCCTCTCGAGTTCGATGAGCCCTGGCGAAGATCTCTTTGTTCTGCAAGAAATATAACATGCGCACGTTGGGATGACTTATCCTCGTTGTTGCGATAGGATGCATCTGGATATCCAACTATGCGTGTCTTGCCACGAAGGGGCCAGAACCTCATACTAAGCGGAACGCTTTTGATGGTTCTGACTGTCTTATTAATGGCGCGAACGTCCTCAATGGTCGGTGATGATGCCTTGGAGGCACACCTGGAGAATTGATAACCAATGTGGAACTGCGTTCGCGATTGTAACCAATTGATCTGACCTAGGACACTTCTGTATGCAGTATGCATTTGTGGAGTGAGAGGAGTGTCGTCCTTCAGGTGTTTGTCAAAGGTGATCTCCTGAAGTTCGTCAATGGCAACGTTCTGATGGACATTGATGTACCAACCGTGCTTGTCATCTCGCTTCCATTGGATGCGCTGTCCTACGAAGAGGCAATCATTTTTGTCTTCGGAACCAACTTGAAAATCTTTTCGAAGTCGTCCCATGATTTCCTTCTCGAACACGTCATCCCCCGCCATAAGAAGGTCATCAACATGAAGAGATAGTGCTCCATGAACTTGTCGATTCTTGGCATTGTTACCGGAAACAGGATCCATAAGGTAATCAACTGCTCCTTCAAGATCGAAAGTATCGGATGACTTCTTTTCACTCACCAATGCGGGCTTCGGAAGCTGCTTGCCGTAGTATACATATGTACAACGGTCTGCCCTGGTTGGCACCAATCCGTAAGAACGGAGTGCCGAATCAAGGATGTTCCACCATCTTCGGGGTGCGTCATTTAGCCCGTAGGCAGGCTTCTTCATGCGCGCTCCAATGTGTGGTGGATATCCCATTTCAGGAGGGATCTGACAAATGATGTCACGAGTCTGATCGTATGCTTCGCCTTGGGGAAATGCTGTCTTCAAGTCCATGTGAAATATATTGCAGCCCTTATTTGAGGCTGCTTGGATTGCAAGGCGGAAGCCACTCCTGGATGCAGCAGGACTGTCTGTCTGCTGATCATTCTTCTGCTTGTCTTGGAAGCCTCGGAGGACCCAGCGAGCCTTGGTTTTCAGGAAGATACCATCCTTGTCTCGCTTTAGGGTAAGGACCCAGCGACCAGTGACCCAGTTCCTGACCTGAATCTTGCGTGTATCGACTAAGTCGAACACTTCGTTATCAAGCCAAGATTTGCACTCGAGCTGCTTAGCTTCCAGGAATTGCTTCTGGTAAGCTCTTATTTCCGTGGCTGTCGCTTCTTTCCGCTTCTTGCCAATGAGTGCGGATGTGGTTGAAGCCTTTAAGGATTCTTGCTTGGATGAATACAAGACTAAGAGCGCACGATCATCATCGGTCATGTTCTTGCATAACTGGTCAACATGATTCTGATCTGTGTATTTCTGATGAGAGAATCCGCATCGTGGCGATGGGATGAAGGTCCCTTTCACTCGTCCAAGAAAGACAGGGTTGCCTTCGATATCTCTCGGAACCGTGAAGGATCCGGTGTTCGCACAGATCTTCTGTTCGGCTGTCATGAGTGACCAATGTGCTTCATCAAGAACGAGATCAGCTTGGTGATCATCGTAGGATCTGGTCCTCTGAGAGTCTTCTGATTCTCCATCTTCCTGGTCAGTATATCTCATGGTTCTTTCTGAACTTCCAGTGCCGGATGAGGTTGGAACATGAGGGATCAGTTCTTCCTCACTTTCATATGTACCGGCAAGTTTGCTGGATTGCTCGGATTGTAATTGGATGAAGATGCAGGTTCATTCCTGGGAGAATGCCCAGGTGACTCATCATTGTCATCTGGCTTCTTCTTCTTCTTCTTCCCAGTCTTGTGCTTCTTTGATGGACTGCCAGTTGGTTCTTCTTGCACAAGTGTTGGCAGTTCAAGATCTTCATCTTGGTCTTCTGCTTCGGGATTCGTAAGAATAGCAGGTGGTGAAGGTACCACGACAGTCGGAAGAATTGGCTGAGATGATTGCGACTGTGACGGCAAAGAGACATCACCCCCCAGTCGATTGAGTCCGCTTGAGGATGAAATGGACTGTTTTTGCCGTTTAAGCGCTGCATCTCCTCTGCCAGGCTTGTCGTGTGGCGGCAGTGGTGGATCCACTGGACTGTCTGGTGATACACTGCGTGGTGCTGGCGGCATGGGATGATCAGGCTGATGTGGAGGATCCGGAGGAGGATCTGACATGTTCTCGTCCGGAGGTGTTGGTGGTCTTGGATCAGGCATGGGATGGTCCGGTTGGTCAGGTGGCTGCTGTGTGTCAGGTCTTGGAGGTTCATCCGTTGGATCCGATGGATCCGTCGCGATGGGCATCGGCCTGATAGCCGGCGCATCTGTGAACGACTGATGAACGGATGAAAACATCACAGCATGCCAGGTCTTCGGATCATAATTCTCCCAATTGCATTTTGATGCGTTGCCAGAAGGATATGATCGCATCGTCCGGAGGTGACGTAATTGGCATGTTGATGCCAATGGTGTGGACGTATGCGGTGCATGCATCATACTGAGTGGATGAGATGCACAATTGTCTCAACTTCTTGCAACCATTCCACATGTTCTGACACCGCCAGTCATTAGGATCTTGCTTGAAGATATCGATTTCAGTCCCCGGAGGGTACTGCTTCATCGTCTTTTGAAACTTCTGGACTAGCGGATCCTGGATGACTAATGGTTGAACGTCCTTGTTGAACGGCAGGTCCTGAATTCTGACTGCAAGACTACTGCTGGTCATGTTGAACTCCTTGTCAATGGCTTCCATCTCCTTTCTCAGGATGTCAACCTGCTTGATGGTGAATGGTGAAAAGGTCCTCCAAGAGGTACACCTCTTTGTCAAGTGGTTTCACCTTCAAATGTCGTAGGAGGATGTGCGCGAGATCCTGACAGAACTGGTAAGGATACACCTGTGCCAGTTTGGTCCTGCTTCCGAAAGTACCAGCATTTCCCTCTAGGGGTTGGTTTTCATGCTTGACTGAGCTGGAAAATTTTTACACCTTCTGAAGATCGGTCTCATTACCTCGGGAGGTAAGCAGTGCATCAAGCTCGTGGGCTGAGACTTCTGAGCCCGGATTCAGGATCTTTTAGTCCGTATGCACAGAAATGGAAATCTCTCCAGGTCACGGATGGATCTGAAAACAACTGTTGCATGCAATTCAGATACCATATCCTGGATGTCTGAGGATTTTCAATGATGAAGTATCTTCCGTGCTTCAACTGATATCGCGCAATGGATGCCACAAATTCAACCATGGGAAGATAGCGTCTCCGCTTTTCCCCGACCTTTTGTTGGTCTTGTTGGATGTTCTGCATATTTGACCATGGTCCACAGACCGGTGCCATTAGGATGACATCAGGTGCTTGCTCCCTGATGATCTCCATGACCATGTGTCGTCCCTTGGATGTCATTACGTCGAATCCGGTGCGGATGTCTACGGGAGTCCCAACCTTAAGACCTGAGAGTGCACAGCATTGACTGAATCTGGCACTTCCTGCAAAGATCTCGAGAACGTGGATCTTTCCCTTACGTACACAATTCCAATGTGCTTGTTCAGGAACGGATGTGAGGTCCTCGACGAACATGTTCTCTGCCGGATGAGGTGCTGCAGGTTTGGGAGTTGTTTTTCCCGAGATACGCAATGGCACTGAGGATGTTGGCTTAGGAGCTGGTGCGGATGACTCTTTCTTCCTGGTGTCGGCAGAGGAGCCGGGTTGCTCCTTCTGCAAGGATTCTCGCTCTTCTGGCAATAGAAGATCAATTCCAGGTTTCCCCGGAGGGATGGTTTCATCCTTCCTGACCTTTGTCATGTTAACCTTGATGAGTCGAGTCCCAAGATCAAGTCCTACCATTGCTCCTTCAATGGAAATGACTTTTCCTTTCAGCCATATTCCTCCTTTGCTTCCATCGGAGCGGATCTTGGATTTGTCTTCCTGCCAATAGAATACCTTGTCCTTCACCTGAAGAGGCTTAGAACTCATTCGGAGATTTTGAGCTAGGTCTCGTCGGATGTCTTCGGATTGACGTGCTTCTTGGAATGCTTGCCTTGACAGCTGCTTGATCTGGATGGCTGTCAGCTCTTCTTCATTCCTGTCAATCGTCAACTGTGTTGGTGTTGCGACATCAAGTTGGATGAGATCTGCTGGCCTGTATGTCACTTTCTTCAGTGTTGCAGGTGCAGTTCCTGCCTTGATGGAACTTAGCATGATCTTGAGTTGTGCCTTCAGGAGTCGAACTGCTGCTTCAGCTCGATTTGGCCATGGGGTATTCGGTCCCAAGGATATCGGCGTGATGTCCAGGGACTGATTGAAATGTTCCCATGTCTCTGTCATGAAGGCTTGATCTGCGACAACTGACTTGGGCTGCAAGTGGTACTGGTCAAAATAGTTTCTGAGGACAGTGATGTTCTCGACTTCCTGCGTAGTTGTCACTGCCTCTGTTGTTGCTCCATCCAGGATGACAAAAACAATGATGTGTTCTCCTGTTCCAAGAGGAACTTGACAGTGATCAATGAATGTCACGTCACCAAAGGTGTCCGCTCGAAGTCCACTCGTCTTGCTTCGTGATGGTGCATGTTTTGCCGCTTGGCAAACTTCACATTCACTTCGGATTTTGTCAAATAGATCGAATGTTGATTTCGGCAAATGAAGTGAGCGAGTTCTACAGTAAATCGAAATTGATCTGTTGTCATGTGATGATGCTGGAGGTGGAGCTTCTTCAACTCTTCGGGATTTGACAATCGCTTGTGGATTCTGCCTAGGGCAAGCGGAAGCGATGTTGGTTCTTCTGAGGATGGTGCGATTGGATCTGGCTCAATGGTCGACCGGCCCTTCTTGTCGATGATCCTGTCTGCTGCCGATCCTGAACCTGCTTCTCCTTCTTTAAGCGAATTGTCCGCGAAGGTGAAAATGGTCTTAGCTATCCACAGGTTGATCATTGGTTTGTTTGCCTGGGATGTAAGTCTCCAATTGTCTTCTAGGATGTCTGGATCTCCACCTACGGATGCATCAATTATTTCCGTAGTACGCTCTCGGCTGATGTTATCAGGATTGATTGGACATTCCTTGGCTCCATTTGGTGTGAACAACGCCTTGCGGGGCGTGATGTGCGCACGGATGAGCTGCTTGTTCTTCTTGTCAAGGATCCAATGGTCCTGCTTCTGAGACCCAATGATTTTAGGAGTTGCTAGGTCCTCCTTTGTCTCGGATGATTTTGCTGCACAGACAGTTTCACTCTTGGAGAGATCCCCGGAGGGAAACTTGATGCTGTTGTCATCATCGTAGACATAGTTTGTGAGGCCTTGCATGTGATCTTGTCACATTGAGGTGTGTGCTCGATGGTCATGTAGAGGTTCCGCATCTGACTGATGCTGAGGAGGATCGGTACAGTTCCTTGTTCAAGGACGTCGATGTTGGTACTGCATGGAGGAGTTGTGTGATATCGAAGATGCAGGGTCCAATTTACCCTGGCGGTCTCTCCGTTTGCAAAAGTGAACTTGGTCTCGGCCGGGATGTACTGATAGGAGATGATGTCCTTCATTGGTTCGATGGCCTGAGTAAAACGCTGGATTGCATGCCAGCTGCCCATAGATCTGGTACATCCATTGTCCAGAATCGCATAGGTCGGATTGTGCTGAGGGTTGATGACAGGCGCCATCAGCTTTGTTGCCAGAAGGCTGTGATTTGTTGTGACGGACAGATTGTGTTCTGAAACTGTATCTGATTGGATCAGCTTCTCGTGGATGGCCTTTTTCCCAGGATGCTCATATGCATCATGGAATGCCATTAACGCTTGTCCTGTGCTGGATGTCTCATGGGATGAGTACCAGCCATGTTCGTTCCATGTCCATGATTGATCCCAATCTTGGTCTGTCCAACCGGCATAGGTAGGCTCTGTGGATGGTGCAGTCTGCTGGATGGCGGGCTGCTCCTCCGTCTTCTCTGAGGTGGCTGCGAACGTTTTGGACTTTCCTTTGTCATGTCCGCCCTTTCCTTTGCCATTCTCATAGGATGGATAACCTTTGTTTCCATCATAGGGATATTGGAATTTTGATTTTCCTTTCTTTCCCTTCTTTCCTTTGCCTTTTCCCCAATATGCCTGGTCGTAGGGATCATAGTTTTCATTGGCCATATTGGCCTTCCCGCCAGAACCGCTTTTCCGAAAGGGTTTGAAGCCACCTCGTTGGTGACTGCCCTTTTTGTTTCCTGATTTTCCTTTTCCTTTTCTCTTCTTGAATTTGAAGTTCCGCCCCGACACTTTCCTTGCTATGAACGCATCGTTCTCCTCGAGGACCCAGAATGTCTCTTCGTCGTTGTTTGACATGAATCCTTCAAGTCCTTCTTCATCCTCAACCCAGCAGCCTTCTTCTCCTTCGTATTCACCGTGCTCGGTGATGAAGAAAGTGTTGCTTCGGTTGCCTCCTTGAGGTCGGATGGATGGATCTTGAATGGATGTTCTGGTCGTGATGAAGAGTTCATGGTAATGAGTCTTCAGCATCTCATAGGAGTAGTTCTCTAGTGAAATGTTCCTGAGTGACATTGCACTTGTCAGTCTTTCTCTCTGCTGATCTGACAATTCACTCTGTGTGATGAAAAACTGCGCAATGAGATTATCCCCGAAGGGAAATGCGTCCCGCTGTCTGTCCTGCATTCCTTGGATATACTGTCTGAGGACTGTCGGATCGTCCTCATTGAGCAGGGCTGGAGGCGGTGTTCGAACACCGGCTGCTTGCTGATGTCGAGCAATTGTTCTTGCATTTGCGTCCTGTACGGACTGTCGAAATGATGGGGACTGTGCCGTAAAGATTGGCATCAAGCCCATCCATGCTGCCTTCAGTCTCATAAGAAGGATCTTGAATTTTGAGGTAAAAATGAGGAACTCTTGGTTCTGCCTTCGATGATTGAAGAAACTGAGGAGCCTGTAAAGATACACGTTGGTCGCACCTTTCAATAAGTACTTCTTCAGCGTGTTCTTGAAATAGTTGACTCCTTCATCAGGATCTTGCAAAAGGTCATTGTGGAGGACGGCCTTGTACATGTAAGCATCTCCAGTGAGTCTGCTCTTAAACAATGGACCTCGCTTGGATGCTTCTACTGTGGTGATGGTCACCCAGTCGTCCACAAGTTCCTCGTACCTGAACCAGCCGACTTTTCCGTCGTACGATGGCGGCTGCTTGGCGGTCATCGATAAATTGAGTGTTTCCGCCATACTTGAATAGGCTTCCATGAAGCCTTCTCCATCGGATGACATCTTCCCTTGGATCTCTGCGGAAAACCTGCTCCGCTACCACAAGTTGAGGCCCACTGCCGGGGTGCCTATCCCCGAAGCGAACTGGTACCCTTGTGGTAGTTGAGGTCGTTGATTTGGTCCCTAGATCTATTCCGGAGAGAGTCCAATATGCCAATATGGATGATTGGAGGATGGATTGTCCCTGGTGCATTGTATTGTGATATAATCCTGTAAGCGGCCTGCAAAGGTTCCTTTGTCACGTGATCATGAGTGTGCTATGATACTGAAAAAGGGCCTTGAGCCAAATGGGAGATCAATTGTGTAACAAACCAAACACATGGGGTTGGGGTGGGGTTGGGGTGGTGGTTGGGGTGGGGGTTGGAGTGGGGGTTGGGGTGGGGGTTGGGGTGGGGGTTGGGGTGGGGTTGGGTGGGGGTTTGGGGTGGGGGTATTGGGGTGGGGGGGGTTGGGGTGGGGGTTGGGGTGGGGTTGGGGTGGGGGTTGGGGTGGGGCTGGGGGTAGAGGATTGGGGTGGGGGGTTGGGGTGGGGGGTTGGGGATGGCCGGTTGGGTGGGGGTTTGGGTGGGGGGTTGGGGTGGGGGGGTGGGGAGGTTTGGGGTGGCGGTTGAGAGTATGGGGTTGGGGGTTGGGGTGGGGGGTTGGGGTGGGGGTTGGCGAGGGGGGTGGGGGGTGGTGGGTGGGGTGTGTGTTTGTGTGTGTGTGTTTGTGTGTGTGTTTGTGTGTGTGTTGTGTGTGTTGTGTGTGTTGTGTGTGTTGTGTGTGTTGTGTGTGTTGTGTGTGTTGTGTGTGTTGTGTGTGTTGTGTGTGTTGTTAGTGTTGTGTGTGTTGTGTGTGTTGTGTGTGTTGTGTGTGTTGTGTGTGTTGTGTGTGTTGTGTGTGTTGTGTGTGTTGTGTGTGTTGTGTGAGTTGTGAGTGTTGTGTGTGTTGTGTGTGTTGTGTGTGTTGTGTGTGTTGTGTGTGTTGTGTGTGTTGTGTGTGTTGTGTGTGTTGTGTGTGTTGTGTGTGTTGTGTGTGTTGTGTGTGTTGTGTGTGTTGTGTGTGTTGTGTGTGTTGTGTGTGTTGTGTTGTGTGTGTTGTGTGTGTTGTGTGTGTTGTGTGTGTTGTGTGTGTTGTGTGTGTTGTGTGTGTTGTGTGTGTTGTGTGTGTTGTGTGTGTTGTGTGTGTTGTGTGTGTTGTGTGTGTTGTGTGTGTAGTGTGTGTTGTGTGTGTTGTGTGTGTTGTGTGTGTTGTGTGTGTTGTGTGTGTCTGTGTGTCTGTGTGTCTGTGTGTCTGTGTGTCTGTGTGTCTGTGTGTCTGTGTGTCTGTTTGTCTGTTTGTCTGTGTGTCTGTGTGTCTGTGTGTCTGTGTGTCTGTGTGTCTGTGTGTCTGTGTGTCGTCTGTGTCGTCTGTGTGTCTGTGTGTCGTCTGTGTGTCGTCTGTGTGTCTGTGTGTCGTCTGTGTGTCTGTGTGTCGTCTGTGTGTCTGTGTGTCTGTGTGTCTGTGTGTCTGTGTGTCTGTGTGTCTGTGTGTCTGTGTGTCTGTGTGTCTGTGTGTCTGTGTGTCTGTGTGTCTGTGTGTCTGTGTGTCTGTGTGTCTGTGTGTCTGTGTGTCTGTGTGTCTGTGTTTCTGTGTGTCTGTGTGTCTGTGTTTCTGTGTGTCTGTGTGTCTGTGTGTCTGTGTGTCTGTGTGTCTGTGTGTCTGTGTGTCTGTGTGTCTGTGTGTCTGTGTGTCTGTGTGTCTGTGTGTCTGTGTGTCTGTGTGTCTGTGTGTCTGTGTGTCTGTGTGTCTGGGTCTCTGTGTGTCTGTGTGTCTGTGTGTCTGTGTGTCTGTGTGTCTGTGTGTCTGTGTGTCTGTGTGTCTGTGAGTCTGTGTGTCTGTGTGTCTGTGTGTCTCTGTGTCTCTGTGTCTCTGTGTCTCTGTGTCTCTGTGTCTCTGTGTCTCTGTGTCTCTGTGTCTCTGTGTGTGTGGTCTGTGTGTGTCTGTGTGTGTCTGTGTGTGTCTGTGTGTGTCTGTGTGTGTCTGTGTGTGTCTGTGTGTGTCTGTGTGTGTCTGTGTGTGTCTGTGTGTGTCTGTCTTTGTCTGTGTGTGTCTGTGTGTGTCTGTGTGTGTCTGTGTGTGTCTGTGTGTGTCTGTGTGTGTCTGTGTGTGTCTTTGTGTGTCTGTGTGTGTCTGTGTGTGTCTGTGTGTGTCTGTGTGTGTCTCTGTGTGTCTCTGTGTGTGTCTGTGTGTCTCTGTGTGTCTCTGTGTGTCTCTGTGTGTCTCTGTGTGTCTCTGTGTGTCTCTGTGTGTCTCTGTGTGTCTCTGTGTGTCTCTGTGTGTCTCTGTGTGTCTCTGTTTGTCTCTGTGTGTCTCTGTGTGTCTCTGTGTGTATCTGTGTGTCTCTGTGTGTCTCTGTGTGTCTCTGTGTGTCTCTGTGTGTCTCTGTGTGTCTCTGTGTGTCTCTGTGTCTCTCTGTGTCTCTCTGTGTCTCTCTGTGTCTCTCTGTGTCTCTCGCCGGCCGCGGCGCGGCGCCCCCCGCAGCGCCCCGGCGCTCGCCGCGCGCGCGCCGGCGCGCCCCGCGCGGCGCGGGGCCCCCGGGGCGGCGCGCCCCCGCCCCCGCGGCCCACGCGCCCCCACGGCGCGCTCCCACGCGCGCGCCCACGCCGCGCGCCACACGCGCGCCCACGCGCGCGCCCCACACGCGCGCCCACCGCGCGCCCACACGCGCGCCCACACGCGGCAGCCCCACAACGCGCGCACGCGCGACGCTCACACGCGCACGCCCGCACGCGCACGCGCACGCGCGCACGCGCACGCGCACGCGCACACGCGCACGCACACGCGCGCGCACGCACGCACTCACTCACTCACTCACTCACTCACATACATGTATGTTTTTGAGAATTGTCACGTCCAGCCAAACGGAGGTTATGTAGACAAGCACCCATCTCAGCCTGGCCAGTTCCAAATACTGTGGGCAGGCTCTGGCGAACGTCAACAAGCAGCACTGGTCGAATCTTGGACAGAAAGCTTGCTGGGGAATGCCGTGCTTTCACACAGGACGTGCCAAGCAAGGACTTTCGTCAGCAGCTTGTGCTTCGACCAGCCCTTGGAATTCAACCAGGCCAGCACGACCAACCCCACCAGCTACCGATGTTTCGATCCACGTGCAGGGAGACGTGGGGGTTGCTGGCGGCATTCAGATCACAGAGCCCGCCAGCGAGCATCTGGTTCTCAAGGCAGCCTTGTCACATCCGTGTTTCCGGAGTTGCCCCCTGCGTGCTTTGAGGATTCCATCTTGCGCTTTGGCGGGTCTTGCTCCATGGAGCTTGAATGGCCCGAAGAGGCTAAGAAGAGTGCCAGCTTCAGTTAGTGCACTCGTTGCCCAAGGGCAGCGCGTTGGCAGCAAGTGGGGGGAAGCGGTTCATCAACTTTGCGCCAAGGCGAAGATTTGGACAAACTGACCAAGATAGAAAAGTTGGCCAAAAAGGTTCTGCGTCGAGTCGCTCAGGACTAGCTGACTAGAGGTTTGGAGCGGTGTGCGTTTTCTCGAGCCATTCGGCATGCAGGAGGCCAGGAATGGAAGGACCTCCAAGGGATCCAACCAGGGACACGGGCCAGGACGGCCAACGACGGCCAACCACTGCCTTGCAATTCAACATGCTTATGCGGCTGGAAGCTTTCTCGCTAGACACTTGCAACGCAGGGACCAGTTCAGTGAGTTCTGGCCAGAATGAGAGTCGCGCTGGGATGCAGCGACCCCGGAGCAAAAGGTCATGCGACTGCAAGCCTTGCTCGAGCTGAGGTCCTTGGCTGATGACTAGTGCGCCAGAGGCTGGCGCTTGCATTCTGTGTCAGGCATGCTTATACGGTTCCCAGGTGTGCAAGCGTTTCACCGCCTGCATCTGTAGCAGGGAAGGAACAAAGCAACTGGATGCAAAAAGGCCACACACGATTCAGGTGATACAGCTCCAGTTTCCCAGTCTGTCCATCGTAGAGCTTTTACTGAGGCTGGGCATGCCCTTCCAGCAGTTACAATCGCGTTTCGCCGAGCGCTTAGCCGCTTTTTTGCTGATGCATGAGCACCTTGCCAATGCAAAGGCGGGCAAATGGGACATGCTGTTGGCACCGTCGTGATGCAAGCTAATCCCCGCAACAGCATCACAGAGGTGCAGCTCATGGAGCGAGTGCAACAGGGAGGTCTCGACCAGATGTTGCCACTTCAGCGTGGTTGACGCAGAGCTCGGATCGAGTTCGAGTTGGGATTGCTGATTTCTTTTGGTCTCATTTGGGTCAATTGTCGGCGACTTGCGCTTCGGGTCGCGGTGTCGTGATAAGTCAAGACGGTGTTGCAGCCAGGCATGTCACGCGCCCGCAGCTCTTTAACGGGTCGTGGATGCGAGACGCCTTTACCTGAGATTTTCAGCACTGCCAGGGTCAAGTAGTCAAGTGTCAAGTGTGTGGAAATGGACCGAATTCGGAGCCTTGCGAAGGTTTCCACTCACCAACAGCTGCTGGGTCCAGGCCTCGTGCTCCAGGCAAAGCATTGGTCGCGCGAAGCATCGGTGCTGTCAGACTAAGGCCAGGCGCTGAAGTATGTCCCGGGCCCGGAGGTTTGCCTCCGTGTGTTCAATCTGTTTGGCGCCCAGGACGAGGCTGGCCAGGCTGACCCGTGATTTGGCAGAGCTTTGGCCAAGGTTGCACCCGCCGAAGACATTTCCCAGTGTTCAGGGGGACGAATGCCGGAGACTTTGGCTTTCAACGCATCTCATCAGACAGGCACATGTTATTCTTTGCCTTTCCCCCCAGCCGGTTCTTACTGAGGTGCAATCATGTCATATTATGACGAGCCCAAGCGAGCCTGGCAAGGCCAGCGCGAACACCCAGGCAATTGTTGTTTTGCACTTACGCGCCAGGAGCGGACGACCCAGTTGGCCTCGGCCTGGAGGATCATGTGTCAAGTGACGCTTTCGTTGCAATGCACGGCAGGTCCTTGCGACGGGTTTGAAATTGGAAATTCACCAAGCACGAATTTCCTTCTCTGCTCTCAAAGCCGCGCATGGGAGGAACAGCACAACACGCAGAATACAGGTTCACCGCTGAAACTGTACTTGTTTGAGGTTGGTCAAGGAATCTGGGATATTAGCATGCATCAGGACAAAAAGCTGTACGGACACCACATTGACACGTTATGACCAGTTGCAGCCTTGCTTTTCCTGACTGGCTTGCAACACCTGGAATGATGTGGCTCGCACTTGGCTTGCTTGGGAAGCTGCCTGTGCTTGCTTGACTGCAGCACGCGGGACAGCCGACTGTTATGTAATTCGTCTGCATTGCGGCCTTTCAGCGATTAGATGCTCTCGGGATCTTTCATGTACACCATGGTGCGAGTGCTTTCTGAGCTGGTCTCCAAAGAGCATTGAGATTTGTTCTATTCCTGGCCCAATCCAGTCAGATCCCAGCTCTCACATCGGCTGTATGTTACGTTGTTTGATAGATTTTCAGCATGCTAGCTTCGACAATTGGACGAGTGCATCATTATGTAGCATTCATTGTTTTTAAGATGGCCTCAAATCCGTCCATGTCTAGTTGAAATGCAACCGAGGAGCATTCGGAACAGGCACTTGACCCTTGCATTGTTCGCAACAGCCACGAACATCGCCCCCAAGATGCTTTTGGCTGGAGTCGTTCCCGCCAGGACGATGGTATCACCCATGGGCGCAGGGCAAGCCGCCCAGAATTGTACACATGGCATGGCTTGGTGCTTGGCCGGGTGGATTCAGTAGTGCAAGAAATTGAAGCTGAAGCAAATCTGCGAAAGACAGTGTCATCTCAATGCATACATGTGAACAAAGAACCCACAATGGAAACACACTCACGTGAATACGAAGACAGAGGAAGATATAATATATTGTGATTATAGCCATGTGTTCAGGTGTAGGCGTGTCGCGATGGTGACTGCCCTGTGACATTTGGCTCAAGTTTGTTCGGTTCTGTCGTGGCCTCGAATGGGCGTCGCCGGACCCTTGCGTCGACCGACGGGATCTTGGGGGAGAAAGAGACCTCAGGCTGCTGTTAGGTTGGTGCGGCCACTCAGTGCGGTTCTTTGTCGGCCAAGGCCGCTGGTAACCTTTTCTCTTTTGGGTTGTTTACTGTGGTTGTTTGGTCACTGGTGTGTGGGAAACCCTGATCTTTGGGACCGGGGATTGGTTACTGTTTTGGGGCCTTTCTTTTGTGGCTTGTTTACCCCAACTAACCCATTGCCTGGGCACAGGTCCGTGCCCGAATCACAGGTTATTAGCCGTAGGAGTTTCCTGCGTGCTCGTGACCTACAACTACAAGCGCTATGACGTCGACCCCATGGAGCTCACGAAGCGTCGTGGATGAGGAGACCATTTTTGGTGGCCCCCAAGTAGGTGAGGATGTGCCGGACTACGTCTACGAGGATTTTGAGGAGAGTTTGGCAGGTGGCGGTCGCATGGGTGATGCTCCATAACATAGGGACACACCTCGCGAGCGCGGCAGGTTTGTTGACGACAGTGATGCCGAGTGTTTCGTCAGGTTACTGATGATGAGCAGTCCGAGCTCGCTCCGATAGGGGCGGCTCCGCAATGATTCCAGGTCAGGCTTCATCAGCTTTGCGATGAACATTGGAAGGTCGTCTGGCGGTTTCGAGGAGCCTCATCCCATTCGGCCACCGAGGTCTCTTGAGCCCGGTCAGTGCGGAGCCGAGGTCATCAAGGAGGACATCAATCGAGGACAGGATTTCCAGGGTCAGTTGACGCGAGCTCCGGGGCCGCTATGTTGAAATCCAGAATCCTGGACAGGTTGGTGAGAAGGAATCTCTTGGACCGTCAGGTATGAGTTTCATTGATATCTTGCAAACTACTTCGGGCTGGGCGTTAGCCGCATGTCCAAGTTGGCTGCCGATAGGCAGGTCAGAGTCGGATGCGGCACGTATGGATGCTGTTGATGAACAGGAGGATATCTCCCGTAGGAGGGCGAAATTCCGAGAGGCCGCTAGGCCTAGGAGCTCGCCACCCGACATCGCAGGTCCAAGCAGCCCTGATGAGGATCGGGATTCTCGTTCGCCTAGAACCAGGATGAGGTCAACAGCATGTCGTTAGGCCCTCCTGGAATTCCCAACCTTCGGGGGATTGATGTATGGCTGGAATGAGACTGGTCCCCATGGTATCAGAAGCCCGTTAGGGCGATGGTCCAATGCTGGATGCAGCGGATGTCCACATACACTCAACTCCTGAGCCTCGGAGGTCCGACCGTGCGTCCGCTACCGGCGTATTCGATGAACCAAGCGTGGACGGAGGAGCGGTGTCAGGTCAGGGAAGATCTAGGGCGCCCAACTGAGGAAATCGAGGGTTTGTCTGACGCTAGTTGAATGCGAATGATTGTCCAGCAGTTTGCACGGGAGGTTATTCCTGACACTCAGCAGTTTGTTAGGCCTGCGATCGATGAACAGGACATTGCGGGCGACGCGAAGTTCAACAATGTGTTCTTCGAGATGCAAGGCTCCGTTAGGAGGCTTGAAGATGGTGAGCTGGTGCAGGAACGAGTCAGGACTCAGCACCTTGCGATGCACCTGGGACAGCGCGGAGGATGAGATCAATAAGGCGATTGGGGAATTGGAGAACCGGGTTTCCTTCCTGGCTTCTCAGGGTCTCTCCGCAGTTTCAAGGACCGTTAGGGCCTCGGAAGGACATGCTGAGGAATCAGTTCAAGACTTGACGTCGAGGCTCTTGACTCTCGAGAAGGATGCTGAAGGCCATCATGTGTGGACCATGAAGAAGATCCAGAAACTCGAGGATGAGGGCAAGGCCGCTGTGCATGGAGAATGTCATGCGGGACAGAAAGGCTTTGCAGAGAGACTTCGATGAGCTCCGTTCGGAGGCTAGGTCTTCGGATGACCGTGGGCTGGCTGTTCGCCCCACTCAGCTCAGACAGCTCAGGGAAGAGTTGGTCGCTCGTGAAGTGCATGAGATGATTCAGGCGGTTCACAGGAAGGTTGACGCCAGTGCCACGCACCATGGAAGGGGTACTCAGGGCCCTGAGAACACAGCTTCGAAACATGCCGACTCGTCCTAGGCGGCAGGAGCTTGTCCACTAAAAAGGCTCAAATAACGTTCGAAGGATCGTTGAGGTCGAGAATGATCTTGACAACTTGAGGGAGATGGGTGAGGACACGCAGACAAGGGTGCTGGCTCTTGACAGACCAAGGTCGCCGTGTGAGATCACCCACACCTACTCTCCTGACCGCGCCAAGCGGGGCGCGTCAAAGCTGAGGCAAAAGCACAGACTGGTGCTGGTCTACGATCTGTTTCGCCCAGCGTCTCAAGCGGGATTTGATCGGACGTTCGTCCGAGCAGGCGAACCGTGTCTCCCGTTAGGGAAGGGGATCGTTCACACTCTCCGCCAAGAGTCGCCAGGAACCTGCAGGGCAAAATGGAGGAGGGTCTGAAGCCCGATCCCGCGATAAAGAATCGAGTCGAACGGGTACGTTGCGCGAGTTCCAGGTTTCCTGTTAGGGACGAGAGGCAGTCACCAAGTCAGACAGGCAGAGCCCGCGATAGCGGAGACGCCACCTGATACAGGCACCGAGGCAGGGAACGGTGGGCAGGCTGGTGGTCCTGCTTCTTCCGCAGCTCTGAGAAATTCTGGAGAGCTGATGAGATTTGCTCGAACCCAACAACAGGAGGCATGACTGTGTCATTTGTGAACGAAGATTCTGCGTGTCATGCGTGGGGGATGATGGATTGTCAGCTCTTGAGGATGATTGCCGCAAGAGTGCGCAGGTATCATTGCACTGACTCCGGGAAGCAGATATGTGACTCACATGCATTCTCGGACGGGCGGAACCGGTGCACCAAGTGTCACCGGGTGGCCTCGATTGACCAACCTCTCGTCCCATGCGTTGGTTGTGGGCTGCGTGCATGCGATGCGTGCTGTCCTTTGCCTGCGAGGTTGTGCGAGCATGCGCCTCGTTAGGGGCTCTCCTGTCGAATGTTGCAAACAACGACAAACCTCATGACAAGCGTGCTACGATTACGTTGCCGCCCGCTCAGACGGCGGTGGAGATCCTGAAGTCTCATGTTTCGGCGGTGTCCCATTCGGGGTCCGCAGCAGACAGGGAGCAGATACTGGGATTGGACAACCGGCCGTTTAGGATGATTCGGGGCTACCTGGTCCGGTCATCCCGCTCAAGCCGAAGACGAAGATTCAATGGGGCAAGTGGCCAGAGCATGGTGGTGGTGACGATGAGTCTCACCCAGAAGCAGCATCGTCGGGCCGACAGCAAGAGGATCATGGCCCCGATAGGGGCACTGATGAATGATAAAGATGCGGGTCTGACGGATCTTTCCAAGTTGTCCACGGAGGAGAAGAAGGGCAGCGTGGAAGTCAAAGCTTGGGATACCGAGAAGGGGCAGGAGAAGAAGGCGGTGCCCAAAGTTTCAAAGGGAAGATGCAATGGGAGGAGTACCGCAAGGTTGCACCAATGTACAAGTACAGCGGGGAGGGAGATGACAAGAGGATCCTTCCGAAGTGAAATGGAGAAGGAGCTGCCGGCAGACGTTGCGCTGCTCATTCCTAGAGCCGTGGCAGCTCAGGAAGAAGCTGAAGAAGCTGAGAGAACGGCTATGGCAGCAATCCGTGGGGCCGTCCGTGGGGCTCCGGATGTTGGGCAGGAAGACAGGGCTACACCCACGAACCTCGAGGCCGACCATGCCTGCATGGTCTGGGAACTTGATCGATCCCAGGAGGTCAGCAGAGGTGGGGTGGAAGAGCTGTGTACGACACGCCCGAACCTCCGGCTATGGAGGCGGGCATGAAGAGCGCCAATCGGCAGGACAGGGCGTTCGCCATGGCGCAGATGAACGAAATGACCGGGTTTCACAAGAAGCGCCTATGCTCTGCTAGGGGCGATCCAGGGATGCCGGCTTGTGCGCCTAGGGAAGCGTTCGCTCCTGAACAGGTCGACGATAGTCGAAAGTTCCTTGCGGTTAAGATGGCTCGCAATTCAACCAGGTGGTGAATGAAGGAATGTCGGGCGCAGTGACTTGACTGCTCGCATGAAGGAACAGTTGCCACCGGAGGCCGCATTTGGCCGTACTGTCATCCCGTCGAAGGACAAGATGGCTGACTACATTCCTGGGTATGACTTTGTGGATCAAGGCGTAGGTCATGTAAATGGCGATCTACGATCAGGAAGACGACCTGACTTATCAGGACCCGAATACGGGAGGTGGGCCCTTCATGTATGAGCTGCATTGGGGCAAGATCCCATCATCATGAAGTTCCAGCACTTTCACAGGGCGGCTCAAATCCAGACCGGGATGGTGTTCGTTTAGATCCTCATAACTAGACCAGATGTGTACCACCAGATCCAGGACGGAAGAGCGGACAAGGGCCTCGTGCAGATGATATTCAGGTCAGGGCATGGAAGGCCACGTACATGTTGGATGATTACACGATGTTGTATCACCGCGCGTGGGACTATGGCAGTTTTGCACCCGACAGGGGCAATCACAAGCGGACGAGAAGGGGTTAGCGACACTTTGTCAGGTGTGCGGAAATCATCCCGTGTGGGATGCATCTGTGTTCTGGGTGTGCGCTCCCAGTTTTCTACCCTGGGTCCATCCCTAACCCTGAGGCTGGTGAGGTGGATACTTCTCCCATTCTGCCGAGTTGGAACCAGTTCAGCCCCGGGGCTTGGCCGGCGGGAGAGGTAGCTGTCATCAAGAAGACCATGGTCTCAACCCGGATTTGCGGATGACGGTGCAGGGCAGAATTAGGTTGCCACCGTACATCTCCGCGGCCGAGGGTGACGAGGGTCGCGGGTTCGCTTCGGTCCTAGTTGCTGGCTCGCTTCGGTCCTAGTTTTCATCTCGCTTCGGTCCTAGTTTCCTTACTCGCTTCGGTCCTAGTTTCTTCGCCGTTGACTATGGTGTTTGAGAGGCAACATCCTTGTCGACCCCGCCCCGCCCGGCATGTCTTGTTGTTAGGTGTTTGAGAGGCAACATCCTTGTCGACCCCACCCCGCCCGGCATGTCTTGTTGTTAGGTGTTTGAGAGGCAACATCCTTGTCGACCCCACCCCGCCCGGCATGTCTTGCTGTTAGGTGTTTGAGAGGCAACATCCTTGTCGACCCCACCCCACCCGGCAGTTCTTGTTGTTAGGTGTTTGAGAGGCAACATCCTTGTCGACCCCACCCCACGCGGCATGTCTTGTTGTTAGGTGTTTGAGAGGCAACACCCTTTGCGTGTGTCCTGTTGTTAGTGCTCAAAAAGCTATCTTCCACTGCGCCTGAAGTGATCCAAAAATTGCGACAGAAGTGATCCGCAAATGCTCAAACTACGACCAAAGTGAGTGGATTTCAGCTGCGACCAAAGTGATCCAAAAACTGCGATCAAAGTGATCCCCCCGCCGGTGACGAGGGCATGGGATGACATGAATCGTGTACTGTTTCAACACAGTCATGTCTCGGCGATCATGGCTTCGGACACGTTCGTCTGGCAAAGTTGTTCGTGACGACCAGATAGGTTTGAGTCGGTGACGGACTACTTCAGGCCAATGGGGGCGGCGGATGACGACTTCCGTTAGGAAGCTCACCTGACACGACTTGCGCTTGTCGTTTTACATTCCCACTGTCCACATGATTTCTGCAGCGGCTGGGTCGCTGATTCCCCTCTACCCGAGGAGATCGTGGGCAGCCATAGGCTGATGGCTGAAAATTCGGAAGGAGGCCGCCCTGGAAGAAGGGAAGGCGGACCCACCCACGATGGAGGCGGACCCTCGCATCTACGTCGGTGAGCAGCGTGTGAGAATGGGACTCAGCCCAAGCCTGAGGGAGTAGATGTGGACCAGTTGCCGGTAAGGAAAAAGGGAAAGGGAAGTCAGGTGGAAAGGGAGGCGTTATAAGTTGAAGTGCTCCAGGCCAGGAAAAGGGCGGTGAGAAAGGCGGAAAGGAAGGGAAGGGCGTTAGCCCAGGTGCTTCCCGGTCAGGAAAAGGGCAGGCAAGGGCGTTAGCCCGAGTGCTCCCAAAGCTGCTTCCGAAGGCGGCGGTTGATGCAGGTCCCACACCTATGGAGGTTGAGCTGGCAGCGCCGCGTGGAGAGAAGTCGTGGTTGGAGACGGCAAAGGATGCGGACAAGTCTGCTCCCGCACTGCCGCTCGTGAACGGCCAGTGACTGAGCAGAGCAGTGCTTTGGCTACGCAGAACAGAGGTGAAAGAGGAGCCAAAGAGCGAGATGAAGCTTGAGGTCAAGCAGGAGCTCATGGAGGAATGCTCTGCTCCTGGCGATAGTCATGCCCCTCCTGCACTGCTGAGGCGTGTTGGTCATGTTGCTTCTGGACCGCAGCTGAGCGCTGCTGGTGAAGGTCACTCTGGAGTTGAGTGCGTGAGAGAGGGTGTGGATGAGTGGATTAATCTGATTTCGCTTGGTTGGTACGTGTTAGGAAGCATATCTTGCCGATAGGCGAGAAGGCTATCATTCAATTCTTTTGTTGAGCATCTACATGGTTTCTGATAAGAATAAAACTTGCATCTCTGATGCAAACAGTAGTGATCGATTGTCATTACGCGGGCCTTTTCACTGGGTATTTTGGACAGCGTTACCCCGATTAATCCGGGGTGGTGGTGGGAATTTAATGCCCGGGATGTCGCGCAACTGCCTATGTGGGTTGGCTCCACCGTTGATGGCGGTTGTGTCCTGCTGTTTGCGGACGAATGTGAGCTTTAATTCCGATCAGTAAACGGCACGCTCCGCCCGTTTGAGACGGACTCCGTGAGGGGTGTGTGATTAGCCATGTGTTCAGGTGTCATCAGGCCTGTCGCGATGACTGCCCTGACATTTGGCTCAAGTTTGTTCGTTTCCGTCGCGGCCTCAAATGGGCGTCGCCGGACCCTTGCGTCGACCGAGGGGATCTTTGGGGAGAAAGAGACCTCAGGCTGCTGTCAGTGCGGTTCATTGTCGGCCAAGGCCGCGGGTAACCCTTTCTCTTTTGGGTTGTTTACTGTGGTTGTTTGGTCACTGGTGTGTGGGAAACCCTGATCTTTGGGACCGGGGATTGGTTACTGTTTTGGGGCATTTCGTTTGTGGCTTGTTTATTTCAACTAGCCCATTGCCTGGGCACAGGTCCGTGCCCGAATCACATATATACATGCGTGCATGTACGCGCGGATGCGCATGCATGTTTGTGCATGTCTGACTCTGTTTGACAATCCTGGCTCGCTTTGCCTGCGTGAGCAGTGGTGAGGTGGAGCTTTTGAAGGCCATTCGGGATCAGCGCCAGCAATTAGACATGAAGGATGAGCAGTTGGAGGCCAGGCCGCGCAAGTGTCAAGTATGTGCTTATGTTACACTTGTGTTCTGAGAACCTGTAGGAGCAGAGGCGTCGGCTGGAGCATTTCCAGGAGGAATTGGCCCGATGCTTGGACCCCGACGAGGCACGGACTGGAGCTTTGCACTCATCAGGCAGAAACTTCATCTGAAATGCGCCGCGGATCTCAGACCTGAGCACACTTTGCGTAGGCCAAACTGCTCCGGAACCGGCTCGCCAAGGCCAACGTCGCATGCTTAGCCGCTTAGCCTCTGGGCTTGCTGTGGATTCTCTTGAACTCACGTTTGTTTTCGCATAAGGCGCAGGTCACCGACCAGACAGCTGAGATTGACGATGCCAAGTCGCAGGCGCTGTGTTTGATGCCACGGTGCCATGCCCCAAGCGCCCATACGGAGGTCCACGTGCTAGAAGGCCAGGTCTCAGTGCTCAGCTCCCGGCTCAAAGAAGAGTGTCAGCCTCGATTTTTCTGAAACTGAGCGTTGATTCACGTTGATTCCAAGTTGGACGTGTTTCGACTTAGGGCGGACAAGAACACCACGCTTGTAGCGGAGCAGTGCGCTCTGCGCCGCCAGCTGGAGGCGGGCACGGTCATTTGGCAGCGCGCGTTGGGCACACTGCGCAGGCCGAGCACGCGCTTCGGGGTGAACAGAAATCCTGGCAGGCAGGGACACCGAGCCCGCCTATTCTCCTATTGGCGCCTGCTTTGATGCCTGCATGCTTGCTGAAGGATTGTTTCGAGCAAGAGCAGCGGAAGCTGGGCTCCCAGCTCCAGGCTGATTGCGACACAACGCAGAATATTTGTGTATCAAGCAGAAAGCACATGTTTGAAAGAGGCCTCTCTAGCTAGATGGCTAGATGCAGTTGGGACTTTGAAGGAAAACAGCGCCAGGTTTGTAATGCAGAGTTGGGGAGATCAGAGCTTCGTCAACATCCCCAACAGCTCAATGTTTGCTGCTAGCTTCCTGGCATGAGCCACGCCCGCCAATCGAGATGCCGCAGCGTTCCAAGGGCAGCAACTCTTCAGCTGCGATTGGAGGCGCAAGTGAGGGAGGCGCGAGCGAACTGTCAAACTGGCATGCTGTATGTTTGCATGAACTGCTTACCGCAAGCAACTCAGTTGGCAAAGTTCAAGCGCCAACACGCCGTCAGTTCCTTTGGATTGGGGGGGGGGGGATGGCAAAGTATGAAGGCCTTGGCGCATAATTGCAAGGCCGTACACCTCGCCATGAATTCCATCAGTCGCCTTAGCCTGGGCATGGCTTGTTCGCTACGAAGCATTGCTAAAGAACATTGTTTGGTGCACGATGTGCACATGCTCGCCCGCGACGCTGAGCAACGCAATGTAGCGGCACAGCGAGCTCCTGGCTTCACGCGTCTCCGTTTTCTGGGATGCCTGTCTTCAACGTACCGATGCCCGAGGTCAGACTTATAGATGAATCGGGCAACCTGTCGAGTGCAGGACTACTGGAGGTCCGCATTCGGACAGGATTTGGGTCTGTTTGCGGGGCGAGCCGCGGCGCTGCAAGTGCTATTTGCAGAGCAATGGGCTACAGTAGCGGGTCAGTTGAAGAGTGTGGCTCCTTCAAAGGTCATTTGTGTGGCAGCCATGGCTTACCAGTTGCTGCCTCTAACTTGACATGCCCAGAAACAGCGAGCGAGCTGTCGCAGTGTGAATGGGAACAGCCCAGTGTGGAATGCTTGGACCATTCCAAAGACTCGATTATTCAGTGCCATGCGGATGAGCCGCCTTTTGAAGGATCTCTGCAGCTTGTTGATGCACATGGGATGCCCAGTGCCTCGGGCTTGGGCAGGCTTGAAGTTCTCCTCCACGGGGCCTGGTCCCCCGTGTGTCGGGAAGGCTTTACATCAGGAAGCGCTTTGGTAGCAGCCTGGTAGCATGCAGGTCGATGGGATTTTCAGCCGTGGGTGCTGACCCCATCAGCTCCTGCAAGGCCCGTGGCTTGTGCGGGGCCGTGCTTCCGCAGATGCAGCTGAAGTGCAAAGGCAGCGAGTCGGATGCTTCACAGTGTCAACAAAGGGTGGGCGCTGATGTTTTCTGCAGCGCGGAAGAAAACGTCGTCCTTGATTGCAAGGGGCGCAGGCTGGAGCCTTTGCCTTTTTCGGCGCTTGCTGCAGTAGCTGCAGCAAGCCCACCTGTTGTTCGATTGGTGTTGCCGCCGCCTCGTGGCAAACGTCAGCAGAGGCATGCGGTCTTCTTGTGACGTGGACTGGGGAAATTGGCATTGCCTGTCAGTCCCCCACTTTCTTTGGCAGCTGGCGGAGGTGAGAAGCATGGGCCAAATCGACCTTGCCTCGCCTTCTCTTGGCGTGCTACCGTGTTGCCAGTGGAGGTCAGATATTGTGAGTACACATTGCAGACAGAGAGCAGGTGGTGCTTTTGCGGAGCCATATTAGAGAGAGAGGGGAGGGGCAAGCCAGGCTTCTCAGAAGCAGCTGGCCGCAGAAACGGAGAAGCAGCAACTGCAGGCAATCCATTGGCTGGGCTTGCTAAGCCAGCTTGGTGTGTGCCGTGCTTGTCAGGAGCAGGTCAAGCAACTCCAGGACAGAGCTCGTGCAGAAACACAAGCGTCCCTGAATCACCTGTCGACAGGAGCTGGCAAAAACTGGGCAGGAGGCGCTGGCCTTCAAAGCAAAGGCGGACAAGCTTGCCACTGAGCTTCAGGCCAGCACATGTGCACCCTTTTTGGAACTTCCTGTAAAGCCGTTGGCTGCAGGCTGCACACACGCTGCAAAGCAGGTTGCAGGGTGAGCACGGCACCTGGCGTTTCTATGTTTTTTCTTGGGCTGAATAGTTTTGAGAGTAAGCATGCTTCACGCTTTGTGCATTGCTGGCGCGCTTTGGCACAAAATCTGTTTAACCAGCTGCACTCGGCAGTGCAAGGCTGCTCGCCGTCAAGCAGCAGCGCCAGGGTTTGCAGACAGCTTTGGATGAGGCGCGTGAAGAAGCCACTCACCCTGCCACGCCATGTGGCGCGTGAAGAAGCCACATTGCGGCGATGTGCATACCGTGGCAGGCAACTTACAAGGCGGCGAAGGTTCCGCTGGTGGAGCAGCTGGCCTCTGCAGCTGAACAGAAGGTGCGGCGGGGGCGCATAGCAAGTTGGACGGCGCGGCGTCGCTTCGGGCAGCTCGGTTTGAAGCCTTGTTGGAAATCAGGGTGCGCGCTTGGTGCCTTTTTGCCCGTGCGTTGCACCTCAGGCGCAGCAATTGCAGTTCAAGCTGCAGGTGGCGGAGCAGAAAGCTGCGGAGGCAAAGGGACATGATATGCACATCTCCAAAAGGATGCATGTGGTAGCCAGTGCAAGGTTTCATTGCTCCAGAAGCGACTGGCTGACAAACAGCAAGAAATGGAAAGCCAGGAGTTCTTGAGCTGACACCACAGTGCACGTGGTTTTTCTGGTGTGCCCACCAGGACAGGAAGTGGAACAAGATCCTGACGAGCTACCCATTGGTTGGTCAGCTTCTGCCGCGGCCTGACGCAGGGGTATGCCACTTTGTGAAACCCGTGGTGATCCTCGTGTGCCGCATGGGCTCGGGAAGTCGCCAAGGTTTCCAGCGCAGTCCGGTGCAGCCCAAGGCCTTCAGAGTTTCCAAGCGTTGCCAAGTGCCAAGAGGCTACTGCTACTGCTGCTGCCTTTGCCTAGGCGCAGCTCCAGCGGGCACAGCTCCCGTCGAAGCGCCAGTGGCAGACGCAGCGCCAGCTGGCGCAGCGCCGTTGGCAGTCCCCGAGGCCCTGACCAACTGGCCATGACTCGTCTCAAGCACTTCGCTTGCATCCGTGTCCGGCAGGCAAAGCCACTCAAGGTCGCGGTGAGCCAGGCCCAGCCCAAAGTGCAACTTGTTCCAGTGGCGGAAGGTGCAGGACATGCGAGGTTCGCATGCGTGGGCCCGCAGCCGTCTCACAGATGGTTCGGGTGGATATCAGGGAAAGGCCGCATGCTTGCCAGCCCTTTGCGCCCGAGTCCTGTGCCACTACATGGTCTGGCAAGCTTCTCAAGGCTGTCTCGCCTGCCTCACCGAAGATCCTCGAAGGTCTCCAAACCTGTCTTGGGTGTTGGGCTACTTGGGCTCTCGGCTGTCGCCTGGAAAGCGTCAAGGGCGCGTATTGCACAAAGCCGGGCACGGAGCCCGAAATCTACGGATCTTTGGATTTCAAAATGCCACAGGTGCTTTGAAGGAACAGTGTTCCGCTGCAACCACTACTCCACAGCTTTAGGAGGGCTGGATGCTCGCTTCAGCGTCTACGTCCCAGATGCCAATCGCATGCAGATGACACTTCCGTACCCCGAGGACACGGAAGAATTCCCTGTTGTATTGTTCCTGTCAGACATGGGCTGCAGCGACCTGGAGGTCCTCAAGCAAGGCAACGCGTTGGAGCATTGCGCTTCGTGCGGCTTGATACTTGTGGCAGCTGATACGTCACCAAGAGGCCCTGGTGTTGCAGACGAGGCCGAGCGGAAGGACGTGGGCATAGCAGCCAGCTACTACGTCAATGCCACTCAGTCACCGTGGAACCGGCACTACCGGATGCGGGATTACCTGGAAAATGAGCTCTTGAAGGTTGTGCACGCCAACTTCCCCACCTGCGGGCCTGAATGGGTCTCAGCCATGGGCCATGGGATGGGTGGCATGGGTGCGCTTGCTTTGGCAATTCGAAATCCGGAGCGCTTCAGGTCTGTCTCGGCTCTGGCGCCCATTTGTCATCCTTCAGAGGTCAGAGGAGTTTCGCCAGATGTGCAAGGAGCACTCTCCTCCTACCTTGGCAAGGACAAAGCATTTTGGCGAGACTATGACCCAGTTTGTCTCATGCAAGACTTCGATTTGAATAGAAATAAACGACATCCCCCTCCCATTCTTTTGGACGTGGGTTGCGAGTCCAAATCGTCATATGTGCAAGAGGTGGTCAAAGCATTTGATTTCATCAACGCTTGTCAGCAGCACGGCATCCCTGCCGATTTGAGACTGCGGGCTGGGTACGATCACTCTTTCTTTTTTGTGGCATCTGTGATGGAAGAGCACATTGACTTCCATGCCAAGCATTTGGACGACGCATGACCTCGGCTTTGCGAGCAAAAATATGCGTAGAGTTGCCAGTTTTTGTTTCCAGGTTCTTCGCCCAGTTTGTATTTGCAGCCAAGCGCCTTGTGCCAGGACGAGGCAGCTGCAAAGCAAGCGGCAACGCTCAGGACCGCCGGCTTCACGCAGGCTGTGCTGTGGGCAATGTTGGTCTTTAGCGTTGGGAGCTGAGTTTTCGACAGGCGAGCCAAAGCGTGGATGCCTCTGCCAGTCCGCAAAGTGAGCCGCAAGGCTCCTCCGAACAGCGGGGGCAAACACAAGAGCTGCCCATGAACACACTACAGCAAGTGCTGGGTGCAGCCTTAGACTCAGCCAAGCTGCAAGCGTCAGCAACAGCGGTCATAAGCCAGGACTGCGCAGCCAACCTCTTGCAGCATTTATGGCATATGCATACTGTGCGGCATGTGCCGGCTTTGATTGCTGCTGAGCTGACAGTCGCAAGACAGCTTCGGCACTTGTAAAACGCTTTTCAGAGAGTGATTCTCCTCAGGACGAAGCTGCCGTGACTAAAGCGTTTTCAACGCAAAAAATGCCGGCTTCTGAGCAAACTTAAGTTTTTTGTTCTTCATGCTCAATTAGTAGGAGCCGTGCGCGTTGTGCGTGTTGAGTGTGTGTGTGTGCGCGTGCAGCGTCGTGCAAGCACCCTCTAGGTCACCTCCAGCTGCAAAGGCTTCTCATGAGGCACCGTCAGGGTTAAGGGTTGCCAGGCTTGAGTATGAAGTGCCTCTCGCACTTCACTGCCTTGCAACGTGACTTTCCCAGAAGCATGCTGACATGCAAGACGAGGGAGGCAACCTCACCAGCTTCCAGATGCCCGCATAAACCATGCATGGCGAACAAAAGGCCAATATTGAGAGGAGGGATGAACTCAGATATGAAATGCACATGTCCTCATGCGCCGGACCTCTTGGAATCCAGACAACGGTTATTTGTGGAGCGCCGACGTGGCGGGCAAAGTTTGCTAAACCTGCTCCAACGGTGGGTGACAAGTACTTGCAAGTATTGGTGGCTTGCCAAAACAACAGTAGTTGTTTGTTGATAGGTGTTCCAGATTGAAGGGCTGAGCACACAGATTTCTCGTAAATGGCATCCGGGTAAAGGAGTTGCGGCGCCATTCTGAGATGCATTGCCGGAAAAATCTTGGAAGTGCGGCTGAGCAGGCCTCGAGTGACCTAATCGCCCTGAGCGGCCCCAGCCCTGGCGGCAGCGCCACGCCCGCGGAGGCCAAACTCGGGAACATTCGGGACGGCCGAGTGAAGCAAGTCACCTGCCATGCTGCAGCCGCCCAGGCGGATGCAGGGCCTGCAGAAGAGGCAGAAGAACGTCAGCGAGCGCCATGCCAGCATCCAGCATCCAGACCAAAGCAGCCACAGCAGAGCCAAACAGACCCAAGCTGCTCCGAGCACTCCAACACTGGTACAACACTTTGCAGATCCGACAATCTGGCAGGCAGATGCCACTCCGAAAGCTGCTCAGCTAAAGCGCAGCGCTTGTCAGGAGACTGCAGGGGACAAGTGGTTCAACGTTGTTCATGCTTTGCTGGTGGTGTTGCCGAGCGGCGGCTTATGTTTCGGATGGCTACGCGTGCTTTGCGTTCCTTTCGGTGTCCTGCGCTGTCCTGCGCCATAGCACCATTGCTAGGACTTGGAGGGGCTGCCGGCCAAGGCGTGGATGGTGACCGACATGGCGGGCAAAGTTTGCTAAACCTGCTCCAACGGTGGGTGACAAGTAGTTGCAAGTACTGGTGGCTTGCCAAAACAACAGCAGTTGTTTGTTGATAGGTGTTCCAGATTGAAGGGCTGAGCACACAGATTTCTCGTAAATGGCATCCGGGTAAAGGAGTTGCGGCGCCATTCTGAGATGCATTGCCGGAAAAATCTTGGAAGTGCGGCTGAGCAGGCCTCGAGTGACCTAATCGCCCTGAGCGGCCCCAGCCCTGGCGGCAGCGCCACGCCCGCGGAGGCCAAACTCGGGAACATTCGGGACGGCCGAGTGAAGCAAGTGACCTGCCATGCTGCAGCCGCCCAGGCGGATGCAGGGCCTGCAGAAGAGGCAGAACGTCAGCGAGCGCCATGCCAGCATCCAGCATCCAGACCAAAGCAGCCACAGCAGACCCAAGCTACTCCGAGCACTCCAACACTGGTACAACACTTTGCAGATCCGACAATCTGGCAGGAAGATGCCACTCCGAAAGCTGCTCAGCTAAAGCGCAGCGCTTGTCAGGAGACTGCAGGGGACAAGTTTTTCAACGTTGTTCATGCTTTGCTGGTGGTGTTGCCGAGCGGCGGCTTATGTTTCGGGTGGCTACGGGTGCTTTGCGTTCCCTTTGGTGTCCTGCGCTGTCCTGCGCCATAGCACCATTGCCAGGACTGGGAGGGGCTGCCGGCCAAGGCGTGGATGGTGACCGACATGGCGGGCAAAGTTTGCTAAACCTGCTCCAACGGTGGGTGACAAGTACTTGCAAGTATTGGTGGCTTGCCAAAACAACAGCCGTTGTTTGTTGATAGGTATTCCAGATTAAAGGGCTGAGCACACAGATTTCTCGTGAATGGCATCCGGGTAAAGGAGTTGCGGCGCCATTCTGAGATGCATTGCCGGAAAAATCTTGGAAGTGCGGCTGAGCAGGCCTCGAGTGACCTAATCGCCCTGAGCGGCCCCAGCCCTGGCGGCAGCGCCACGCCCGCGGAGGCCAGAGAACACTCGGGACGGCCGAGTGAAGCAAGTGACCTGCCATGCTGCAGCCGCCCAGGCGGATGCAGGGCCTGCAGAAGAGGCAGAACGTCAGCGAGCGCCATGCCAGCATCCAGCATCCAGTCCAAAGCAGCCACAGCAGAGCCAAACAGACCCAAGCTACTCCGAGCACTCCAACACTGGTACGAAACTTTGCAGATCCGACAATCTGGCAGGCAGATGCCACTCCGAAAGCTGCTCAGCTAAAGCGCAGCGCTTGTCAGGAGACTGCAGGGGACAAGTGGTGCAACATTGTTCATGCGTTTGAAGTTCTGGTGTTGCCGAGCGGCGGCTTATGTTTTGGGTGGCTACGCGTGCTTGGCGTTCCTTTCGGTGTCCTGCGCTGTCCTGCACCATAGCACCATTGCCAGGACTTGGAGGGGCTGCCGGCCAAGGCGTGGATGGTGACCGACATGGCGGGCAAAGTTTGCTAAACCTGCTCTAACGTTGGGTGACAAGTAGTTGCAAGTATCGGTGGCTTGCCAAAACAACAGCAGTTGTTTGTTGATAGGTGTTCCAGATTAAAGGGCTGAGCACACAGATTTCTCGTGAGTGGCATCCGGGCAAAGGAGTTGTGGCGCCATTCTGAGATGCATTGCCGGAAAAATCTTGGAAGTGCGGCTGAGCAGGCCTCGAGTGACCTAATCGCCCTGAGCGGCCCCAGCCCTGGCGGCAGCGCCACGCCCGCGGAGGCCAGACTGGGGAACACTCGGGACGGCCGAGTGAAGCAAGTGACCTGCCATGCTGCAGCCGTCCAGGCGGATGCAGGGCCTGCAGAAGAGGCAGAACGTCAGCGAGCTCCATGCCAGCATCCAGCATCCAAACCAAAGCAACTGCAGCAAAGCGAAACAGACCCAAGCTACTCCGAGTACCCCAACACTGGTACAACACTTTGCAGATCCGACAATCTGGCAGGCAGATGCCACTCCGAAAGCTGCTCAGCTAAAGCGCAGCGTTTGTCAGGAGACTGCAGGGGACAAGTGGTGCAACGTTGTTCATGCGTTTGAAGTGCTACGGTAGCTGGTGGTGTTGCCGAGCGGCGGCTTATGTTTGGGCTGGCTACGCGTGCTTTGCGTTCCTTTCGGTGTCCTGCGCTGTCCTGCGCCATAGCACCATTGCTAGGACTTGGAGGGGCCGCCGACCAAGGCGTGGATGGTTGCAAAAACAACAGCAGTTGTTTGTTGATAGGTATTCCAGATTGAAGGGCTGAGCACACAGATTTCTCGTGAATGGCATCCGGGTAAAGGAGTTGCGGCGCCATTCTGAGATGCATTGCCGGAAAAATCTTGGAAGTGCGGCTGAGCAGGCCTCGAGTGACCTAATCGCCCTGAGCAGCCCCAGCCCTGGCGGCAGCGCCACGCCCGCGGAGGCCAAACTCGGCGAGTGAAGCAAGTGACCTGCCATGCTGCAGCCGCCCAGGCGGATGCAGGGCCTGCAGAAGAGGCAGAACGTCAGCGAGCGCCATGCCAGCATCCAGCATCCAGTCCAAAGCAGCCACAGCAGAGCCAAACAGACCCAAGCTACTCCGAGCACCCCAACACTGGTACGAAACTTTGCAGATCCGACAATCTGGCAGGCAGATGCCACTCCGAAAGCTGCTCAGCTAAAGCGCAGCGCTTGTCAGGAGACTGCAGGGGACAAGTGGTGCAACGTTGTTCATGCGTTTGAAGTGTTACGGTAGCTGGTGGTGTTGCCGAGCGGCGGCTTATGTTTGGGCTGGCTACGCATGCTTTGCGTTCCTTTCGGTGTCCTGCGCTGTCCTGCGCCATAGCACCATTGCTAGGACTTGGAGGGGCCGCCGGCCAAGGCGTGGATGGTGACCGACATGGCGGGCAAAGTTTGCTAAACCTGCTCTAACGGTGGGTGACTAGGCACGTCAAGTATACAAAACCTGCTCTAACGGTGGGTGACTAGGCACGTCAAGTATACAGACAAAAATATCATATTGCCCGATTCACTTCACTGTGCTTACATCCACCTCGGCTTGCAGGATGTGGAAGGGCGACCGGCCGAATAAGATATGATGTCAGGCAAGCCAAGCCGTGCGATGTGCATTAATTCGTCCAGGCTGTCAAGTTGGGAGAGGTTTTCGTAAACAGGATGCTGACTATGATTTCCTCTTCCTCTCCTTTCTTGTTTGTACAGTTTTTGTGGTGGGCAGTTGGCAAGGCGATGTAGTGGCCAGGCAACGGCTCATTGATCAGCATAGGTCTCAGCCAGCAGTCCACCTTGGGCTTGTCACAGCTAAGGGGTTTGTGTTAAACCAAAACTTAGCCTCTATAAATAGGGGTGTCTGTCGTTTTCGCCGTACCCGAAAATAAAAGCGTAAACAATCACGTAAATAAATCAAGCTTTCTGGTTGGCCTGGCCCTTAATAGGAAGAGTCCGTAAATAATATGGTAAATAGTGAGGTAAATTAGTTGTAGCTTATTTTGGCTTGCCCGATCTTGAGTGACCCTGCGTGAGCTGGACTTAGTGTCCCTCATTGACAGGGATGTGTATTGGCGAGAATCTTCCCCTTCGCGAATTTAACCTGCTCATATCACTGAAGGAAGGCAAAGCGTCATGAGTCATGAACCATTGGAAGAGCCGCAACAACTTTGACATGAATGTTCATGCGTACTGGTAGCTGCGAGCCACAGTTTTTGCTCGCGAGCATGTGTCGCGTTGGCAAAGCCAAAAAGCTCCGGACGCAAAAGCGCGTGCGCCCATGCTTGCGCTTGGGTTGCGTTGCCATGCTAATAAGCAGCCAGAACCCCCACCAAGATACATGTCAATTTGTGTTTAGTGATCATGAGAAAGGAGATGTTGTAGGAACCGAGGACTAGGAACACTGCGTCTTGTCAAAGAACGTCCGGTATGTCCGGTCATTGGTTATGTCAGCTGCGTGAACAACATTAAGAATATTTGAGGGCGCTTTCCAACAATCAAGACTTAGTCAGCTATTTGTTGGGCGACCTTGCGAGGGCCAATCTTGAAGAACATCAAGATTAACGTCTATATTCCTAACATGCACCTGGCGCACAGACACACAGACACCACCCACACACACAAACACACATGCACACACGACTCTACGAGGTTGTCTCCGCGTGGCCGCTGATCCAACCAGTCAGGAGTTGCAAAGGACGATTTTAAGCCTTGCCTTCTTGCAGCTTTGCTTGCCGCGTTGTGGTACTGTCGCGCGTTGTTTTTTTGTTTTTTTCCTTTGCCGCGGCTTCGCCTTGTTTGTCCGCAAGACCCAGGGAATCCAAGAACCGATTCCAGAAACCCAGTTGAGCAAAGGCCGGAAAAGAGGAGCGATCGATGCTGTCACATGTGCACGCAAGTTCTGCGGACGGACCTCCATGCTCAAAATGTGTCCCCTGAACGGTTCAGAACGGTTCAGCCAGCCTTTTTCTGCGTAAATGGTTGCGTAAATTTTCGCGTAAATTTCAGACAAGTCTTTGCCTTTTTGTGCTTTGAGATTTCGGATCGCTTGCGATGTTCCGATGCCGGCCTGACCATTTACCTAGGACTAGGAACCGCCAGCCGCGTGCTCACGAACCGTTCCGAGGAACGGTGGCAACCAAACTGCATGCCCCTGAGCCGTTCTGAACCGTTCCGAAAGCATTGGAACGCTTGCCCCTGAACCGTTCTGAACCGTTCCGGAGGCATTGGAACCCATGCCCCTGAACCGTTCTGAACCGTTCTGGAGCCCATCTAGCAAGCAGCGCACAGAGCAGGCGTATAGTTCAGAACCGTTCTGAACCGTTCGTCACTCAAGCTTCCCAGGAACCGTTCTGAACCGTTCAGGAGGGATTGCAGCATCATACTATGAACCGTTCTGAACCGTTCAGCAGTCATTGCAGCGGCATACCCTGAACCGTTCTGCACCGTTCAGGAAGAATTGCAAGCAGCATGCCCTGAACCGTGCTGAACCGTTCAGGAGGGATTGCAGCATCATACCCTGAACCGTTCTGAACCGTTCGGAGACATTGGAGCTGCGTACCTAGGAACCATTCCGAAGATTGCAACAGCATGCTCAGGAATTGCTCTTGCTTCTGCTCACGCATGCTTAGGCTTACCAACCACGTGTTTAAGACTTAAGATGTTTGGCCTCCTAACATTCGCACGGCAGCTGCTAAGGATTTAACAAAGATCATTCAATCAACACCTTGGGCGCTTGTTATGGAGATGGGAGGGGCGCGTTGGAGCCTTACCTTCTTTGTGCCAATGTTTTGCCATTGGCTTGTCTGATTGTCCTTTTATCTCTGTTCAGGCCTGTTACATGGCAAATGATGCAGCTTCCAGCTTCCAACACTGAGGCACACATTGTTTACATGATCTTTTACGTGTTTCTTTGAGGCCTGTTTTTGTTTACATGAATACTTACATGAAGAGTGACGTGGTTTGTTACATGACTATTGGCCGGTTTTAACCTCCACAGAGATAGA
Source organism: Effrenium voratum (assembly GCA_963377175.1). Taxonomy (NCBI): domain Eukaryota; class Dinophyceae; order Suessiales; family Symbiodiniaceae; genus Effrenium; species Effrenium voratum. The sequence goes on from CAUJNA010000068.1 coordinate 237,778, forward strand.
GGCTAAGTTTTGGTCTAAGGTTTGTGCTTGCATCGTGCCTGGCACAATTCGATGAATTTGGGCGGTGCGCCGGAAATGTCGGGCTAGAATTTAGGGCATGCATTGTTGCCTCTCGACATGGTTGTGCTGTGCGGCTGCTGTTGTGAAGCTTTGGCTGGAAGAATCGTGCTCGATGATGCATGATAGCTGGGGAGTGTAAATTGTAAGACTGTAAGGCTGTAAGGCATGTTGTTTTCGAGTTTTTGACGGGACAGTAGCTCTTGAACCCTGCGGCGTGAGCATGATACATCCAACACGATCCATGTTAGCTACGGCTACAGCTCTCAGAGGCCAGATGACATACTCTCTTGCGTACCTGCGCGGCTTGCCTTTGCTGGCCATTTCTTAGCTTGATATGGCCTTGAGAGTCCCCTATTTGCAACATAGTGCTTTGTTAGCCGTTTGAATCTGTTTTGCGTAAAGCTGAGGCCAAGGAATGGAGAGAATTGGGCAGAGCGATGTCGCGACCATCCTTGGAAGGCGGGTTGCCTTCCCCTTTCCCACGGAGCAAGTTCACTTTTGAGGTTGCATCAGGAGCTCAAGTCACAGACTCGAGACAGCAAGGCTCCGATGCCAAAAATCAAGAGGAAGGCAGTCGGCGGTTCATACGCAGGCTGAGCAGCACCAGCTTATGCGCAAGGCATTTCACTACGCCACTCCGAAAGCATGGGACAGGGGGCCAGCAAAAAGGAGCGATGCGTCACGGCCCTTGCATTCGCCGTTCTCAGATCTGAGGTCACGGCATCCTTGCATCAGCCGGCGCCAGTCCACGGCTGGGGCCTCAGAGCTCGGCTCAGAAGATTGGAAGCGCATTGGAAGCGCATTGGAATGCAAAGTTGATTCCCAGGTCCGGGATCCAGCCTGCCGACCCGAAAGCTCAGCGAGGCAACCACGGTTTGATTGAGAAGACACCGGGCAACCTGAAGCGCACAGGTGACCCATCGGGTTCTTCAGGAGCTCTTTGCCCTCCTAGTTGGCGGGCGTGCTGAATGTTTGCGGATTCAGCTTCGAGCTGGGCAGGTGACAATGGCTTTGCGCCGCCACGGATTCGCATTCTGAGTTTGACCCTCAGTGGCAGTTGCACGCGGCGCTCTCGTGCATTGCATGGGAGAACATGAGCTTGTTGACCAGCAAAGGTGCAGCCTTAGTGCGGGAGCTGTCAGCTGGCGAGGCACAGCAAAGGGCATACCGTGGGCACAGTTGCTGTTTGGGCAATCAAGGTTCCATACTTCTTCCGAGACAACTTCGGCGGACACTTCCATCACTATGACCAGAACAAGGCTTGCCTTCGCAATCATTCGCCCTTATCAAGCCGCCGCTCTGTGCTGTACTTGTCAGGTCGTGTATTTCCTGCCCGTGCTGTCGCAGCTGCCGCCGCCTCACCGCACTTTGTTGGGCTTGGCAGTTTCCATGAAGGCTCAACGCGGACCTGCTGGCCCTGCGCTCGTGTCGTCAGTTTAGCTTGACATGGCGAACGGTTGAAATGTTTGAGGTGCGGAACATTCCGAGCCTAGTAACGTGGTTCACCAGCGCCAGTGCCTAAGCAGCAAAAGGCACCCAGCACTTGGTGCAATGCAGGATTCCACCAGTGTCAGCCTCAAAACCGCAACTTGGCGTAGATTCGGCAGTCACTTCGGCACGGAGTATTGGGCCCGAAGGCAGCGCTCACCAATCTCCTTGCAGCCGTCCAGCGGTTTCCGAACGCCTGGGCGCTCACTTTTTCCGTGTGTCATTGATTCATTGATTCACTGCATGACTCACTACTTCATTATACTTCTCTTCACTTCTCTTCCGTTCAGATCTCCGTTCATATCTCCGTTCAGGTCTTGGACAAGGAGAAGCACATCCGCCCAATGGAGGTCCAGTTCTCCAAGCTCTTGACGGGGGCTTCGCTGGAGACGCGCAAAACTACGTCGACGACATTGTTTGGGGCCCTGGCCTTACTTTCGAAATCTTCTTTTTATTATTCATTTTTTTTAATTCTTTTTATAATATTATTTTTCTTCTTTGTTCTTCTTTTGTTTTTGACTCTTCTGTCTCGCAGGTGAGGATTGTGTCGACCTCTGCAGCTTGCAATGTGACAGAGGCAGGCCTAGCTGATCATATGGCAGCGGGCACTAGTGCACCATGTGCCTGCAGGTGGATGGCACGCCAACCCGCGATTTCTTCACCTGCATGAACAATTCTTACGATTACTCCGAGGCTGTGGGACTTGGCATGCGTTGCAAGCGTCGGGATCTCGATGTTGCGAGGACCAATTGCTGAACGTTCATATCTTTAGCTCCCTCTACTGTTGGCTGTTCTACCTCTACCAGGCCGCGCCTGCATTGTCAGCTTGTGGGTCATGTGGCAATGATCTGAGGCGCAGCTTTTGCAAGCGCGAAAGCGGTCTTGCCCTTCAGGTGTGCCAAGAGGACTCTGCACTTTTAGCGAATGAGGCAGAGCAGGGATGACATCGTCTCCAAGCTTGAGCATTACGGCCAGAAGCTTATCCGCTTTAGAAATGGATTTCAGCACCTTCACGCATTGGATTGCATTTGGCACCTTGTCAAGAATCTTTGGTGAGTGCCGAGCCGAGAACAATGAATACGATGCTTATGATGCTTGCAACGTTAGGAGGGATATTCTTTCTGCTGCATGGGCTCTAAAAGGCACGACCAATCAAAGGAAGCGTTTGTCACCCTCCAAGCACCAGTACACAGCACAGCCTGAAACAGTTGCACAGCTCCCCGCCCAATTGTTGCATCGCACAGATCTCGTGCCCTTCCCATGGCTCGGACATGTCCGAGAACATTCATGACAGTTTCAGCTCCACGCAGTCGCCCCGCGAGGCAGGGCCTCACAAGCTGTTCCGACCGCTGCGATTTGTTCATATCTCCCTGGAGCTGGTTGCATTTATCCCAACGATATGGTTTGAGAACCAGGTCGAGGACCAGCCACGTACAGGATCAACCTTCTTTCGCACATGTCTTATGTTGATGAGGCTGCCTCTTGCAAGATGGACTTTCCGTGCCATACGGAGGATGTCTATACGCTTTGGCTGCCTATACCAATTCACGCAATGCGTTGCATGTTGCCTTTGCTTTGGACCATGGCCGCAAGTCGACTTTACAGAACTTGGGCGGGGAATGCGTGTAATGCTCGATGTGATGTATTTGCTCACCTCCTCCATGGTCACTGCGTCGACAGAAGGCAAATGGCTTAGCATCGTCCTTTTCAGTGCCAACTTGTTGCTGGCCCTTTTAGATGTCATTTGTTTTTTGCTGTACGCTCTTCCCAAGTCACACGAAGCGGAGGAGTCCGAGGATGAGGGGGAAGAATTTCACCCATTTCGCCCACAACCGGTGAAACTGGGTCTTTCAGAGGATACATGCGTGATTTGTCTCAGCGACTTTGAGGATCAAGATGCGGAGGCAATGAAATTGCCCTGTGGCCATTTGTTCCACGCTGAGTGCATCACACGGTGGCTGCAGCAAAGCCGGCATTGCCCCATGCGATGCCCAGAGCTGGTGCTCCCACCGCAGGAGACACCAACACCCGAGGCGAGGGAGAGGGAGCAGGTCTTGCTGGTGGCCGTGCTCCCCGGGCAAATTCCTTCGGAGTGAGTGACAGGCTGCCAGAGACGACCTTGAGCGCGTTTGGCGCACTGGAATTGCACCGGAGTGCAGTGGATTTTGGAGCATGGCACGATCCTCGAGACCTGAAGAAGAGAGCATGAGGGCAGGATGCTGAAAGCATTTCTGTAGACCACCTAGGACATGTAGATTTAGCGGTGCTGACTGCCAGAAGTTTGCGCTTGAAAAGATATGCCGCCCGGAAGTGCGCCGCTTAAACAGCGCCACAAGCATATACGCGAAGTACGCTTTCGCAGGTGCGGATCGACAATTGACAGGTTGCTGTGTTGTGGTCAGTGCTTCAGGGAAACTTGTTGAGAGACTTGCTGAGAGAACTTGCTCAGAGAACTTGTGCCAAGAGCTTGCTTGGAGAACTTGCTCAAGGAGGAACTCGCTCCAACAACTTGCCAGAGGAACTTGCGCAGAGAACTTGCTAGGCGAATTTGCCGCTGTGCACCAATACTTTCGGGCCACCCATCTTCTAGTTCGGTTTTAAAAGTTGCAATGATCTGCCAGCCGGAGCCTTCTGAAAGTGTCTTTTGCGAACTGCTTTCGTAGCTCAACTTGCGATTTTCCAGCCGGAGCTGCAGGATTCGAGCCCGGGGCCGCTCGCTTCCAAGAGCAGGCGCAAACCACGAGACAAACTTTCAGGCCCGCGTTCCTGCTAGAAAATGTAGCGTTTTACTAGCGTTTCGTGCGATCGACCACGCCCATCCCCATAGAGGGGCGCGCGGGCAACGAAAAAAACACAGAAAACCGTCCTCAGTTTTTTAGCATCGACCACGCCGATCTCCGCAGAGGGTCGCGTGGGCACCAGAGAACTTGCACAAAAATCCGCAGTTTTTGACATCGATCTTGATACAGGGTCGCGCACGCGCCGCAAAACATCGCAAAAAAGTCAGTTTTTGACATCGGCCGTGCTGATCTCCGCAGGGGGTCGCGCGCGCAGCCGAGAAATCGCAAAACAAAAAACCAACAGGCCACGCCAATCCCCGCAGAGGGTCAGCTTTTCGATCGCCAAGTTGGCGCAGGCCTTCGTGCGCGAATTCAGAGGAATATTGGCAAATATGTTTTTGTCTATTGTAGTACGTTGAAACTCTTGTGTAACTTGGTGTGGTCGCTTGATAAAGCAACCTTTGCTGCCAATGCAACTCGCTAGTGCTACTTGCCAGTGCAACTCGCTAGTGCAACTTGCTACTGTAACTTGCTAGAGCAACTCGCTAGGGCTACTTGCTCATGTAACTTGCTAGTGCGACTCGCTAGTGAAGAACCCTTCGCAATGCTTTCGGGAAAGACACGATGCAACCGCCGCGCCCCAGCCCATGGCAAAGGCGGGGAAGTAGCATGGCCACACCAACGCAACAGTCTAGCGTAGCGGTCCCGTGCTCGACCAGCCATTGATGTCTCGCTAAAACTGAGGTCTGGTTCATGGTGCCGGTCTTGGCCCCGTTGGAAAGAGTGCCCTTGCAGTGCCTGATGAAGTGAGAGGTATGGATGCGCAAGATCTGCCGCGCGGGCCTTGCCGTTGGCTCTTTTGTGCTAGCTGTTCTGGTGCAGGGAGGCGAACCAAGTGCCAGAGGAGGATTCCAGGCCGCGCTCCAGGCGGAATGGAAGAGTGGGGAAAACTTGCAGATGCGCAAGATGCGGAGCCGCACGTTAAGCGAGTTCAGCACTAAGGAGCTCGCTCATTGGCCACTTCACGCTTGATGACCACTTCCGTGAGGCAATCAGGGCACAGCGGGGGAGGCTGTTGCATCCGATCCTCGTGCTCTGGCGTGTTTGGCATGGGGCCGCGCGCAGGTTGTCATCAGCATTTGTCTGCGGATCCTGTCCCAGGTGACAGTTGCCTTCGAGCGTTTCAAGCAAAGGATGCGGCCGCACTTTCTTGCAGGTTGAACTGGACATCGTACGGGACGGCCCACAGCCACTTGTCAGAATTCAACTTTTCACAACGAGCACAGTTTTGGGGGTGAGCCAGGCAGATGAGACTGGGAACCAGGCGCTGCTGATCCTCACGCTGTCGGAGTTCCTTGCATGAGAGGTATATGATCTCCGAGCTGGACTGGATGCGAGAGTTTATTGAGGGTGTTTCGATGGAAGCTGCCGCAGTCCCGGGTTACATCCGGGGTGATGGGGTGCTGGGGTGATTCTTGTGCTTCCGGCAGGGGTTTGTTCTCGTTTCAAAGGTTGGCTTGTGTGTCAGTGTTCTAGTTTGCTTGGGTTGGGGCCACGGGGGCGATGTCCCATCCAATGGTCCAAGGTTCGGATTCTGGATCTCCTGTGCCTGATGGACCCCTCGCTTGTGACCCGCATCTTCCCAGCAGTGAAAAAGGCTGCCCTTGAGTGCTCCGAGCCACTCGGCTGATTGTTGGCCTGAAGGTCTATGAAAGGACAGCCAATCGTCAGTCCTGGGCTTAGCGACATGTTGCATACAACTTTGCCGGTTTGGGCCCTTACTATCCTGGAATGATGCTTGCTCGCTCGCATGGGGTTCCACTTGCTTGACCCTGCTCAAGGCCCTGCTCAGAACCTCTAATATTTCTTTCCTAGCGCTTGACGGCCCAACGTAGCCGGCCAGCACAATTTGTTTTGTGTGCTTCGTTCAGCGCTTGGTACATCCTATCAAGTCTTGCCCGAGGAGTGGGGTGGTGTTTGCCTCCGTCCTTCAATTCTTTGTGAACCATGGGCAACATGCCCTGGGCTCGGCAAAGTAGCCTTGCAAATTGAACAACTGTGAGCACCGAAGGTCATCTTCGATGTCGACCCTGTGCTGCACCACTTCTTTGAGGATTATGCCAGGTTCTTGGTGCTTGAGTGACCCGAATTGCGCAGTCCCAGCATGGTGCCTCTGTTGACCACACTGCCCTGCAAGGTTTCGGTGAGATACAGACAACAGCTTCTGGCAATGCGAGGGGCCTGAGTTGCAGTTGGCTCGGTCCCTCACAGCCGTCCCAGGAGCACCTTGCTCTTTCTCACGACGAACACCTCCAAGATGCTCTTGCACACGCCAGTGTTGCAACCTGAGCCTGGAGCTGGTGGAACTGTCGCGCCCCCGGTGGCACATGCTGTGCTCGAAATGCAGGTTTCCAAAGTATTACCCTGCAATCATCAAGCTCTTGGCCTGGTCTGCTCGTCTCAGTATTGGCCTTCGTCGAAGTCGTGAATGCAGTGGCAGAAAACCTTTTTGCATGCCATAGCTGTTCCCAGGAACGTAGGAGTCCAGTAAATGGTGAGCCGACTCATTCTGGACGATACCATGCGATGGGCACACCAGCCATGCCGTGTGGCAATTCCGCATGGCTTCCAATCTGCACTCCGGTGGCCCAATGGCAAGTGCTTTGGAACCGGAAGGCCGGCGCCGGCCTTGCCAGCGGCCAGCATGGCCATGGCTGCCATGGCCGCCGTGGCCGTGGTAAGGAAGTCCAGACAATATCCGAAAGCTTGGATGGCCGCCTCGGGTGCCTCGGCGGAGGCCTCGTGCTCGAAGCATTGGGAGGTTGAGCTGTTGGCGTTGATGGTGGTGCTCTGCGCCATGGAGAAAGTGACCTTCCAACGCCTGCTGGATGCACACAAGTCGCTTCAGTATGATTGGGGGCATGGCGTATGGGCAGTGGCCTTGGCCAAAGTGCTGCTGGAACAAGGCCATGACTCGGGCGGCTTCGATCTCCAGGAGTTGGGCCACGCGCTGGGTGACGCATCGAATGGGCGCGAAGCTTTTAACGTCGGGGACCGGGTGCGGCTTCGAACAACTGCTGGCAGACCCGCATCCAGATGGAGACGACCACACTTGCCTGTGCCTGGCAGCTTGGAGGGTGTCACCGGGACTGTGGTCAAGACTATGGGTATGAGGTCAGATCCTGCTTTTTTCAGATTCAGCTGCGAAATTGGCTTGGTGGACGAGGGGTGCCAAGAAGCCTGCTATTGTGTTTCGTTCCCCCTTCAAGATGTGACTCCAGTCTGTTGGCGCAGCCCGCACAGCTCTGAGAAAGCAGTCCTTGTTGAGGTTTTCCAAAGCTGGCTTCAGGGGGAGTTTACCAACGACCCACAGCCGGTTCCACTCGCAAAAGGCCCCCGTGCTAAGCCTCCAAAGCGGCGATCGCTGCGGCAAAGCCTGCGGACAGTTGTGCAGGAAATGCATGACGCAGGGCTGGCACTGCAGGTTGGACCGAAAATCCCAAAGCAGGCCCACGATCACCTCCCACGGGCAGAGGTGGAGCAGGGGGCTGTAGATGAGGAGGGCACAGAGGAGCCTGGTCAGCGGCTCACAGAGGCGCTGATGGGGCTGACCCTTCGTGAAGTGGGTGCCGCAGCTGTTCCCAGAGCTGTTGAGATCATTGAAGAACTTGGATCGGAGGCATTGGGACCACGGGTTGTGGCCCGGGCCTGGCTAGACGAGGGCTTTCGGACTTGGCTTCTCACAGATGCAAATGAAGCCATTCGCTCCCTGGACTCGTTGGCAAACCACAGCAAGGTGAAGGTTGTGGAGTCCACGTCGGAAGTACACAACTTGGTGGTTTGCACGCTGTGCTCTTGCTACCCTGTCAGTTTGCTTGGTCTTGCGCCTTCCTGGTATAAGTCCCGCGAGTATAGAACCCAGGCAATTCATCACCCGCGGGAGCTGCTACAATCTTTTGGCCTAGAGGTGCCTTCTAAGGTCAACATTCATGTGCTTGACTCAAACGCTGACTTGCGATACTTTGTTTTGCCAAGGAGGCCCGCTGGGACGGATGCTTGGTCAGAGGAGCAGCTTATGGAGTTGGTCACGCGAGACACAATGATAGGAGTGGCTGTCCCCGAAGTTTAGCGAGGAACAATTGCGTGAACTGCGTGGACAAAGAAAAAGAGACGATGATGAGCCCATGGGCCGTCAGATAGAGAAGCCCGTCTGGCAGAGACACGAGCCCCACCAGAATTTACAGGACATCGCTCGGTGGCTGCAGCAGAAGGACTCCAAGACATTGCGAGAAGTGCGAAGGATACAACATGATTCCAGAAGCGAAGGCAAGCCAACGTGTGCGGCAAAAAGGGGCAAGGCTAGCCCCCCTGGATCAGTTCTGGCAGAGCCTGCATGGAGCGGCATGCTCCTTGCCAGGCACCCCCGGACTCTGGCCGAAGAGGTGCTGCCTCAGCCCCAGCCACCACGGGGGGGGGGGGCGCCTGTGACAGACATTTTATGGAGGTAGCGGAGGTAGCGTGGGTGACTCACCCGGACACGTGACCGAGGGCCGAGGTGATGCGCAGTGGATTGAATATTCCGACGCTGTTTGCCATGAGTGGGTCACGGGCAGATGTCTGCCGGACGTCCGGAGGGCTGTGCAGCAGCTCAGCTTCATATGTTTGAGGGTATCGCAAGCTGAAATGCCCTCCACTCAGGTCCCACATCCCACGATGAGAGACCCAAGCATCTTGGCATGCATTGAGAACTTGAGAAATGAAGACGGTTCTGGCCTTATGGCAATTTGTGCAGGCATTGTGCCTGGGAGCCGAGCAGAAGCCAAAGGATTGGGCCAGCAGATTGAAGAGGAGAATCGACATCGGCTCTGGTTTTTGGTTGTTCTGGGTGGAGGCATGTACAAAAGACTCGCAAGAAGAGGTGCGTGCGCTTTAAAAAAAAGGAGCGAAAGTGGAAGGAAGAGTCGATCACTGCTGCTCGGTGACTTGTTTTTTTTTTTTTTTTTGAAGTGGGCTTTTCGCGTGCTGGAAGCTTGACAAGTGGAGACTTGTGCCAGACCCAGCCTTGGAGACCATCATGGGAGCCGCTTGGATGCATTTTTTGGCCTTGCGTTGACGCCACACGGATGTTTGATAGAACAGTTGTAGCGAGGCGGACTGGCCAACGGACGGTAGACACACCCTGCACTGCCGACAGACGCAAGGCCTGGCCAATCAATCCATTTTTCCTTTTCATCGGTGCGCCGCATGTGTCCGTGACCCGACCGACCGACCGACCACCAACCCAGCCAAAACCAACCCAGCCAGCCAGCCAACCAACCAAGAAACTCTTCTAGGGCTTTCCTTTTGGTTTCGTGGCAACGTCGACAAGCCAGGTGCTGCCGTGGAGGCCCTCGTGGGAACGAGAGGGGAAAGGCGGAAAAGGAAAAGGCCGAGAAGGCGCAGACGGCACTGCCTTTCGGACGGGCAAACCCGCGTCCGGCGTGTCACCTGACAGCAAGCAGCCGCCTTGGGTGCGCTGCCACGTCCGCTGATGTGCAGATCTCAACCTAGGCAAAGCCAAGAGCTCGCTGGCTCTCGCAATCGCCCGCCTGCTGCTCGCCTTGAGCTGTGTGGACAAGTTGAGGCCAACCCTGGCCATGGAATCTACAATTTCCAGTTCGGATAGTCCTTGAGAAGTCTGGAGAAAATGCCGGGCCGAGGCAAGGCGAACGCAGCGGCACAAGAACTTGGAAGAAGGCAGTTCTCATCGCAGGCTAGACGAGTGTAAGACACGTCATGCCCATGTTGAAGACAAGCTTTGGAGGATGTGGGCTTCAAAGAAGCTACGCAATCTGCCCGCAAATATTCCCGCCGCTTTGGCAGTGCTTAAGTGGTCAGATTCGCGAGCAAACCTTTTGGGCAATGGGGGCATTGCAGAGTATCTCTTCTCATATCCATTTTCTACTTTTGGCCATCGGGGATTTTCATGCTGTGCTCAAGGCGGAGAAACACCGTGTCGAAGTCGACGCGCTCTCTGACACGAAGACTACGGCGAGCTCGGAGGCAGAACCTTGGACGCATGCGGCACCCAGCGTCAATCATGCCCACCACACTCATCTTGGCTTCCTAGGCTGGACTGAAGGTCAATTTTATCGTAAACCGGGGCTATTGGAGTTAGCGGGCAAGAGTCGGAGAACCCTGCGCTGGGATTCGGTTCGGCGAATCTGGGGGTGAGGGGCAGCAGTTAGGTAGTCGGGGCCCGGACTCGCGTCTGGGACACGTGACTTATGTTTTTGTGGGATGCGGACTGACAGGGTTGGGGATGGGGTGTGGGAAGATACATCTTTTTTCGGCCTGAGGGCGGAGGTGAACATAGTAGTCAAGGCAGCGAAGAAACGTGCGTTCAGAGGTGTTTGGTGCAGCATACACATTTTTTCGCGCAGACGAATATGTTGCGGGGAGCCGGGTGAGGAAGCCTGCCATGATGCAGTCAGCGAGCAGCTCCTTAGCTTACGTTGGGCTCATGGGCTGCCCCTGTTTGCCAGAGATCACGGTAAGGAGCTGCTCGGAGACACATGAGTCTGAGAGCACCCGGGACCGCAGTCGGTGCACCGGACCTGGAAAGCCAGGCAGAAGCACAGACACCAAACTCTGAAGTTTGGCCTTTTGCCGTTGCCACTGGCCCAGCCAGTCCAAGGTTTTGGGCACATTTTGGCTATGCTGTGCCTTGGAAGCTGGGAGCTGGCATGTGTGCAAGTCAAAGCTTGTGACTGAAGCAAGAGCCCATTTGGTCCCATGTGCTCCGAGGCAGGCCGAGTCTGACAAGCTTCTCCCAGAGCGCCAACGCCTATTGAACCTGGTCAGGCTCGACCGTGAGGGGACTGCGTGGAGCATGCTTTGTGACACCGAGATCAGCAACTCAGCTGGTCCCGTTGCTGGTACGTTGGCTCCTGCTGTAAGCGTTTTGCCTACGCCTTTGATGTCAGGGATGCTTCAGCAAAAGCTCTTGGGGAGACATTTGAACGAGTGGCTTTGGTGGGCAGCGCCGGCCACTCAGAACTCAAACGCAAGCTGCATATGAGGCACCTCTTTGTGGTGCCAAAGGAGAGAACAATGCTCAGGTTGCTTTGCAGGTCGACATTCCCGCTTCTGTCCCTTAGCAAGTCCTGGCATTTTGGGGCAACAAGCACCAAGTGGCTAGAGCTCAGGATGTTGATGCCGTGCTTTTCACCAAGAGCGGCACAGATGCCATTCAAGCACTGCATGCCACCGCGGATGTGCTCAAGTCGGAGGACTGTTGTAAGAAAGTGGTTGTGTTGGTGTTGTGCCCGAAAGACTGCTTGCGCAAATACGCATTGGACAAGTGTTTGCGCCATATTGCTGTCAGGCTGTTCCACCCAATGGGATGGATAGCTGCATGTGTGTTTACCCTTCCTGACAATTGCCTGGTTACCAGATTCAACGTCATTGGGGGGGCGGCGTAAGCGCGTTGCAATCTATGCCCAGGACCCGACCCTTGCTGTGCAAGTCATTGACCGAGCCCGAATCCCCATTGTCAAGGCCGGTGCTTTCAGCATGTGTGGGGCGGTAGGTTACCATGGTCCGAGGTCACCACAGCAGACCATGCGGTTCGCATGGACATGTCGGTGAACCAGACATTGCCCGCCTCGCAGCTGCAATTCTGCGGAATCCATGCCCCTCTAATCACCCCTTCCCAAACACCCGCAGCCAAACACATTGCAAGAACGGGACTCCTCAATTTGACACTATTTTGGGATTGCCGACATGCAAAGCAGGGCACGCCCACGTTTCTCACCCAGGTTCTTGATTGTTGCTCTTAGCCACATCTAGCGTAATCAAGCAATAGGCTTGGACATGAATAACGAAGACATGTGCTGGGGCATTCAGAGACAGAATTTGAGCCCAAGGAGGAACATACACGTTGGTTCAAGGAGCTCGCCTTCACAGAACATTGGCAGCTTACGCAGGATTTTCTGAGATCTGTGAAGTATTGGCACTCCCGACGCCACATCCCCGGCACCAAGGAGGGCGGCTTCCCAAGCCTGGTTTGGTTGCTCACAGCAATCCACGTGCTCCTGGCACACATCCAGTCGGGCCATAAAACTCGGAGAAGCTCAAGCCAGAATCGTAATCAAGTCGTGAAGCTGCTGCAGGAGTTCTTTGCTTACCTCACAGGTCCGGATCTTGAGCGCCCATGCCATGGCTGGCAATATCCTTCTACTCTGGATCCGGTTTCGCAGGGGGATCTGGTCCATGAGCTGCCTGCAGCAACGCGGTTGTTGTATGCAGCGGAGCTCCACAGAGCGCGGAGGCTGGCAGAGGTGGAGTGCATAGATCTCTTTGACCTGTCAGAGTCGACTTCTTTGTCACCCCAGCCTGGCCAGGCATCTGTAGTGCTGCGGATGGGGAAGCTGTGGCTAGTCCAGCTGCAAGGTGTTAAGCTGCGCGGCGGCTGGACGGCCCCATTCCTCCACAGGTGTGATCACCACAGCAAAGTGCGAGGGCGGATTCTTTCGGTGGAAGAGAGCACCGGCATGCTGACTCCCTTCCCCGAATTCAGATCGGAGATGGAATTTCAGCCTTCGGAGTTTGTGGTAAACATGGGGCTGGAGCAGTCAACGGATTCAAGCGTGATGCGCCTAGCGCAGCCTCAACTGCAACGGTGGCTGGATATTCGCCACCTGCTCAACCCATAGAATGACAAAGGCTGACCAAGGCATGAACATATTGAAAATATGGAATTGTACCGAATTGTACCCTTGCATTTTGACAATTCATGTCGGCAGGTGGCAGAGGTGCAGCGCCCGTCGCCGAACATGGCGCAACGGTTTCTTCCTTGCCCGGGCACCATGGGCCAAATGCCCTGAACGTGCTGCTTTTGATGGCAGCATTTTGCGAGCACGGCCAAGGGCCCTCTGAGCTGGAGCAAATCCTGTGTGCAGTTTCAGGGGCAAGGAACTCAAATGTTTCCGTTTCACCTATCTTCGGAGTACAGATGTACAGTCGACAGAGTTCGCCCTCTCAGGATGCAAAAAGATTGCCCTTCGGCTACAACCACAGCCCACATGAGTGCTGTTTGAATCGGTGCCCAGGCCAATCGTTCCAGCCATGGTGGGTGTGGTGCTCGGCTGCTCGGGATGGGCATTGAAGGCATACTCCAGGCTTTTATGCTCTCGGGGTATCTTGGTAGCGACGATGGCTCAAACTCGCTGGCATCCGCTTCTGTGCAGCGATGGGTGAGCCAGGCCGGGGTGCATGGCATTCGCTTCCGAACCTGCATCGCACACACTCCATACGCCCAGCCTAGTTTGGCCCGAGGGGGAGGAAGCGCACCATCCCCATGCCATGGCCAAGCGGCGGTTGATTGGCAAGCAGGAGCCGCCGGAATGCTATAAGCGGCAGCGAGCAGCTTCTGACCTGGAGCAGATCGTCAAATCTTTGAACACACAATTCAGCGGGCGGCTTCAAGACCAGAAAGGCCAGAACCAGTGAAAGATGGTCTAAGAGTTTGGTCGTCAGTGTGGCATTTGGAGTGCGAGAGCGGGTTGACGCCAGGCATATTGGGGCAGGCGCGAGGCACTGCTTACATCCTGCTGGACCAAGAGATGGCCTACGAAACAGACGCTTTGATTTTGGTAACATACAACAAAAAGGAAAAACACATACGCCATGTTTTGCCTTTGCGTCGCACGAATGTTCGAGAAACTCAAGTTGCGCAAGTCAGGAGATTTTGCGCAAAATGATCCCAACTGCAGTTCTGTCCAACGTCTTGACGATTCTGGTGGAGGGCATTCCAGAGCCCCCAGACTGGCAGAAGAAGGGACCAGCCGGAGCTGGCCAGCTTCCTCCGTACATCAGAGAAAGAACTGCTTATGGCATAACATCGCACCACGCTGTTTGAGTAGCAGTTTTGTTTTGTCATTCTGTCATTTTTTTCATATCTCAGTTGCCAGTTTCTTGGTTCTTTCACCGAGTTCAAGTTGTGCGGGCATGCACGGTCGACATGAATCTGAGGTACCAAGTGCGACTGATGTGGAGCGCGTTTGAGGTACAAACACCGTACACCCCATATCGCAAGCAGGCGATTGAATGGCAGCAGGAGCTGACGAGGACGAACCCCTAGTGCTCAGTTTTGTGGTTCTTTGATGTCTTGGCTCGGGGGTAAGCGCCTTTTGTTTCTTTTGTGGGAGGAGGCCATGGCCTAGCATTAACCGGCAAAAATCATTGCTGGGTTGGTTAGAAGTGTGGGTGGGTGGGTGGGTGGGTGGGGGGTGGGTGGGTGGGTGGGTGGGTGGGTGGGTGGGTGGGTGGGTGGGTGGGTGGGTGGGTGGGTGGGTGGGTGGGTGGGTGGGTGGGTGGGTGGGTGGGTGGGTGGGTGGGTGGGTGGGTGGGTGTGGGGCGAAACATATGGAAAAAGCTATGAGATGCCAAATGATCTACACTCCGTGGAGGTTGCTAAAGTCCTTCAAACAAGCGCCAAAAAGCAACAACGCAAGCAACATACCTACGAATGAAGAGCTGCGAAGCCAAAGCAAGCTTTTTTGGCTTTGCATCACTACCAGTGCTAGTTGGTGTCTTTTTTGGAAAGGCCTAGTAACATCCACGCGGCAGCATAGATCATTTGCTCCTCACAGGTTCTTTGCGCAGCTTCTTCGACATAATTCCGCCTTGGCGTCTTTTTCAATGTTGTTGATTCCGAGATCAAAAGTTCATGAGGAACCCTACAGAAAGTAAACACTGAGAACCCAGAGTGAACGCGGAGCAAAGCTTCAGGATGAAGTCTGTGGCTATGAAAAGAATGAAGGAAGCGAGATCTGGTGCGCTTGAGCCGCCGCTTACAATAGATGAGCTGGCAGGGGTTACTTTGTCTGCAATATTTGGATTTTACAAACTGCGAGAGCTACGTGGCCTAAGCACGAGAGCTGTCTGGTAAGGTGTTTGTGGGCGCTCCCAGCCTGGAGCTGAACTTTGCCTGCGCGCATAGCATCGCTTCAACAAGATACCGCAGCACAGTTGCAATAGCTGGCGCCGCTTTTATTTCTTTCTCAAGTATTTTTTTGATTTCGTTTTTTTTCTTCTTCTTTTTTGTTTTCTTTTTATGTATTGTTTGTTTTGTTTGTTTGTTTGTTGGTTTGTTTGTTTGTTTGTTTGTTTGTTTTGTGTTTCATTTTTTATGTTTGGTTGGTTGTGCATTTTTTTGATTCATCGGTTTGGTTGTTTGGTTTGTTTGTTTGCTTGCTTGCTTGCTTGTTTGTTTGTTTGTTTGTTTGTTTGTTTGTTTGCTTGTTTGCTTGTTTGGTTGTGTGTTTGCGTTCTCGATCGCTTGCTTGCTTGTTTGCTTGCCTGCCTGCCTTCCTGCCTGCCTTCCTGCCTGCCCTCCCTGCCTGCCTGTTTGCTTGCTTGCTTGCTTGTTTGCCTGCTTGCTTTGTTTGCTTGCTTGTTTGTTGGTTTGGTTGTGTGCTTGTATGTGTGTGTATGTGTGTGTGTGTGCGGAGTGTCGGAGTGTCAGATGTACCCTGACACCACCTTTCTCGACGAGATCATGTTTGTCGCAGGGGGCGTGGCAGCCATCTTCCTAGCCACGCCAACGAAGCTATGGAAGTTTGGCCGGAAGCGTTGAGGGACGCCTCAATGCGTACCTGCAAGTGATCTCTGAATGTCTTTTTGGCCCCCTTGGTCGCGGCGCTGTTTGTGCTTCTTGTTCTTTCGGGTAACGTTTTCGTCACTAGAGGGAAGCCGAGTGCATCGCGAGCCGAAACTCATCGTACTCGAGACTTATCAGTTGTACTCGAGACTCATCAGTTGTACTCGAGACTCATCAGTTGCACTCGAAGGATTAGCGCCCTCGCTTGGGAGTTGAAGTGTGGCTACCCCAGTTTGGGGGAACGTGACCCCGGGCCGGTTCGCCGGAAAATTTGACCTCAACGTTCATATCATAGTACAGCGGAATTTCAGGAACGAGGTTTCACTAAAGGGAAGACAGCCGTCTGATCATAGCTAAGTCTCACAATTGCTGTAGTTTGCTGCATGAGTTTGTTGTGCCACCATGTCTCGACGGGATGATCGTGACCGATCCAGAACTCGGCGCAGACGGGATAGGAGCCCATCTTCACCTCCTCGTAAAGCGCGCAGACGTGATCAGGACGACACCTTGGTCTCGGACGGCATGGATTGGAACAACCTGATCTCCTGGCAACACAATCCGAGCTACAACGCACCCAATGCCTTTCCAATGACGCAGAGCAACTACCAGCCGAATCCCTCCTCATCGCAGCTCTATCAGCACCCTCCGGTCAACTACATGATGCCGTTCCCTCCTGAACCTACACCGGCGAAGACCGTGAAGTCGATGATGCTACTCCTGGCCACGCAGAAGTTCATCCTTCCCAAACAACGACAGCGCCTGGCTATCCAGCCACGCTGCCAGTGCAGCCTCAGAAAGCATGGCTTACTCCATCGGAAGAGTGGCAACCTGGTGACGGCATGTTGGACATGAACCAGCTCTACTCCTTCAGCCTGCCCATGACGGTTGCCAACACCCCACACAATACGCAACGGGATATGTCGGGCATGGACATCCGGGATGTTCGCCTGGTTCAGGTCATTCACGGTGGCATCTCTAACTGGCTGCTGAGGCCATTTGTTCACGGGAGATTCGTGACGTGGGAGGGATTTCGTACCCGCACCGAGGCCCTGCTTTGGAGTACCTGTTCGAAGTTGCTCCGTCGATCTCAACCACTCAACCTGCTTACCTTGGAAAAGGACTTAGCCAATTCGCTGGGACTTAACATTGACGACTTCAATCAGCGGATCAAGGTTCACGATCACTTGGACAATCTGGTGCTTCAGTTTCTTCAGCAACATCATAAGACTCTTACACCCCATGCTCAAGAAGATGAGATGCTCAAGAAGTACAACAATTTCCAATGAGGTGACGAGTTGCTCCAGGCACAGTACTCGGCGTCACAGCGAACGTCGCCTCCTTCTACGATGCCATCTCAGAAAGATGATGCAGAGCTGGTCACGCCGCCTCCGGTCAATCACTCACAGTCTTCGACGCCTGCCAGCTCGCTGCCCACCGTAAGTGCGGCGGCCCTTGACGGCAGGTCATTTGATGTCCCATCTCAGCAGCAGCCTCGGATTATCCAATCTCTTCACGGACTGTCTTCCCCGCCTTCCAAACAAGCAACACCTCAGTTGCTCACCATGCGCAGACGCCGGAACACATCATCAAGCACTACACCTGGACCAGTGATCAGCCACGATTATACTTCAAGCAGGCTCCTACTACTACTACCGTGCCATCGCTGATCAAGTGGGCTAACCGCCCGTCCCGTCTCAACGGCAACAAGTCTTTGGAACCCATGGCGGCTCAGCTCTTGCAGGCGCGTCAACGTTTGCCAAAAGGTGATGCCCCTACGTTTGCTTGAATGGCCCCTTTGCGGGGACAAAGCGCTGTGCCTCCTCATTGTGGCGGCCCGACTTCTCACCGGATGAAATGTGTCTGCCTTTCAAATCTGAGCCCGGAGTGGCGACTGTGCGGCGTTGTGATGTGCGTTTGAAAACTTGTCTGCGCTTAACTTGGGGCTTGTCATGACTTGTGAGTTGCTTGTCTTGTCTTGTGAGTTGCTTGTTACTTGTTGCCACACTTGAATGCGTGTCGCCGCCACCTTGTAGCTGCACTTGGTTAGACATTCATCATGTGGACTGAGCTTCAGCGCAGCGGGATATTTGAGGACGTTGCACAATGGCACTCCTTGGCTACTTTTCTGGACACATTAACGTTTTTCTCCGCGTGCTGGCGGTACTGCTTCCCTGGACTTCAACTACCAACGGTACCTCCGGGTGAGTATGAATCGATTCAGCATTTACCTCAGTTGGACCTCATCCTTGAAGTGCTCACCCTGGTTCGGATTGCACTTCAAATTCCGATGTGTTCCATGTCACGTACTCGTCATGCAGTTGCCAACAGATATGAGCTCCACAGATGTCGGATCACTTCGTATCTGCTGATTTGCTTCTTGCAGCGTCTCATTTCACAGCACCATGGGTACATACCACCGTTCTTTGAGGTCCTTCACTTCTACAAGACGTCATTGCTGTGTGAAGTCATGCACTCCACCTTCGCTGATATGAAACACCTCAAATCCCAACGGTCTCGCTTTCCGGACCTGTATAACTTCATTCAAGATCCGAGCCACCATCAACAGCCTTGCGTCTACCTCAGACTCTCACCGTGGCATAGTCCATACTACATTGGTGCTACTGAGCAGGATGTTCTTCGCAGAGAACACTCCCGTTGCCGCAAATATCTACAACTTCTGCGGGGACAACATGCCTTCTTTGAACCTGCGCTTCACTATTGGAAGCGATCCAACAACGACTGGCTTTTCTGTGCGATTCCAGTTGAGATCAAACTTCCTACTTCCTCGGTTTGGATCCAGGAAAGCAAATGGCAGTACATGCTACGCCCGCATTTAAATGCACCCTGGGTACACAGACTTCTTCGGAAAATTGGTTTCCGTGAACATCTGGTTGACTTTCGTCGTCATTCGTTATCCTCGCCTACGTCATCATCCCTTCACAAGCGGTTGCGGCGTCGACTACATCCTGATCTACATCGTCAACTGCGGCCAGAGATGCTGGATGACATCCAAGAATTTATTCTACTCTGTATCGGTTGGGATCTAACACTGGTGCGTCGTTTCAAACCATGCGCGACCTTTTGTCGGCAGCCTTCCCTTCCACCCAACTCTACTATTTCCTGCGACTTTCCACCTTTGTCAACGAACCTTTTCGCTCCAAGGCTCAGAAGCTTCTTGCCCAGGTCTTGCGTAAGCGACAACTCCAGGTACCAACTACCATGACAAAACTACTTCTTTCACCTTTACATGTTCGAGACTGGAAAGCTCAGCTTGGAACCTGGTTGCAGCGTTGGGTGGCATCTCACCGTGACCTCTTTCCTTCCTTATTTCTTCCGAAGATCCGGGTTGTGGAAACTCGCAGTGCCACCTTGGGAGACCGGATCTACAACTACCGCAGTGGCAGCGAAGATGGACTCCGGATACGTCGTTCCCGTGTCGCTGCATTGACATGGACGACCGCACCACTTCTCGCGCACATTCGCATGCGGTGATTTTGGATGAGTTTTCACGCATCAACGCTGACATTGACTCTGACATCATGGCAGCATCCATGAAGGATTAGTATTTTGGTGATGTCAACAAACTTCAACAACGTTTTGACATGCAGCTTCGTAAGCTGGCTCGCCGATGGCATGTACAAAGATCCAGCTTCTCTACTGACTATCAACCTGTTCTGACGGAGTTGTTTGCTGAACATCGCTCCAATGTCCAAGACCGTACTCACTGGACCTCCGTGTCATTGCAACGCACCGCTCGCTCCCTGTCATCGTGGGTTGTAATTCCAGCGGATCACTTCCCTTCGCGTGCTCATGTGATCTGCCCATCGTTGTTTTCCATGCTGATGCACAAGGCCTTTTGCACAGGTGAAGTCTTTGCACTGCGCCGTGAGTCTGCGGCATCTTTTCGCGCCGAAGTTGTCACCATGGTACCTGCTCGACTACAACACCGCCATGCATGGGGACTTCGACTTCATGCACCTTTGCCCACGGCTCGCATTCTTCCCAAACCGACTAAAGACTTGGCTCAAAGCGAGACCAATCATTTCCTTCTTCCGCACATGGGCAGCACCCCTCCTCACGGTCTTCGGCGCCCTTATCTTTGAGCTCACCAAGGTCACCTTTCCAGACGTCCCAGCTTCAGTTCAGGAGCTAGTACAGCAGCTTTGGGATGCTCTATTGCATGAGGACCCCACGGAATATATACAGTTGGTATCACAGGACCTCTCCGGTTTCTTCACATCCATACCCACTGAACGTTTTCATCAAGCTCTGCAGGTTTTACTTCACCGCTATGATCAGGTGGTAGGTCTACGCAACACATCACATTGGTCGGTCTATGAGGTGAAGTCGGATCATCGGCGACGCATGTTCAAAGGCAAGTGGCGCCGTGTCAAACCAAGGTTCCTCGGACATTTCGTGAGGAGGACCTTCAGTGTCTTCTTGACTTCGTCATTGACAACAGTCACTTCGAGATCAACGGCTACTTTTTCCGGCAGGAACGCGGCGTTGCCATGGGATCACCAGCTGCTCCTCCTCTTTGCAATCTTGTTGCTACAGTTGAGGACTTTTTCTGGCACCAAACCATGAACTCTCTCAGGTTTCAAATGCCAGACTTTGGTGTGATCTGGCACGAGCGCTATGTTGACAATCGCTTCATACTCCTGCGGGATGCAGCACCGTCAACTGCAGTCCTCCGGAACTTTCTATCCTTGGAATTTTATCGCCCTCCACTAATGCTAGAGACCCAAAATGATACCAAAGTGCTTGGAGACATGTGTGATTCATCCTCCAGGACTATCACACCACAGCTGCCCGATCTTCCTTCTCAGATCAAAGGCGTCCGAAGTGCCAATGATCAGATGTTTACTTGCTCCTCGTGGTCATCTCGATCGTGGCTCATTGTGCGTGGAGCTCAGCCAGCAATCCAACAACAGATTGGCCTGGGTGCTCTCAAACGTCTTTATGAAGCCAAAGGCTTCAATCCTCATCTCCTACGTGATGTCCGGCGACGAGTTGCACCAAAATGAGCATGTTGCCTCTTTGCTTTTGCACTTGTTGCCTCTTTGCTTGTGCACTTGCTGGTGAGTGCGTGCATGTTTGTAGTTGGCTCGGATTCTGTGGTTGCTTGCCTTGCGGTATTCTCTTGCCCGTGACATGGCGGGGTATGTGGTGAGCAGCCTGCTGCGTCCGGATGGGATGGTTCAGACCACCAGTCAGGTCACCCTCGACCAGTTCCCGAGCCTATCAACGGCAATGAGGTGCAGCTTTTTGTCCAGACGCACGGCCTGGTGCATCTACGGAATGTCCAAACTCGCAGTTCCTCGCGCAACATCCGGGCGATGCAGGACCAGACATCAGAGATGCGCTCTCGCTCACCGTTCCCCGCCGATCCCGAGTCAGGCTTACGACTGGACCACATGGCCATTCCGGAGGTGAAGATGACTGGGGTGGCGACCTCGGTCGCCGTCCATTCCACCAGTCCGCCAAGTGGCGTCCACCACGGTGGACCTGATTCATCTTCCTGTTCGGACTTCGGTGCCGTCGCTAGGCAGCCATCGCTTTGTGCTTCGCTCAGGCAGTCGGATTGAGGAAATTGCCATACTGATCGATGACGTTCTGTACTACACCCTTCCTTGCATTCTTGCATTGCGGAGCTAGTCTTTCCGGACCCAGCCAAGTGGAAGAAATCCTGGGAAACAGTCTATCGGAGCCTTATGCCGCACCGACACAACATCATTCAGGATGAAGACAGAGTGAGATCTGTCTCGGAGCTGCCGGCAATGCGACCACCACACGGCAATCCAGGTGCCTGGACTACTGAGGTCATCAATGAGATCGCCCGGGAGTTCAACATCTCGGCTGACAAGTTACCCGAGCAGCTCGTTGTTCAGCTAGGCGTCTGCGAGAAGTGTTGGCCGTACATCCAGAAGACCCGGAGGACTTACAACCGGTTTCAGAAGGATTCGAGGAACAATCAGTACGGGATCCTCTTCTCCTTTGAGCCACATCGCAAACTCCCTGACAACCTTCGCTCGCAGTCGATCTCGCCGTTCTTCTGGGCGCACAATACGGACATCCCCTCCGCCATCGGCATCCTGAAAGATGAGGAGCTCATCCGGCCCTCGAAATGGCAGATGCAACCACCTCCCAATCACGAGTACACCAACTGGAACGAAGTGTGGATTCCGCCAATGGGTTTCTATTGCAGAGGGAGCCTCGTTTCTCAAGAAGCGGCTGTGAAGGCTGCCGCCCAGTTCGCCGGAGTCCACTCTCCTCGTCCCCTTTGCATTGGAGGAGGGGCGCGCCTGCGCCAACCCCATTGTGTCATTCCGCGCGGTGGCACGTATGCTGACATTGCTGCTTCCCACTACTATGATTGCATTCACGCCCAAGATGGCAGGTGGAAGCTTCGATCATCCATTGCAGTTCCCAGCTACTTGGGGATGTTCTGGTAAAGGCTTTCGGCATGGCATTCACACTATGATTCGATTGCACTACCACTACGCGGTTTGTGCCAGCTGTTTTCGTGGTATTCATCATGACGTTGCCAGCTGCTTGGATTGCTCTTCCGGAACAGTTCACCGTGTGCTTGCCTGCTTGCTGATTGGCGCACCTTGTTGTTTGCTTGTTTGCGTTTGAATCTTGATGCTTCCGCAGTTTGTGGTTTGCTACTGGTCGTGTCACTCAACCATTATCGGCCGTTTCCTTTGCCCTTTTACGAGAATGTCGTTACCTACTACACTCCATCTCGTCGCAGATCAGTATACTAGTGGCAGGACTACAACGTCTTGAGGGTCACCAGCGCCATCCGCAACCACCGCTTCCTCCCGTTGTGCCCACCGGTCCTCCTGCGGTCCCTCCAGTACCGACGGTCCCCGAGGTGCTCCCACCGCTCCCGCCACCTTCGATGCCGGCACCGACATCTCCTAAGGCATCGTCAGCGAGATGAACTTTCACATCGATGCCTATCACGTTGGTGGCTACGTCTACCAATCTAGCGGAAGCTGCTGATCTCATTAAACCAGTCAGCGACAGTGCATCCAGGGAGCGCAACAGGCGAAGAAGGTCTAGGAGGCGTGAAGCGCATCGGTACCGATCTCGAAGGCGCAGTCATCGCAGACGACCGCTTACTCGTCGGGGCCCTGCCCTAACTTCGGACCATCGCGGTGCAGCACCGAAAGCTCCTCCTGCAGTTAAAGCCATGCCAGCGTGTCGTCCCTCCGGACTCACACGCGGCCGTTGAAGCTCGGCGCACGGTAAAAGGTATTCAGCTCTCAGATGCAGCCGAAATACATGCCAGTTTGAGTTGCTTGTGGTGACTCGCAGCCGCCTCTTGCTTGTGTTGTCCTTGCATTGATTACGCTTGCCATGTGTGTCTCCGGGGTTGTGAATAACCTGGTCGCTGTGCTCAACGTTCTCGCCTCCCAGATTGCCACAGCTTTGGACACCTTGAACTTTGCCCTTGCGGTAGATCGGAATTCGGAATCCGATCCCCGGATGGTTCCCAGGCCGCCACGCAACTCAAGACACGGGCTACGTCCACGCATCATCACGGAGCGCATCACGTCAGACCGGTCGCGCGCACCACCTCGCACTAGGACTCTGCCCTTGGACACGTCCTCGACCTGGCACATGCCTGAGCTGTCGCCCCCTCGAGATGTACGTCGTGAAGTTCCAGGCCCGGGAACAGAACATTATCTTCGTCCAGGTGCTCTTGTTGATCGGCTTCCCCAACCAAGAGTGCCTGCTCCCATCGCGGCAAACACCGATCGTGGACCGGTGATGACGCCTTCTTCTACTCCGGATTCGGATTCGGACGGTTCTGTCCGTCCCCATCCTGGTGCTTCATCGTTTCGCCCGTCACCAACAGTGGTACATGGCCGTCGGGAACTTCTGCAGGAGTTCACCATTGCCCTCCGCAATGCGTACCATGAACCATTCACGGCGTGGACACAAGGTGAGCTGGATGAGATGGTCAGGTGCAAAAAAGACAAGGACGCCAGACCCACCTACAAGACTATTGCCCGCTCCCTCCAAAAGCCCGCGGAGGAAGTCAAGCAAGCATGGAAGGTTTATCAGCAACTTGAGGCACTCAGCTAGACACCTTTGCAGCGTTGGCGCCGTCAAAATATTTCTGCGTGGTGGTGTATTGAGTCGGACTTGTTGTCTTGCTTTCCTTGTCTTGCTGTCTTGAGTGTTCAAGTCATGATGGAACAAAATGTTCAGACGGTCATAACCTGGACCCATGGAGCGCAGCCGACGTGGTTGCAGTATCACGGACCCTCACTTCATGATCACCTACCGGGAGTTCAAGCGGAAAGGCTAATGCGGGTGCCGGTACCACCGCCACCTCCACCACAGTTGGTTCTACCTCCTCCACCACCACCACCGCCGCCGGAGATCCTCCACCCACAGTTTTTGCCCTCATTACGGACATCACCCACTTCATCCCCCCGAGGACAATCCTGCCCGGCTACTATGACCTCTGAACGCACACGTCGGTCAGGTCGCAGCGCGGACCAACTCAGTGCTGATGATCTTCGGAGCTTCACGCGCGCTCCAAAGCGCACTCGCACATTGAAAGGTGCCGCATCAACCACTGCAGAATACTGCAGAGCACTATTCTCGACGACCCTTCACCGTGTTCACTCTCAAACGGTCTACTCGTGCTGCACGGTCCAGAACTACAAGATGCAAGCATGACTGCCATGCCTTTATACATCATGGACGGAAGTGTCTTTCCCCTTGTGTGAGACGTCAACCAGGACACTTCCATTGCAGATGCGCACGTCATCAACGACAGTGAAGAGGTGCCGTGCAGCCTTGTGTGTGAAAAGATGGTCCGCATTGCTTGCTGATTGTGCATGGGTTGTCTTGCGCTTCTCCCATGTTTGTTCTCTCGCAGACCCTTTCTTTCACAGAGACGCATTCGGTTGTCATGCTCAATTCGACATTTGGAAACGAGAGATGGGCCTTCCCGCGCTACTTTGAGTACGACCTCGTGCGTGGCCCTGGGAACTCAAGAGTGGAATGGATTCGTGTTTGCACACCGGGCATGTGGCAGCCTGTGGCAGAATCCACCTTAGGCCCAGCTCCGGACCACGCGTCCACATATCGTGAATGGCGCAGAGTCTACCACTTTGACGTGTGTTGGCCTTGTGCCAGCACAGGAGGCACCACTGCGGATGCCCTCGCACTGCCGGTCTCCTACGTGTCCTTTTGCACTTTACACGTGGCAATATCGAGATTGGCACACGCGGGGATACCAACGCCTTGGTGACCCACATCCAAGCATTGGATCGCCAGATCTCGTGTACGCTGGATTGTCGTCCTCGTTGGCGTCTTCGGTTCCGGATGGCGCTTGGCGTGAACCTCATCCCCCCACCGAGCTACGATCCTAAGTTTGACTGGGACGAGTGACATTGATGCCTGGGCAGACTGTTGCTTAAAACATTGTGCTTGTTGCGTCTTGCGTCTTGAGTGCATTGTCTGGGGCCTTGAGTTTGATTGACTTGTGCCGTGTTGGTATCCTGCAGCCATGTGCATCATTGATCGATCATCATGCCGTGGCTAGAATGGTGCCCTGATCCTCAGCGACCTGACGCTCAATGGGTTAAGATTTTCCATCCAGGGGCATGGACACCACAAGACGAACGTGATGACCCTCCTCTCGTCATACGTACAGGGAATGGAAAGAGTTCTATGCCCCAAATCATGCTCATGACGGTGTTCAACCCGCTGATCGTACTTGGTACAAGCGGGACTGGACCACAGAAGGTTACCGGCGCGTCGCAGCTCCTGAACCTGACTACGGCTTCAATTCGATGTTTTACCCCGATCAGCACAACGTGGCCGGCTTTGTGCATGTCTACGCAGATGTTGGATGCGATTCTCCGATCTTCGGATGCATCGGCTTTCTCTACTGAGGATCTCACTCGTCTGCAAGCAGGGATCGGTCAGCAGCTGTCGGATCGCGCGCGTCAAGCGTCGCCACCGCACCAAGCAGTGCGTACGTCTCGGGGCGCTGATCCGCCTGAGTCTACTCGGGTCGCTGATCCCTATCTGCCCGCAAGCCAACCTAGCAGCTCTGACGCCAAGGAGAAGCCCATCTTCGAACTAGTTGCTGAGTAGACAGATGAGTTTGGACCGTGGTACAAAATGGTGCTTTCATGTCTTCTTGCTTGCATGTGTGTTTGTTTGTTGTGCATCGTGACTGTTTCCTTGCTAGCTGGATCGGAACCTGTGGTGCGCCCTATCGTTCACTTCGACATGGATACAGATGATGCAACTCAGACGTCGGCCCGGACTGACATTCAGCACCCGTGGCTGGAGTATTCAGTCTGGCAGGAACGTGAGTGGGTGCGGATCTATATTCCTGGACAACCTCAGCCATGGCACCCGGATGATGAAGTGCCTGACCTGCCAGAGAACACGTTTCGGGAGTGGAAACGGGTGACCGCTCCAGGTGAGGAGACTCATGAACCAGGCCAAGCATGGACGCTTCGAGATTGGCAGCATCAAGGTTACCAACGGGTATTGACCCGCTGTGAGTCCTTCTCCACCCACCATGCTCTGCATCAACCACTTGCTGGCTTACACAATCCGGACATCTCCATCCAGGTCGAAAAACTGGGTCCCCAGCATGGTCTTCGTCAGCAAAACCGCGGAATGATGGATATGTTCACCTACGCCCCACCCATGTCCGACGTTGCACATCCATCATCTCTGCACCTTCCGCCGGTCTTCTATGGCGGCACACTTCCTACTCAACTTGGAGATCCTTCGTCCCCGTCTTCTGAGCGGCATTGTACAGAGCGTGCAATTTCTCGTTCTCCCCGCCGCAGTGGATATTTTGGTAGACGTTAGGGAGTTGAGTACGTGATCTTCTGGATGCAAAAGAGAATGTACACCCCTCTTGGAGGGGCGTGTGTGTGCGGAGTGTCAGATTTACCCTGACACCACCTTTCTCGACGAGATCATGTTTGTCGCAGGGGGCGTGGCAGCCATCTTCCTAGCCACGCCAACGAAGCTATGGAAGTTTGGCCGGAAGCGTTGAGGGACGCCTCAATGCGTACCTGCAAGTGATCTCTGAATGTCTTTTTGGCCCCCTTGGTTGCGGCGCTGTTTGTGTTTCTTGTTCTTTCGGGTAACGTTTTCGTTACTAGAGGGAAGCCGAGTGCATCGCGAGCCGAAACTCATCGTACTCGAGACTTATCAGTTGTACTCGAGACTCATCAGTTGTACTCGAGACTCATCAGTTGTACTCGAAGGATTAGCACCCTCCCTTGGGAGTTGAAGTGTGTGTGTGTGTGTGTGTGTGTGTCTGTGTTGGTTTGGTACGATTTTGTTCTTCATTTTTTCCGTTGGTTGGTTTGGCTTGTGGTTTGTTACGGTGTGCTTGTGTGTGCACGTGTCGGCAGTTTGTCCCGTTGGCAAGTGGTACCACGACCCTATAAGTAGCCGACCCAGTGGTTTGGCCCGTGCCGTGTCATAAGTGAAGCCAGCCAGGCACGCCGTACACAAGCAGCCTGAGGCGACTTGCCTGCACATTTGTTTGTTTGCCGCGAAAAGTCAGCGCAAAGGCTCCCATTGCCTCCGAACCCCGGTTGGCAAAACAGAAGAGCTCTTGGCGTGTGTTTCTCAGGTTGGCTCTTCAGATGCGGCGGCACTTCCTGCTTGCTGCTGAGCCTTGCTTGGCTTAGTTTGGTGGGGCGGGCATCGAGGCGCTGTTGGCTAGCATTTCAGTTTTGGTCCCAGAATCGTGGGCTGAGAGCCGTGAAGGGCATGAGGGACGCGTTGCCTGTAGCAGACAGTGTGACATATTACAAAAGGAGGCATTTGCTGTCGAGCCAACAAGGAGAGAGAGATAGGACCACCAGGACACATTCAAGCTTGCTCAAACTGGCAGACGAAAAGGAAGATCTTCACGAACTCGATATTCCAATGTCGGGTGGGCGGGCCAAGTTTCACACAGCCGAAGACACACGTACGGTCTTTGTGCATTCGCCCCGCCAAGTCACTCTTTCAGACAGAACTAGCTGTCTCAGATCCGGTACAACTTTCGATGACTCAAGCACAGAACAGTGTCAAATTTGCAGCAGACAAAGTTGCAGAGATCATGGCTTCCAGTGAAACCATGGCTAAGACTGCGGCTAAGAGAAGTGATCCGTGTGTATCTGTATGGCTACGGCGCATACGAAGTTCGATGCTAGACGGTCAAGCGGAATTTGTTCTGCTTCGCTTGAACATTGAGGCTGGACATGGCTGCGGCTCCCAAAGGTGAAGTGGGTTTTCAGCAATGAATGCACACACATTTAATCTGAAGCCCAGCTTGAGTCAGCAACACCTCACTTTTCAAGCAACAGCACGTTTCCGTCACCAGTAGTGCAGCCTTGGAGAACAACATTAACTGTGCATGCACCTAAGGCAAGTCAAACTGCTTGCTGTTGTCCTAGGCAAGTGGCGATGATGTAAGCGGCTTCACCAAGATGGCCTCCGGCAAAGTAGATTTTGAGAGCCTCGGTGTTTGCACGCCGCGTTGCAGCCTCATGGGCCTCAGGGAGCTTGGGCCCATTGGGGGGGGGTCGTGGCTGAGGAAACAGTCTTTCTCACGCCGCTGCAAAAGGCTCATTGCGTCGGTGAGCCATGCCATACACTTCAACCAGATAAAGGCTTGGGGATGTGTGTTCGGGTTTTGTGCGCTGTGCCAACTTGATCTTGAATGTCAGCCTTGAGGCGGGAGAGAGACTCAAAGATATTCTGGGAATTCAGAGTGATACAATTGTGATGGAATCTTCGCTGCATTCCCTGCCATAGCCCATTGCAGAATTAGTGCATCTTGGCAGTGCGCAGGGGTGGGCTGCGCAGTAGTAGGATTTGCAATCCACACCACAGGAGTGGCCATTCTCCTTGGTGCAGAGGCTCAGGGAGGTGGTATCTCGCCATCAATCTCGGGTATCCCGAGTGAAGGCGGGAGTCGGGCTCAACAGCTTGGTGGTCATAACATGCAAGGCGAACCCATAAGCCAACACTGTTTTGGCGTATCTAAGTCTTCCTTTCCCTTGGAGTCAAAAGCTAGAAGCTTCGTCAGAGCTTAGCGTCCCCAATTTCGAGGTGGTGATCTGTGAAAGTTTACTCCTTGCGTTGTTTATGCGGGCTTGGACTACTACATCCATACTTAATAACTGCGATTTTCGAGCTGGAGCTACAAAGGTGGACTTCGCTGTGTTAAGCGTATTCCCCCCACACTTGACGGCAAAAATGCTTGGGATGTTGGGAGCAACAGTACGGGATGACCACTGGGAATCGTGGACGTTGGGCTGATAAGGGTCAGTGCTTGAAGCAAAGAAATAAGCAAAGAACTGCAACACAGAAATGAAAATGGTTGACAGGACGCCTCGAGGGTTGCAGCCAGTTTGCAAAATTTGGAAGGGCAAACAATGCCAGCACCCTAATCCGGTGGACAGTTGCTCGCTACTGTACTGTAGCAGTTGGAAGTTTGCTCGGGTTCAACATTAATTAATTTTGTCACAAATGACTGGGGATGCAACACCACCTTTTTGAGGCAACCCTCCCTTGACGTCAAGCCAAGGCACTTGTTTGGCAGCGAAAGCAAGGGCACGTAGAACAAGGTGCATTTGTTTTTTTTCCGATAACAATAGCCCAAACTGCAGGGCCCGACAGGCTTCCAAGGATCCGGGTGTAAACTCAAGAGGCCCCCCTGCCATGTAGACGCTCAACTAGCATTGCATTCTTGGCAATGGGAAACATGGATCTATATATGTAAGCAAGTTCAACTTGCAATTCGCATCAGGCCTTATTTCTTTCACAAAAAGGGCACGCATGATCATCCATGGTCAGATTGGGCCTAAGGCTCAAACACTTTTGAGTAGCACGTGAGTGATGATTACATGTTTTGTGTTTCAATTCATTGCCATTTTGAATGCACTCGGACTGCGGGGCTTCACGCCAGGCAGAGTGTTCAAAACGAAAGGCGGCTTTCTTTGTCAGGGGGTGATGTGCGGAAGCAAGTCCCTCTGCAGCCAGAAGACCTGTTGCCGAAGGCTGGACGGCCTCCAGAAGAATCTATGCCTCCTTTCCCTCAAGGGGCGCAGATCCCCAGACAGCTGGCGCCACGCTTCCTGGACTTCCTCCCGTTATGCCAGGCCCCATGTCACACATGTCACCTATCCCGTGCTCGGTGATCGGTTCAGATCGGTACAGATGCTTGAAGCTTCAGCCAAGATTTGCAAGAGTTGCCAAGCAGATTGATTTGCATTGTCAAGCACATTTGATTCACAAGTTGTCGACAAGCCATGGCATGGCTTGAAGCACCTGTGATGCTACTTGCGACTGTTACGGCAGGTCATGGCCTTCTCGGCCGCCAGCTCCTCCTCCTTTGATGGGGCCTGCGACTCGCTAAGACTTCGCCTTGCAAAGTTCCAGTGGGCGGATTTCCTGGGCCCCCCACGCATCTCAAGATCAGGACCCGGTGAGTCCTGCGGGTCCAGAGATTCTGGTTTGTCCATAGCGTTGCTCCGCTGCTTCACGCAGGACGTGCTGTGCAAACCACGCAGGCCGCGCAGGCGGAAATCAGCCACGTGCCATGTGTGCCATGTGTGGCATGTGTGCCATGCGTGCCATGCGCGCCATGCGCGCCATGCGCGCCATGCGCGCCATGTGTGCTTTGGCTCTGTTGGCGCCAGCCACCCAGGCGCAGAGGTTGCTTGGCCTGCTGGGGGCGCCTCACTGCTCTGAGTGCTTTCAGGAGCTAGATTTGTGTGAGGCCGGGGCCTCAGATGCGGGCCTTAAGCACATGTGCATGCAAATGCACTCCCTGGAGAGGCGCCGAAGCAGGCGGGGGACATGTTGAGTGTGGGCTGCTCAGCTTGGCTCTTGAATGTTGCTTGCGCTAGGCCTTGGTGCCAAACCTGCTGACACCAGTTCTGGCAAACATGCCCAACCTCCTCCTCCTCAGGCTGCCCTACCTTGGCAAGGACTCCAGACTGCTCGCAAGAAAGTCGCCCAAGGAGCATCCCCAAAAGCATCGAAGATGCATTTACCTTTCCGGAGCCTGCCGGAAGTCCCGCAAGCTGCCCAAGGCCCAAATCCCGGTCGGCAAAGCCCCCATAGCTCTCGTTGCTTCCACATAGCGTTTTCGATTCGACGTGTGCTGGTCATGTCACACAGTGCAAGGAGTGGGAGAAGCTAGAGCTGAAGAAGGTGTTGCAAGGGTTGCCGGCTGGAGCTTCCATGGAAGTTATGAGCAAGGAAGGAACAGTCCTGTTTCAGGGAGTCCAAAGTGCTTCCCTTGACATTGGCGGAGTGCACAAGAGGTTGCCCCGGTCTCCTGGAGAGCGCAGAAGTTGCAAACACCGAATCCCAGAGCAGGGCTTGAGTGCTTGCTGAAAATCAGTTGATGGTGGTCTTTGCTTGGTGCACTGCCCGCATGCGCATCGCAATTGGACAGGAACCTCCAAAACGGCTGCGAGTTGAGCCGCTTTTGCGCATGCAGGAGTGTCGAGTTCCAAGACGTGAGAGGACAAGCGGTGTGAATTGGAAGCTGTGAAGGCATGCGAGTCATGTGAATCATGTGAACCGATGCGCTTGCTTTTTCAAGAGATGTCGAGCTCGCGTCGGCTTCCGCATGGCTCGAAGCTTTCTAGCTTGCAAGCTGAACCACGCCACTTGCAGTGTTGCAGGTCACCAAGAAGCATTGACAGTATTGCGTCACATGGAGGCGTTTAGTGGTGCCACAGCCAGCCACTGGCGCATGAACTCAAACAGATAACCTAGGTGGAACGAGCTTCACGGCTTCGATAGCGGCTCAAAGCGCCATGGTTGGTTTTTGAGCCCATGCTTTGCCCAAGAGGCCATGCTACAACTTCTGAAGGAAAGAAGCTGCGCCTTTTCTCCAGGTATGACTGTGATGTATGCCATGAGAAAGTGTCACAGAGAGGTGGGGTCTACCACAAGTGTGCCGCTGGCTGTGATTTCCGGGTGTGCGGCTTTTGCAAGAAGGAGGCAGAGCGAACCAACTATTTCGTGGAGCCCTGCACATTTGCGTTTCCTGGTGGTCTAGGCCCATTTAACGTCCAACGCACTCGCTTGCAAGCAGAAGACCTGGCAGCGGGACGCGGGGCTTGGACTCTTCGGAGCTCGTTCTTCCGTCGGGCTCCGAGTCTCCAGCGATGCTGGGAAGCGCTCCTCCAGAACGGGGTGACCGACGGGCAAGGTGTCACCGTGCACTTGTCACCCCTTGCGCCGGTGAAGCTGAGCTCAGAAGTCCGACAGGCGAACAGCATCCCAGATGTTCCTGGGGTCATGGTGGCGTGGATGTATGCGCTTCAATTGGAGTGGCACATGATCCTCAGCGAGGCTGATGGCCACGAGAACGACGCCACAGCAGAATTATCCTTCTTGAAAATTGGAGGGTTAGTGTACTTTCGCCCAGAAGGGAGATCAGTTCAGGCGGTTTGTGCGAATTCTATTTTCTTCCACCCCAGTGGCTGCATGCAGTTCTCTGCTCCGCAGCCGTGGTGTTCCGAGTGGACTGCCAAGTTGGCAGAAGCCAGGCGGTTTCATCAGGTCACGGCGGTAAAATGGGCAGGTTCTGGTGCTCGCTACGTTTGCTGGATTTGCCCAGAGGAGAAGCTATTACATCCTGGTGCGCGTCATGGGGGCTTTGCCTTCATTTTTCACGAGCTGGATGAGGAGGACATGGCTGGCAGGGACAGATTTTTTGAAGTGGTTGGGGCTCCAGTCAGCAGTGAGGCTCGCACTCAGCAATTGCTTTCGAAGCTGCCGGCTGTGCATCGGCCACCGGAGATTCTCCAGTCAGCCCTGCCTTTCCGAGCCGTGGGCGAGCTACCCGCCACGACGCGACACGTGGCCGCCAGTCAGCAGCGCTGCTTCAGGGCCGCGAGTGATGGGCGCTGGGCACTCCTCGCACACATCCTCTCCGAGTTTCCTCAGTTGGCCACCGTGGTGGATGACGAAGGCGCACTGACATGTCAGATTTTGCTATGTCAGGGGGTCCCTCAAAACGCTCAAAAGGGAGGATACGGACCAAGTTGACGCTCACATGTTTTTACATTGGGCTTGTCTGGGGGGTGCGCGCGCGCTCTGAGGCCAAACGGTTCTGCATCGCATCGCCTTAGGCAGGCCAAAGACAAGACGTGCTGCCGAGCTCCTGCGGCTGGTGCACTCGCACGGCGGAGACTTGGACGCTCGGGACGGCAAGGGGCAGAGCCTTGGCAATAGCTTCGGCTTGATGGCTCGGGCCCTGTAGAATTGCAGAAGGCCTGGCATGTGCATTGCATACCGCGTGCAGCCAAGGAGAGCTTATGATTTGGGGGATCTTATCTTCAAGGCTCAAGCCTGCGAGATTTGGGGGCTGGCTCCAGATCTCTTTGCCGAGCCTGAGGCTAGGGTAGCCTGGGTAGGTTTGGATGGCGTGCAGTTGTTTACGCAGTGAAGTTGCAGCCCTGAAAGGTCTGGTTTGACTTCTTTGATGTCAACAAAGATGGCCACCTGTCACCACAAGAACTGGTGCCTGCTTTGATCGCCGCGTATGAAGTCGGCGACCTCGGCAAGCAGTGGATTGAAAGCTATGTAAACACTCACTATCGTGAGATGGCCGCGCTGGACCCAGGAGCGCTTTTGACGAAGAGGGCGTTTATGGGGAACGACGGCCTTCTGCACAAGCTGCAGTCCAGCGACGAGTTTATCAGTCTGCGAAGCCAGGAGGACACGCCACGCGCGCGGATGCCGGCGTTGTTCAGAACGGGCCGCAAAAAGCCGACGGCAGCAGACCAGGAAGCGGTGAAAGTTTTCAGCGCACGGCTGGAACAGCTCCAGCGGAGCTTTGGCTGGGAGCCTGGCAAGACCCCGTCCACAGCGCGGAGTCTGGAGGTGTCTGCGCCCTTTGCTGGTGGTGACGCGGATCCGCAGCGGCGGCTCAAGGCCGCGGAGCAGATGCTGGCCTGGTCCTTCGCCAAGACCACGGCTAGGACTGGCAGGGAGTGGCTGCAGGGCTTTAAGATCCAATTCACCGGCGACGACGCCGGCATTGATCACGGTGGCCTCACCAAAGCCTGGGTGCAGGAGCTTGGTCATGCGCTTTGGGGCAGCGAGACCTTCTTTGACACACATGCGGCTGGAAACTTTTTTAAACTTGACAGCACTACTGATGTTGTAATGCATGCCTTTCATGTGAAGGCAGAGTCCTTGTACAGATGGGTTGGTCACTTTCTCGCCTATGCTGTTTATCAGGGCTGCGTCTTGGACTGTGCTTTAAGCCCATGGGCGCTGCGGTGGCTTATGCGGGTCAGCGACACACAGGCGGCCTTGCCCTCCATTTTGGCAGCAGTGGCGGGATCCTGGAGACGTGATGGGGACGACACCAAGATCGCAACCATCTCTGGATCTGTGCTCCTATCGCACATGGATGCTTGGCCTCTTTGGTCCTGTTTCACGCCGAAGAGTCAGGTTGAATTACATTACCCCCCCGTAATCAAGGAAGTTTAGCAGGAACTTCATGTTACGGACATGAATTGAAGGTAGTTTTGAGAGCAGATAAGATGAAGAAGGATGAATGCATGCGAGAAAGCATGCGTGGGCGTGGGGGAATCCGCGAAAAAGAGTCTCCGGCGGGCTGAAAGCTACCTCGGTCGCGACTGCGGATAAGTCTCAGAACAAAGAAAGAGGACAAGAAGACGACGTAAAAAAAGAGAGAAAGAGAAAGGAGACAGAAGGAGAGAGAGAGAGAGAGAGAGGAAAAAATGGGGGAGGAAAAGAGAGAAATAACAAGAGAACTACATTTAATATAGTCCTTACAGTTGAAACTTGTGCCAACATACTTTTACGAACGGATAACTATCAATGAGGCTCCAGTTATTCGCAAACTCAAATTTGGAAGGCGATTCCAGATTACAAGTTTTAGTTTGATTTCATACTTGAAGATCAGGGAGAGGTGTTGTTTGTTTACTCAAATAGGTCGGGATTTTCAATAGGTGAAGGGATTAGGTATGCTTGCTTGTTCTTGCTTTATGTTGCGTGCAGTTTGTTTATTCGATTCTGCCTCAGCTGCTGCAGGACAAGCAGGGGCTGCCTCCAGAGATACAGCTTCGTGCGTCAGGTAGGCGCATGTATTCTGTCAGTTTCCCTCGGGCTGCGTGCGATGGGTCGAGGCAAGCAGGCAAACGGCCCTGGCCAGGTGATCGGATAGAGGCGGACTTTGATGGCGACATTGAGAGCGCAGAGTTGGTCGAGGGCAGAATCCACTGGAGCGATGGTGATGTCTGGCTGCGTTGCTCGGACAGCCCGGTGCATTTGCACGCAGCCTTGCCGGTCTACGAACCCACGGCTGCTGGGGATGATCAGCTTTTGGAAGACCTTGCGACCATGGACCCAGCCATGGCCAACAGTCTCTGGCGTGTTCGCTATGAGATGCCTGAAGAGGACCTGCAGTGGCTGACCTTCTCTTATGCTGGGAAGGAGCTTGTGCCCGGAGGCGATGACAAAGAGGTTGATGCATCCAACCGTGCGGAGTATGTAAGACTCTGCTGCAAAGCCGCGTTGATGTACTCCTCACAGAGGGCGCTGCAAGCCTTCAGCGATGGCTTCTTTGACGTTCTTCCGCCCAGCATGTTTCAAGGGGCTCCGGTGGACATCTTTCAGTGGCTTTTGCTGGGCAATGCTCAGATTTCGGATGGGCAGATAGACAAGCTGGAGCAACTAGTTATACCAGATGGGCTGGTGCCAAAACACCTCAAAGATAGCGCTGAAGTGATGGACTCTGCCAAGTGGGCCTTTCAAATCATACGAAGGGGTGATAACAACTTCAGGCGCGCCTAGGGCTGTGTTCTTGCAGAGCATGGGCTATGGGCCAACCTGGCATCATGTGGGGCAACTAGCTTCTCTTTCTGTGCATGTGTGATGTGTGCATGTCCGTGTATGCGAAATATTGATCCTGCATGATTTGACTCTGCTCTTGTAAGCCAACATGCCCGCGTGACTCAGCACTCGGCGCCCCTTTGCGCACGTGTTTGCAGCTGGCATGTCTGTCAGTTTGCACGCCCGGTTAAACAGCTGGGGTTGCTCAAGAGCGGCAGGTCAAGGCTCTTCGAATTCTGGACGGGCAGCGGGCGACTTCCTCTTGGGGGTGTGGAGGCCATCGAGCCGAAGCCCAGGCTGCAGGTGATGGTCTCTCAGGAGAAGCAGCTGGTGCCCGCAACTGGGCCGTTGCTGGGCCTTTGCTGGCCACAGGGGCAGGATTCAGTGGGTAGGATGTCGGCATATGTCGGCTAATTGAAAGTGGCCCTGCGGACGGCCAGCCAAGGCCAACTACGTTTGGGACGTGCAGATTCCAGGTGGCTGGCGGGAGTACAGCCCGCAGATGTGTGCCAACCTGACGAACATGGCTGAGGCTGGCCTGAGGACGGGTGAAAGCTCTGGCTGCATGTGAGACACGTGTAACTATAGTTTGGTAGCTAATGGCATGGCCCATGCCAGCCCTGAAGGATGTGCGAGTTTGGCACGGGCCATGCAATGGTAGTGATTGATCTCGGCTCAGCACTGAGTTGCTTGGGGCCAATCATTTGAATCATCCGACTTGGTGACATTTAGTGACTCAATGCGTGAAACTGTACATATATCTCCTTGGTAAAGCTGTTTAAAGCCCAGGGGCTGGCCTACAAATCAGCAGACGCACGGGGGAGCGACGCCGTATCCGGCGTCGGCAATTGTGCCTTGCCCGAATGAAAACGCATTGCCCTGTCGCACATGGCAGCTCCAAGGCAGTCGGATGAGAGCAGCGTGCCGGTCATCGTTAAGAGGATTCCGGATCGTACTCATGCATTGGCTTCACTGGCATTCGTGCAATCCAACGCTGTTACCAGAGATGCAGGATTGACTCGTGGCCAAAGACTCGGCTACCAGAAGGGCTACCCGACGGAAGGCATTCCTTTTAGGACGATTGGCGTTGCTTTCATTATCTGTGCAAACACTGGCATCTTTGGAGGGAAGGCCTCTCGATGGGCAAATCCGAGGCACACCTGCGGCAATGAGTTGTGGATTCCCTTTTGTGACTCAGAGGAGGAGTTGGCCAGACACTCAGCCCCATGCCATTCTGAAGGAACAGGAGGAACTGCCCTTCCGATCACCTCTCGCACTGCACACCCAGCTTGCTTTGTCTTAGCCATTCGGTTCGAGCATAGCGAGCCGACATTGGTTGTTTGATGCATATCCGTTCATATCAGTGGCTTGGCCGAAATGGTGTCAACGTGCAGCCTGGCCAGCTCTGGTTGGCAATATGTGCACGTGTGTTGGACTCTGCCATAAGTAGCCGGAAGCAATGTAGAATCATGCACGCACACACACACACACAGGTGGAGTGTCGGCCAGCTACAGTAGTGGCAGCATGCCTTTCTTCCTGCATTTCCAAGGGCATATTTGTACGCACCGAAACCACACTGCCGCTGGGGAAAGTTGTACAATGCTCATACAACATGTCAGATTTAGAAATAGGTGTCTAAAGCCCAATTGCTGGGAGTACATGAATCTTGCCCCTTGAGCATGCCAACCAGCTTTTCGTTGCCAGGCCATGGTGTGGAACACCCAAGGCTTGTTCCACTTGACGCTTGGATCCTTGACAGCAACCAGATTGCCAGCCACAAGTGTTTGCATCCTGTGGCGCCCAGGCTTTAGTTCCTTTTTGCTGGTGCTCGCGAGCAGCATCGAAGAGTCACAGAGACCAAGGCAATTTCCTCAGTTTCTTTGCGCGTTTCTTTCGTTTCTTCGCTGCCACTTTGGGCCCCCAGGCATGTCAAGCTTGAAGTTGATGCGCACGGCGGACCCAGGGCTTTGATGCGCCAAGAGGCTTGGCGGGCATGGGTCACACACACACACCAAAGGCGTGCAACGTCACCGGTTCCTTGACTTGCCTGTGGCTGCACTGTTTGGCCTTGGCCGTTCGTTGGTCAATTGATTCTTTTTGGCATCGCTTTGCTCAAGCTTGCTCAGCATTGCTCGGTTAGCTGGTTTGTGTGCGTGTTGTCAACTTTGGTGGTTCAGGTGTTTGTGATAATTCCCCGGTTCGGACCGGTTGTTTGTGAGTTTTTCCCCACATCTTTGTGTGGGGTTCTTACTTTTACCGCTGCGCGCCCGTCCGCCGTCCGCCGTCCGCCGTCCGCCCGCCCTGCCGCCCTGCCGCCCACCGTCCGCCGTCCACCACACACTGGCTCACTCACTCACTCACTCACTCACTCACTCACTCACTCACTCACTCACTCACTCACTCACTCACTCACTCACTCACTCACTCACTCACTCACTCACTCACTCACTCACTCACTCACTCACTCACTCACTCACTCACTCACTCACTCACTCACTCACTCACTCACTCACTCACTCACTCACTCACTCACTCACTCACTCACTCACTCACTCACTCACTCACTCACTCACTCACTCACTCACTCACTCACTCACTCACTCACTCACTCACTCACTCACTCACTCACTCACTCACTCACTCACTCACTCACTCACTCACTCACTCACTCACTCACTCACTCACTCACTCACTCACTCACTCACTCACTCACTCACTCACTCACTCACTCACTCACTCACTCACTCACTCACTCACTCACTCACTCACTCACACTCACACACTCACTCACCCCCTCACTCATTCACTCATTTACTCATTCACTCACTCACTCAGTGTGTTTGTGTGACCGGGGCAGCATTTGGCAGCTGTCTGTAGGGACAGGATGTTGTCTCGCGCGCGCGGCTCGGGGCGCGCGAAATCGTGGCAGGCGTAGCACTTTGGAGATGCCATTGCCGAAATCGTGGCAGGCGCAGCATTCTGTGCATCCGGGCGCATGTTCTGTGGCAGGGGCAGCATTTGAGCAGCTGTCTAAAGGGGCAGGATGTTGTCGCGAGCGCGGCTCGGGGCGCGCGAAATCGTGGCAGGCGTAGCGCTTTGGAGATGCCACGGCTCGAGGCGCGCGAAAGCGTGGCAGGCGTAGCACTTTGGAGCCATTGCCGAATCCGTGGCAGGCGCAGCTGTCTGTGCATCTGGGCGTATTTTCTGCGGCAGGGGCAGCATTTGGCAGCTGTCTAAGGATGTTGTCGCGCGCGCGGCTCGGGGCGCGCGAAATCGTGGCAGGCGTAGCACTTTGGAGATGCCACGGCTCGGGGCGCGCGAAAGCGTGGCAGGCGTAGCACTTTGGAGACGCCATTGCCGAAGCCGTGGCAGGCGCAGCAGTCTGTGCATCTGGGCGTATATCCTGTGGCAGGGGCAGCATTTGGCAGCTGTCTAAAGGGACAGGATGTTTTCGCGCGCGCGGCTCGGGGCGCGCGAAATCGTGGCAGGCGTAGCGCTTTGGAGATGCCACAGCTCGAGGCGCGCGAAATCGTGGCAGGCGTTGCGCTTTGGAGATGCCATTGCCGAAGCCGTGGCAGGCGCAGCCAAATGGTTTCATAAGTTGAGCTACCCAATAGATGTAAGTGCCGGGTTTCTTAATAAGCATAGACATGTGGGGTTTTTCCGGTCCTTTAATTGTGCGTGTGCTTGGTTGGCTCGTTCGTGGGTTTTATTGAGGCTTGGACAGGTTGCTTTGGGTCAGCTCAGCGATTCTGTGCCGTATTCTTGCAACTCTTGGAAAGTGCGCCTAATCGTCCGACGTAGGCGCCTGAGGGTTGCAGCGCGTGGTGGCAAGGTCAACATGACCGTCGTGCACATTTAATTCCGATCGTTAAGTAGAAGACTGAATGCATGTGTTCGCTCCCAGCCTCCTTCACACACCGCGCTGGCTGGTGCTGGCAGGATCACAGTGCCACCCACGATGCAGAAGAGGGGCCGCAGGACACGATGTGGGCAAGGCACCTTGGCAAGACTGTGCGACAACCAATCATGTGTGAGCGTGATGTTGGCCTGCAGTACAGGTTTTTCGGAACTGGAAGCAACTTGGCTGATCATTCTGAATGGCTCTTCGTTTGTTTGGGGCTCAGGTGCCATGAGTGTGGCGCCCCAAGTTCAGCTTTTGGCAGGTGCATCTATTCCGGATGTGGCTGCGTCCTCTGCCAGTGCAACCAACGGAACGATGACCGAGAACCTCACGATGGCCGAGAACCTCACAAAGCTAGAAAACATTTCGAAAGTCGTGCTGGGCAGCATGGAAGTGAATGGGACGAACCTGTCGTCCCTGACAGATGCAGTTTTAGCTAAGCTCACAAACACTGAACAGGACCGGGCCGAGGACGCAAAGAG
The DNA here is from genome assembly GCA_963377175.1 of Effrenium voratum. Taxonomy (NCBI): domain Eukaryota; class Dinophyceae; order Suessiales; family Symbiodiniaceae; genus Effrenium; species Effrenium voratum. The sequence goes on from CAUJNA010000068.1 coordinate 278,033, forward strand.
GGTCAGCTTCACTGGCCTTGCGTGCAGGACTGCAAAGACACGTGGGAGCCAGAGTGGAGTACTTTGACTGCTGAGGAAAACTGTGAGAACTGGGCTTCCTGGCAAAAGAGTGGCTGATGTTCTTGTCCGTTTGAAGAAGAGAAGTTGTTTTCGCTCCAGGCAAAGGACAGTGGCTGGGGTGCGCTTTCCTCCGCATCATCACTGCAGAGCGCTTGCTTAGGCGAGGGGGCTGACTCACAGGGATCAAACTCGTGCATAGTTTGGGGCAGAGCTCCTTTGACTGCCCTGCCAGGCGAATGGGCGCAAGTAAATTGTATGGCAACTTGTGGCTGCGCAGACGTTTGGCAGCAGCGGGCAGCTTGAGGCACAAAGACCAATCACAAAGGCAGATTGCATGACCTAGTGACTGACACGGCACCGCAAAGCAAAGCACTTTGCCATTCAAGCTCTTCGCCCGGCACCAGCGGCGCTGGCTGTCTTGCAGGGAACAACCGTTCTTTGTGGGCTCTCCACTCCCCCCCTGTCAAAGAGACTGCAATATATTGGCTAAACGGGTATGTCCTGCTTGGCCCCCCAGGGATGCGTAGATGTTTTGTATGTGTGTGTCGGCTTACGTTGCACCTCGTCGTGAGCTTGGTGGCGTACCCCAACCTGTCACAGGGTTCGAGGGCACGAAGCAAGCCGCCCGCAGGCAGCTAGTTCTCAGGGTTGATGCGGCCTGCGGCCGCGTTCTCCTCAGGCTGCGGGTTTGCAGCCCCACCTCTTCGAATGGCGATGCCAAGACGGCAACGGACCTCCGCCCCCCGAATCCGCCCCGTCTGACGGAGCAAGGCCGCGCACTCAGCCTCGGACATCCCCCCATCCCAGCCCAACCGGGCCGCAAGCTCCGAGTCAGGACGGGGCAACAACCGAAACTCCTCAAACGCCCGACGCCCAAAGCACATGCTCCAGAGCCGGCGCCACCATCATGCCACAATAGGGCAACTCTGCGGCCGCACAGACACATCCGCAGTGGCAGGGGTCCGCATCCCCCCCACCAACACCGCCGCAGCATCACCTCCAACCTGCGACACCAACCCACGCAGCTTACGCCCCAGCCGCTCGGAGTATTGCACCCCGGCCGGCTGGCGACCCAGCTTCTGAACTGAGTTTCTCTCCACGTCTCCCGCAGCTTGTGAAGCTGCGCCTCAAAACGACCGGCTTCCTGCTGCACGCAAAGCACGTGGCCATCGCCCTGAGGAAGCCCGGTGCACTGCGCCAAGGCTTCCTCATGCACCGCCCCGTCCTAGGTCAAGTACCGCTTGTGGTCCCTCCACTGCGCGCGCAACGTACCCAACACTGCAGCCGGCACGCCCCGCTGCTCCAAGACCCAAAGCGCAATGCTCAACTACAACGACCTTCTCGAAATCCAGCGACACCGCAACCTCGTGATCTTCCAGCAACCCGTCGGCCTGCGCCTCCAACAGCAAGTGCTGCGGGGAAGTCGCCCCGGCCCCACCAGCCCCAGCATGGACGATCGAAACCGCCCGCCCACCTCCGCCTGCTTGGCCCTGACCGCAGCCAACACACGATAGACCGTCGGTCCTATCGATATCGGCCTCACCTTCATAGTGGGCGTGGGGCCCGCCGTTCGGCAAGTGCACCACCCTCCAGGCCAAACAACGCCTGGGGCCAGGCAGCTTGCTTCTCGCAAGCCTCCAGAAACCCCACCAGTTGGGACCACGCCTCAGACGGCAGCTCAAGAAGCAACGAGGCGCTCCAACCATCGCAACCAGCCGCCGTGTGGCTTGCTTTATGCGCCGCCGCGCGGCACGCCTCAACGGACAGCGAAGGAAGAGCCGTCGGATCACCTGACCAACAAAAACCCCGAACTCACGCCTGTAAGCATCCAGATCATCGCCCTGGCCACACACCACGGGCCGCCAGTCTCAGAACAGCGCCTGCACGCACGCCTGCCGACCGAACACAACACAGCGGTTTGCAGCTTCGACCACCGTGGGCGCGGGGGCCACCTGCTTGACCCACCAACACGCACCCCCGAACTCCTTAACCTGCCGGAGCCAATGATCGATAGCCTCCCGCTTCTGATCACGCAATACCCTATCAAGGCCAGCACGGGCTTGAGCCTCAACCGCCGCCCAGTCGCCCTGCGCCAGCGCTTCCGCCGGGGGCCAGGAGCCACCCGCCCCCGAACCGCTTGCAGATGCCCTTCACAGGCCTGGCGATACACACGCCTAGCCCCGCGCTCGCGGACCGGCTGCCCCTTATGCCTGACCGATCCCCCAAGCCTAATTCGAGGGACAGAACCCAAAGGAACCTCACCAGGTTGCGCCACCATCACGCCGCTATCAACCAAATACTGCTCCGCGGCAGTACTCCAAGCCGACCATGCAACATCCAGCGACTCCGACTCCAGCACGCGCAACCACGCCTCCGTCGACAGGCCAGCGTGCTCCCAAGCCAGACGCCCGCCCTCCGTCGACTCCCTTTCCGCGCGCCGCTTTCGGTGCAAAGCGAAACGCCGCTCCTGCACAGCATGCCCGCTCTCACGGTCCACGCGGACGACCGGATCCGAACCACAACTGAAGGACGGCAAGCTTTCGCAACGACCACAGAGTTCATGGCCCACAACCACCGCATCAAGGGCACAGTGCCCCGCGCGTGACAGCCCGAGACCACCAGAGACCCATGCCACGCCAAGCACAACTGCGCAAACGCGGAGTCTGTCACGTCCATGTTCCAATCGCCAGACAAGACCCACCGGCGGTGCGACAAGCTGGCAAGCCACTCACCCAAGGTGTCCAGCACGTGACGAGGGGCACGCGGACGCTTATACCCAGTGACCACGACCATCTGCTCGCAGCCTGGGCTACCCACAGAGACCATGAGCAGCTGGGCATCCTCACTGCTGAAAGAGCGGAGAAGAACCCTGCACCAAGGGTCCTTTGTCAGGATCGCCACCCCACCAAGCAGTGCGCTGGCCGGCTTGGGGATCGCCGTCATATGCCACCCCATCTGCCGCGCGTGCTGACAGACGCCAGGCATTCCCTGGTCTCCCACGTTGCACCTCCGCGATTGACTTTAACTGCCGGTCCTGGTGAAGCTGGTGTCGATGGCGGTATATGTATATATATATATACACTGCATGGCCCAAGGGTGCTCTACACCTTTTGTGAGCAAAGTTGTTTTGCACTCGTAGCTCCCCCCCACCCCCCCGTTCCCTCCTGGGCTGGCCACGACCCCAGAAGCCTAACCACACCAAGAACACAGAAAAAGTGCGACACATGTCGTCTTCGCATCCCCAGCATCACCCCCAGGGCCTAACGGCCCAGCTGAATCCTAAAGAACCAAGTAGAACAAAGCAGCCACATCCCCAGCATCACCAGCACATCACTGGGACCACAGGCGACTTCCCCAGCATTCTACCCAGTTACCAAAATCTAAAGAAGATAGCTCCATTTGCGTTTAACAAGCGGAGGAACATTTCCTGTACTGACCACACTTCCCGCGCGCCTCCCCTTTTAGCAAGACGGGGTCGGCGGACATTCTTTGGCTGGACGCAGCGGTTTCAACGAGGAAATGCGAAACAAGAGAATTGTCAAAGCCATTATGACGGCTGCTCAAGGGCTACGACTATCATCCCAGCAGCACGCTTGCATCAGGCATGAGTTGCGTGATTTGAAGTGCCGGTTTGACTCGCCCTAGAGACATCCCCCGGAGAAAGGTTCCGAGAAGAGCCCCTTGTCCCCTCCAAGAAGGTTCCCGAAAGCCTCCCGAAGGCCCGGTCAGAGTTGCCCCTGTGTCCTCGGGCACACGGACCAAGGCAGATGGAGCACCTATCAGACACCCTGGAGCAGGTGAAGCCTGAATCTAGGGAGTCCATCATGCATGTGATGTGCCTTGGCAGCCTTGGCACGCCACAAGGCCAGAGGCTACGAACCGACTGATCAATCTGACGTCACCGCTTTGGGACAGGGCCAGTCAGTTGGCATTGGGTAAGGCACGTTTCAGGTTCAGAAGGCTTGGCAAGCAGGCTGTTGCGGGTTGGCATGTCAGAGTGGTTTGAGACTATCACCATGTCAGATTCATACTATGTCAAGTTAGCCGGTGCTTGTTTGTTTCAGAAACGCAGTTTCTGTCGGCATCCAGAAAGTGCTCCTGCCGGAGCTTTAGGATGCAAGGCTGAGCTTGGTTTTTCGCCATGATTTTGATGGGTTTCCGCCAAACTGCCAATGCTTCCTTTGCCTTGTAAACAAAAGCGGGAAGTTCTTGGCTAAATTGGCTCAACACTTCTGGCAATGGCGTGGCTTTGGCCTCCCACTGCGTACCTGCGTGCAGAGTTTGCACATTGTTGCGCAAGAGGTGACTGAGCAGCCAAGGGCGGTTGTCGCTTCCGTGCTGCGCAATGCGTGGTATGCGAGTCATACTTCGACTGCGGCCACCAGGATCAATAAGTTGCTATTGGTATGCTATACGATCAATTTGTAAGGCTGTGGCAATGTTGTTTCGTACTGGCCGCCAAGCTGCTCATCGTTCATTGTCTTGTTGGCGGCATGGCTCAGACTACCACGACCACCGAGCCGCCGATACTGGCATCTGATATTTTGGCGCTGGCACGTGAGCTTGGGTTCAACGCAGAGCAACTTGGTCCGATGGGTTCATTGGGGCCAGTCCATTGCCTTTGAGCCTTTGAACCGACAGGCAAATCCAGCAGCTGGATTTAACCCTGCAACTGATTGATCCCGGCCACTACGACGACATCCTCGCAACCCTGCAACTTGGATTTCAATTCTTCCATGCAGCCTGGTGCAACGCGTCTGTCGACACGCTCCACAGGACATCCATCGCAAGGGCGAGACCAACCACAAGCACCACCGCGGCAAATTCAGACGGCGACATTGTGAAAGCAGCAGCGGACTTGGGCCTTGCCAAAGAGCACCTTGGATGGACAGACCAGCTGCCACTTGGGTACCTGTGGCGTCTGCGAAGCGCCCTTGGCAAAATGCTACCAACGCACAAATCACACACGAACACATTTTCATTGGGGGCTGACCGCTGTGGAGCTTGGCTCAGGGATATGGCTGTCATAAACGCCACTCTCAACGACGTCAAGCCAGAGTTTCATGATGACATACTTGAAGCCATCAATGAGCCTTGCATCAGATGGACTGCGCAGTTCTGGCCCTGTGGCCGGTGGAATGGCACAGTGCACCAAGGAGTCAGCTCACCTCGCCAAGCAGATAGGGGTGTTTTGGCTGCAATGGGGTTGTTTTTTGCTCATCCGTGAGTCTGACAACTGCTCGCTTTTGCGAGAGGCAGTCTGCCACAGTTTTGTTGTTTCGTTTTTTATTTTGGGGGGGGTGCTTCGATCAAAAAAGTCTTGGTGGATGCACAGCTCTACATGGCTGTCTCAGGTTGAGAGGCCCTGCCCTCAGTCTCCACAAGCGATTGGGCATTTATTCCGTTGTGACCTATCGGCATGTTGCCTGCCTCAAGGACGGGAAAGGCAATCGTGAGGCACGTGCAGAACTTCAGCAAGCCTAGCCGAGAGCGACTTCCACAGAATGATGAGCCCAATGACTTTAGTGTCATGGTGGTTTCCTGGCAACCATGATACGCCTTGCGCGGGGGGTGGGGCTAGACACGTAGAATCTGGGACGACCCTGTGAGATGTGTGAGTGAGTTGCAGTGTTTTTCAAGGCTGCTCCTGATGAGCGGCAGCTCTTCAGAGACCAGCGCCTTCTATGCAGTTGCGAGGATGAAGCATGCCTTTTCTATGCCGCGCACGCGCCGACGCAGGCTGCCTGAGTTGCATGATTTGGCTCAGGCATGGGCATGATGCCATTGGCTTCCACTTCAAAGTCCCTCCAGCTGCCATATGCAGTTCAAACCCGCTACTGGAGCCACACTATGCTTGCAGCCACATCCAAGGTAAGCCTGCCGATAGAGCGGATTGTGTCCTTTATCGAAGACAGAGCTCAAGTCCAAGTGGAGGATCCCAGGACACAATCGCAGTTAGCGATGTGCACCTGTCAGATGATTATTTGCTTGGTTGCTTGCCTCACCATGGGCAAATGCACAAGCACCAGCGACAGACAGACACAGACGGAGACAGACCGAGACCGAGAGATAGAGGAAGAGAGAGAGAGAGAGAGAGAGAGAGAGAGGCAGAGAGGCGGAGAGACAGAGAGGAAGACAGAGAGAGCGAGAGAGAGACAGAGAGACAACGAGGCACAGAGGCAGAGAGACAGAGAGAAAGACAGAGTGAGAGAAAGAGAGAGAGAGAGAGAGACAGAGAGACAGAGAGGCAGAGAGGCAGAGAGGCAGAGACAAAGAGAGAAAGACAGAGCGAGAGAGAGAGAGAGAGACAGAGAGACAGAGAGGCAGAGTGGCAGAGAGACAGCGAGAGAGAGACAGAGACAGACGGAGAGAGAGACGGAGACAGACAGACAGAGACAGAGACAGAGACAGGGACAGGGACAGGGACAGAGACAGAGACAGAGACAGAGACAGAGACAGGCAGACAGAGACAGAGACACAGACTGACGGACGGACAGACGGACAGACGGACGGACGGACAGAGCACAGACAGAGACAGAGACAGACACAGAGAAAGACAGAGACAGAGACAGAGACGGAGACGGAGACGGAGACTGACACGGACACACGGACACACGGACACAGAGACAGAGACAGAGACAGACACAGACAGACGCTGTGAATATCTGGCCTCTAGACTTGCCTCCATCTTCTGTGCATGACCATGTGACCCGCCGGTGCATTTCGGTTTACATAGGAATTCCTTCGGCCATATTTGTGTCTTTGACACGCACACCGTGCGTGGACGGCTACTTGCAGGTGAAAAGGTTTGCGGCAGCGCGGACCAGATCAGAGAGGTTGAATCTCTGTTGCCAGTCAAACTGGTAGCGGAGCCTCGGCAGAGGCTCAGCCAAGGCGCGGTGGAGATCGCGCAGGTTGTGGAAAAGACCTACGTCAAGAACGTTGAAGTACGGGGTCTTCCCAGGGACAGGCAGAACAGCGAGCCCAACTCTCAGAACTTTGGAAACACCGAGCCCTACGGCACGGTCCTGAGCTACCTCACCTTCGGTGTCTACGGGATCCTCCCCCCGGTACTCTCGGGTGTCTTCTGTTGATAATCAGCTTTGGCATCTGTGAGGTGTGAGATCTTCAAGAAGAGCAACGAGCTTTACCTCGACTTTCTCTCGCCGGGCATCTGGGCGAGATGGCCACTGTGCAGGCCAAGGACGTGTACGTGACGTGGAACGGCGATCCGACCACCTGGGGCGATTACCTGCGGAAGGTCAGACTTCAGCACGATAAGACGCCCAAGCGGAAGCTCAAGCATCTGGGACCGGAATTTGTTTCCCGTTTGACGGACAGAGCATGGACAGCCTGCTCCGAAATTGACCACAGGCTTCTTCGCAAGAAGAGCGGCACCAAGTACCTCTTGCGCTTCCTCCTTGCCAGGTTGGGACAGACGGCCATCCCCGATGCAGGTTCCCGTCTCGAAGAGCTTTTCATCAAGCTTCGTCGACAACCTGGGACACCTATGAGTCAGTGGGCTCAACAGGTAAGGGAGGCCTATAAGAAGGTGCAACGGTCACTTCTTCGTGCCCGACATGAAGGCAAGGGTGCACTACCCGCTGAACCGGCTCGAGGTGAACTTGCTGGACAACGACCAGGTGCTGATCATCCTCGAGGAGCTCCTGCGGGATCCCGGCAAGGGCGATCTGGAGAGTCAGAGGCGTCCCGGAGATCGGATGCCCATGCGGAAGAGCCAGAAAGCAGACGAGCAGTTCAGTCAACGCCTTCCTCTCCTACTAGAGGAGACCAAGGAGATCTGCAGGAAGGCGCAGCTCAGTCTGATCCTGGCCCTGAACTTCCCAGACTCCCGGAGGACGAGCAGGAGGAAGTCGACGAAGGAAACGATGGTGATTGGCGATGGTCGAGATCCTGGTGGAGTAGTGGCCAACATCAATGGGGCGCTCATCAGTGGCGTCGCGGTCGTGATGATTCTGATTCAGAAGATTCAGACGACGACGATGATCCCGACGTACCATGGGACGAGCTAGAGATCAACCCCATTGAGGTATTGCCTGAAGAAGTACTCGGGTGGCTTCTGTTGCGGAGAGCGAATCTACCTTCCCAGGCACGGCTGAGTGTTCAGGCTTCGGTTCAAAACAGCCTGAGGTTCTCTGCCTTGGAGATGGCGTTGCGGGACCAGGAGGAGGAGCTGCTGTACCAGGAACGGAAGTCGGATGAACGAAAGTTCAATCGGCCCAAGCGGACCTACTGGGTGGAGCAAGGTCAAGAATGGGGCCTCATGGACGTGGACTTCGGCGACGAAGACGATGATGACGCACGAATCCACTGGATCGGCAGAGAGCTCCCCCCCGAGGTCTACTACCAAGAGGAGCTTCCAGAAGAAGTGGAGAGTGCGTGGTGGAACGAGCAATGGTCGGACCCCTGGAGCTATGAGGACGTGTTCTACGGCGAGTCGGACTTCACTGTCGATGAGGTCAAAGAGCTGGAGGAGGCCTATGGCGTCTATGAGAGCAAGCTGCGCACCTTTGCGCAGGCGAGGGCAATGATGAAGGCCAAGAATAAAGGTCGTGGCTTCTTTCAGCAGGCCAAGGGCGCGATGCCAAAAGGAAAGGGTTCCGGAAAAGGCAAGCCACAGTCCCCGGTTTTGGCCAACTTTCCCTCCGGCAAGAAGGGCAACGGCAAGGGCAGCAAGTCGGAATACACGGGCTGCTTCATCTGCGGCTCCAAAGAACATCGGTTTCAGCAATGTCCCCGTCGCCAAGGAGGTGGTTCGGGCGGTGGCGGAAAAGGAAAAGGATATGGTGGCGCCCCGGCCTACGTGGTGGTGACCGCCAACGAAGGTCCCGTCCCCGAGCTCTTCGGCGACGACGTAGTCCTGGCAACCACGGATGATGACAGCTACCGGCTATACGGGGTAATCGACTCGGGAGCCACTGAGACGGTGGGCTCTCTACTGGCTTTGGAGAACATCATGGAGACCCGGAGGAGTCTCTACGGGCCGGAGCCGGTCTACATCTACGGAGAGACGAACAAGTCCTTTCGGTTCGGCAACGGAGATCAGATGAAGGCCAGCAGCTACGTTGAAATCCCACAAACCGTGGGAGGACACACAGTGTACATGGGTATGTATACTCTTGATACCCCATCGTATGTTCCTGTTTTGATCGGCATCAAGACGTTGACACGTCTTGGCGCGGTTGTGGATTTCCAACAGCGCCAGGCAGTTTTGCGAGGACTCAACTCGAATGTAGTGCCATTGATTCACTGCAATCGCACGAGTCATCTTCTTATTGACCTCGCCCGAGACTGGACCAGCCCAGACCGAGTGGCAGTGTACACGGCGGTTGACTTGCATTTGGATTGGGCGCATGGCATCCATGAGGTTGAAGAGGAAGAGGATGTGAGTAATCATGATCAACAGGAATGGTCAGAACTGTTTGGTGGAGAGCATGCAGATGATGATCCGTGCTCACCGCAGCCGATGTGTGCTCAAAACGAGCAGGGCTCAGCTTTGGCTTCGGTGCCCGACCCTCTCCTCGATGGCAATGAGCTCTCAGACGGACAAGAACGAAGGCAGCCAGACGCCCGTGATCAAGACGGAATGCGCGGAGAAAGCCAAGACAGGCAAGAACAAGAAGGAGAAGCTGCCGGAGTCGGAGAAGTACGACTTTGCCAGAGAGGAGGGACCGGACCAGAGGGATCCACGATGCCACGGGGCTCCCTGCTTCGACCAGCACGAGATCATGCCCTTCTACAGGGGGGGCCTGAGCGGCAAGAATGCTCACGGTCGTTGGCTGACATGCGGGAAATGCCGATTGAGGATATCCTACGTGCCAGCGTTTGGGGCCCATGCTCGCTTTCGCCAAGCGGGACCCCTCTCCTCAGACGTCCATGCCCAGTTGGAGGAGAAGTCCAACGAGATTGTGGAGAACCCGGAGGTGCTGAATGCGACCACGGTGGCGATGGACGGTGCGGAGAGAAGCCTGGTGAACAAGTTGGCAGAGGTGAGAAGGAAGAAAGAGGAATTGAAGCCGAAAGCCAAAGCCAAGGCGGGTGCGGCTACTACCACTCCTACGATGAAGAAGCTGACCAAGCGCGAGGGAACGGAGACGGCGGAGGAGCTGGAATCCCTGGAGGATGGCGAGTGGAAGAAGGTGCCTGCTTCGGGGAAGTGAAGGTGACATCGGGTGAGGAGAAGGCGAAGTTGGTGTGTAGCATCAAGGACGCCGTGGCTTCTGTGGACGAAGTTCTACGGGAGTTGGAAGGTGCATGCATGATGGCCAAGACCCCTCCGGTTGATCTGATTGAAGTGTGTTGCCCCCCGGATAGCTCGCTGTCCGGCATGGTGGAGGAGATGGGAGGGACGGTCATCCGAATTTGTGAGTCTCACATGAACCTTGCTACAAGAGATGGACTGATGAAAGCCGAAGAAGTTTTGCGGAGAGAAAAGCCGCGATGGATGTGGGTCAGCTTTCCCTGCGGACCCACCAGCAGTGTCCAGGCCCTCAACGAGAGGACCGAAGAGATGAAGGTGAAGAGCATGATGCGGAAGAAGAAGTCTCGCCGGCTGGTGAGACGCTCTATGAAGCTGCTCTACATCCATGTTTTTGAACATGGTGGACATCTGGCGTGGGAATGGCCTCAGAGCAACCAAGGGTGGTGGTTTCCGGAGGTTCAGCAGTTTTTCAAGGACGTGGAGAACCACTACGAGCTCTACAGAACGATTCTTCATGGTTGTCGAGTCGGAGTTCGCGCCCACGACGGAGGACTGATGAAGAAACCCTGGAAGATATTCACCACCAGCCAGGAGATGGCAAGTGCGCTGGATCTGCAGTGCACCAAAGATCACAAGCATTCTCCGTGCTTGGGGTCGGACAACACCAAGCGGTCTGCCTTCTACACAGAGAAGATGGTGAAGATCATCTCTCGGGTGATCCTCAAAGACCAGGGAAGACAAGCCCCTGGAATACGTCTGAAGAACATGGACGGCCACGACGACAACGTGGCGAACCTCGTCGACATCCTGGAGGACGCCAAGGAGGAGTTCATTGGTGCGGTGGACGACCAGTCCATCCCGAAGGAAGAAAAGTCAGAGATTCCGGAAGGACTCTCGGAACAACAGTGGGCCAAAGTGCGAGAAGTGGTGAGAAAGCTGCATGTGCGGGCCGGGCATCCCTCTAACATCGCTTTGGTGAATTCTCTGAAGGCGAGAGGAGGAAGCGCTGCGCTGATTGAGGCTGCTCGTACGCTGCAGTGTGACGATTGCCTGGAAGCCCGAAGATCACACGCGGTGTCCAAGGCATCTTTCAGTCGTGCCAACACTCTGTGGCACACTCTGCAGATGGACATCGGGCAATTCAAGTATAAGAAGAAGATCCTGCATGTCTTGTTCCTGGTGGACGAGGCTTCGACGTTTGTGGTTCCTCACCTCATCGGCGAGCTCGACGAGGATAAGTCCATGAATGCTTCGGCCGAGCAGGTGGTGGAGGCACTGCAGGCATCATGGGTGCGGTTCTTTGGACATCCTAGCCTTCTAAGATGCGATCCTGAAGGAAGTCTGCGATCAAGACTCTTGGAAGATTGGTGTGCGAGAAGGGATGTGGAACTACAACCCTGTGCTGCGGAGGCGCATCATCAGATAGGCGTGGTTGAGCGCATGATCGGCACCATTCGGAAGAGTGTTGACCGTTTCCTACGTTCGGAGGAGGCGACGGCCTGGGAGGCGGTGCTGGCCATGTGCGCAGCTCATAACGAGCATGCGAAGGTCGGTGGCTTCAGCCCTAACCAATGGGCACTTGGACGTGATCCTGGACTGGATTTGAAGATGCATGAGAGCGGACGAGATGGAGCTCCCATACACGTCGGACAGCGCGACCCCAAGGAAGCGGTGTCCAAAGCAATGGCGGTGCGAACTCGAGCGGAGGAAGCGTATCGCCGGATGGTGGTGCAGGAGGCGATCAATCGCGCTTGGAACTCGAGCCCCAAGAAAGGTGAGATCTACATGCCGGGCGATTTGGTATATTATAAGAGGTTTCAGGCTCCTGGACAAGCAGTTGCCCATGCGGATGTCGATGTCACGCGAAGGCGGATGGCAAGATGGTTCGGTCCGGCAAGGGTCCTAGCGACGGAGACGCTGTCACCCTCGGGGAACGCTGAAGATTCTGTGCCGGGCAAGATCATTTGGATCGTGGCAGCTGGCAGGCTCAAACGTGTCAGCCCGGAGCAACTTCGTTTGGCTTCGCCCAGAGAGCGTTTGATCGAGGAGGGCACCAACCCAGCAGATTTTCCGTGGACTATCCATGGGATGCTCAACAAAGTAGAGAAGGGCGAGTTCGACAACTACGAAGACCTCTACCCAGATGGTGGCCGACTCCCTCTGATGTCTAGCAGAAAGCGAGGCAGAGCTCAGAGCGAGCCGCGGCCAAAGGCTGCTGCCAAATCTAGTGCAAGGGTAGAGGGAGGTGACAAGAGTGAATCAAGACCCATAAGAGGCCAAAAGACTCCAACAAGAAAGGGTGGCAAAGAAGGCCCATCAAGAGCGCAAGTAGGGACGGAAGGAGCACCGTCTGCGCCAAGAGAAGCGAGGGCACGCTCAAGGTCCCCTGTAGGAGGCACATCTAGCCCATCGGGCTTAGGAACCCCTGGTAGTGTAGTTGATCAGTCGCTGCACGAACTGCTCAATAATCGGCAGTTTGCTGCCGCTAGGCAACGCCATGGTGGCACAGCGGAAAGGAGCCGGTCATCGGCAAAAGTGGTGATGGATGAGTCCCTCGGTGAGGCGGTAGCTCTTCTCATGGACTCCGAGAAGGGCAAGAGCAACCTCATGCGGGACCCTGTCAACAGCTACCTGATTGACGAGCTTGGCATTGGTGACAATGAGGTGATGGCGTGCTTCAGTGTTGACGTGCCCGAGGATGGCAAGGAGTTCCGGCAATTTCAACGAGATCCGGAAGAGTGGCTAGTGAAGAAGATTAAGAAATCCCCGGAGGTCAGTCTGTCGAAGATGGCTCCCGAAAGGATTGAAGATTTCCGCAAAGCCAAAGAAGCGGAGGTCACTCAGTGGGTTCGTTCGGCAGCGTGCCGGGCGGTGGAAGGCGGCAGGCTTATTCCGAAGGACAGGGTGATGAAGATGCGGTGGGTCCTCACCGTGAAGGGCAGCGGCGCTGCAAAAGCTCGGATCGTGATCGTGGGCTTCACTGACCCTGATCTTGCTTGCTTGCCTAAAGCCAGCCCAACCATGAGCCGGAGATCCAGACAGTTGATGGCTACCATGGCGGCGACGGCAGGGTGGTCTCAGCTGAAGTGTGACGCGAAGAGCGCTTTCCTTCAATGCAGTCGGAACACGGAGGAATCACGAAGCATTTTTGCGGTACCCCCGGATGAGTTGGCGGATGCCATGAAAGCACCTCGTGGCAAAGCAGTGCAGATTTTGAAAGCTTGCTACGGGCTGGTCAACGCCCCGTATCAATGGTTCTGCGAAGTGCGAGATCGCATTCTTCTCATTGGAGGCGAAGCTATCCACACCGAGCCTTGCATGTGGATTGTTCGCGGTCCCGACAGCAGTGTTTGTGGAATCATTGCCTCGCATGTGGATGACTTTTACATGGTAGGTGATGAACAGGACCCCACTTGGAACGCATTCTTGGTGAACTTCAAGCAGTCATACATGTGGAGCCCTTGGGAAGCAGATGTGTTTGAGCATTGTGGCATCATCATGCAGCAGCTTAGCACTGGTGAGATTCAGTTGGATCACAGCAAATATTGCACTAGCATGAAGCAGATCGATCTGAAGGATCGAGATGATCATGCTCCCGCCAGTCCCACAGAAACAGAGCAGATGCGCGCTATGTTAGGTGCGGTTCAGTGGCGTGTGCAGCAGAGTGGACCTCAACATGCGGCGAAACTGGGACAGCTCTTGACCATGGTTAAGGCCCCGACTGTCGCTATTTTGCGTGAAGTGAACAAGTTAGTTCGCGAGGTCTATGCGGAGAGACACTCGTCTCCCCGGTTGCAACCGCTGAAATGTGAGCTCGAGAAATGGTTTGCTGGACAGACGCGGCATTAGCCAATCGTGGTGACGGAGGCTCGACAAGCGGATACATAGTGGCGGCGGCCCCTCCGGCTTTGCTTGAAGGTCGTAGGTCACCTGTGTGCATGTTGAGCTGGAGATCAACGAAACTGCGGCGCGTGGCTCGCAGCTCGCTAGCTGCAGAAGCTCAAGCATTCTCTGAGGGTGAACAGGAGCTGATGTGGTGTCGTTTGCAGTGGCGTGAGATGCTTGGTGAACGCATCGACTTGCAGAGCCCGGGGAACAGTTTGCAGAAAACCCCTGGAGTGATGGTGACAGATGCCAAATCTCTTTACGACGCTGTGAGCCGTGGGGATGCAGCAACGAGCGGTTTGGGTTTGTCGGACAAGTACTCAGCTCTGGAAGTGCTGTCGGTGATGGAGAGACTAGCAGAAGCAAAGACATCAGTTCGGTGGGTGCACAGTGGTGCGCAGCTGGCAGATGGGTTGACAAAACACCAGCCATCATCGTGCCTGAAGAAGGCCATGACGGATGGCGCCTGGACGCTTGTGGCAGATGAGAACTTTCTGTCGCAGAAGAAGCGCAAGAAGATCGGGTTGGCAGATAATCCGGTCAACACAGAAGTTTCTGGCAAAAGACTTTGGGGCATGTGAATATCTGGCCTCTAGACTTGCCTCCATCTTCTGTGCATGACCATGTGACCCGCCGGTGCATTTCGGTTTACATAGGAATTCCTTCGGCCATATTTGTGTCTTTGACACGCACACCGTGCGTGGACGGCTACTTGCAGGTGAAAAGGTTTGCGGCAGCGCGGACCAGATCAGAGAGGTTGAATCTCTGTTGCCAGTCAAAGACGCAGGCGCAGGCACAGGCGCAGACACGGACAGACAGAGAGACACAGAGAGACAGACAGACGCAGACAGGCACAGACAGACACAGAGAGACACAGACAGACACAGTGCAGACAGACACAGACAGACGCAGAGAGACACAGACAGACACCGACAGACACAGACAGACACCGACAGACACAGACAGACGCAGACAGACACAGACAGACGAAGACAGAAACAGACACAGGCAGACGCAGACAGACACAGACAGACACAGACAGACACAGACAGACACTGACAGAGACAGACACAGACACAGACAGTCATAGACAGACACAGACAGACACAGACAGACACAGACAGAGGCAGACACAGACAGACAGAGACAGACAGAGACAGACAGACGGACACAGACAGACACAGACAGACAGACAGACACAGACAGACAGACAGTCATAGACAGACACAGACAGACACAGACAGACAGGCACAGGCACAGACAGACAGAGGCAGACACAGACAGACACAGACAGACAGAGACAGACAGAGACAGACAGACGGACACAGACAGACACAGACAGACAGACAGACACAGACAGTCATAGACAGACACAGACAGACACAGACAGACACAGACAGACAGGCACAGGCACAGACAGGCACAGGCAGGCACAGGCAGGCACAGACAGACAGACAGACAAGCCAGGCAGAGACACCCGCACACTGACACACACACACACAGACACAGGCACACACACACACAGAGACGCACAGTGGTGATGCGGAGATCGTGCGCAGTTTCGGGTTTCGGAATATATCACTTTTGGGACCAGAGAAATTCCACTTTCGGGATTCGGGTCTATTCCCAGTTTCGGAATTTAATCGCATTTTTTGCGCAGCTTCGGGATGCGGGATTTAATCGTATTTCGGGATGAAACCCAATTTTCGGGATTCGCGGTTCGGGATTTAAGCATATTTAAGCCCAGTTTCGGGATCAAATCGCATTCTCGGGGTTTGGGAATCGGGATTAAGCCCAAGTTTCGGGATTCGGGATATAATCACATTTCGGGATTAACTCACACTTTCGGGTTTCATTAATTCCCGGCTTCGGAAAAATGGCATGTTCGGAATTTAGTCACTAAGATTTAAGCACATTTTCGGGATTCCATCCCTTTCTCGAGACGGCCCCCGCGCGAAACAGGACGCTGAGCCTGGTCATTACACGATTGGAGTTTTCTTGGTGGCAGCCTCAACTATTTGTCGTCGACGACACTGCGCCGCTTGTTTGGGGTCATGCTTGGCATGAATGCCAAGAGTGAACCTAGGCCATCGCAAAGCTGTTCCAACGAAGAAAGTGGATTCACAGACGCCTGCTTGCACGCCTTCCATGCGGCGGGCATTGCGCATCTAAGAACCATACATCTTCATGTGCATCAATTTCTCAGCTCACAATCCAAGATGACTTAAAAGGCCTGTCGGTGGAAGCTTCATTGGATGAGCCGTTGAGCCCAGGGGGCCTACCAGGATGCTTCATGTTGAGCTGAAGCGCTGCTTCCCATCCGCTTTACCGTTGTTTGTTCATGGGCTTGGGATGCTGAGCGCTGTTGCCGAAAGCACTTCGCTAGAGGCAGCCGCAGGTGTTTGACTGGCTGTCAAGCCCAAGGACCTCCTTTGCAGATATCTTGGCACATGTTTTCCCGACGCCGAGGATTTCAAGTTGCTCAACCTTTACGCAGGAAAGATGGTGAACGAAGGGTCCGATTGCTGCTTGGCGGGGTAGTGGGAGTAGCATGTGGCCATCGGGCTCACAGGGCAGTGAGGCAGTGACCCTCGTGCTTGAGGTGGCGCCCTCGTGGCAACAAGCATCGACAAGGAAGGAGAGATGCGGTTGCCGAAGACAGGCAGCCAAGATCTTTTCTGGCTGGCAGGCATGCCGCGCTCTCAGGCACGACACGACGCAATTGTATTGAGACTATTTGAGACCTAGGTTTGGAAGCAAATACTCTGACAGCATGGGAGGAGCGCAGGCTTGGGGTGAACATGGCGAACGCATGTACAGCATTTCTGGAGCGTTGAAATGAGACTCGACTCGGGACGTGGTGCCTTTGCCACCTTGAACTTCAGGTGAACGTGAAAGTTGCCGAGCTTGTGTTCCACGAGTTCCGCGAAAACGGTGACGTGATTGAGTACAGCCACTTGGCAGTGGGCAGGGAGAATAGACATGACAGGCAAAAAGGGAAAACCTTAATCGCGCGCTCAGGTTTTTCTGGTTTGGCTCGTTTTTCATGGCTAGCTTTCACTTTGTGTCTGGCCCTGAGGCATTTGCGGGCGAGGCTCGTTGACCTGGAAGGCCAGCGTAACCTCTTGTGTTTTGTTGCATGTGCCGTGCGTCAGGACAAGCATTTCTACCTTGGATGCCCTGAGACGAACCCGCTGTCAATTGTCTTCCCAGATGATGCCCTCGGGCTCTTCAGACGCACCCAAAGACAGCACTGAAAGATCTGAAAAGCATCAACTAAGGGAAGCAGTAAAGATTTGCTATGGAAGCGTCCCTTCGTCAGAGAAAGCAGTGCAGTCCAACTGCTACTTGGCTGACATTGGATTGCTGCTTTTGGGGAATAGTAGGCATAAAGAAATACATGATTATGGAGCGCGTGACAGCTTCTGTGCTGTGCATGTGCAGGCTTCAACGTGTGATTGGATTTGCTCGTGGGTTTGGCGATGAGTGATGCAGCGAAGCCGCGCGAGTTGCCAACAAAACAAGCGCGCGGGAAGGGGGTAAGCTGGTGCTTGTGAGCGAGCTGCTGTCAATCACCTTGGCGCTGACTGTAAGAGTCACGGAAGCGCACACCGGCGCGTGCGCTTCCTCTCTTTTTGTTTTTTCTCTCTCTCTCTCTCTCTCTGTTTGTGTTGCATTGTCTTGAGCTGCAGCCTGTATGGCGGCATGTACAGTGGCATTTCATGACTAACCTGCGTGGGAAAGCATGCCAAGCCCCCCTTTTGCCTCGGCCACCCGGATTTGCGTGCGTGTGTGCGTGCGTGTGCTTGTGTGTGTGTGCGCGCGCACTTGCCAGTTCGGCAAGGCAAATGATGTAAGCCTGCCGTGCGCGGCAAGAACGCTGTGTAGTAAGTGGACATGCTAAGGCCGAATTGCTCAACATGGCAGTGATGAATTTTGAGGCCAGGGTTGCCACTGCGAGGATAGCAGTGAGCTGATTTGCACCATACTGCTTCTACCGGATGGAGGGCGTCAGTCACTGCCGTACTTGATGCAGGTTTCTTCTCAAGCACGGTCATTCTCGGCCAGCCGCGCATGGATCTACAATAGCAGCAGCAATAGCAGTGCACATGCCATTGCCGCATGCACTTGAATTGATTGCATGTCAATGGATGCCCTCACGCCCTGAAATTCAATCCTTTGAACATAGGGTGCATCATGACGGAGACTCATGCTATAGTGCTGGCTGCGCTAGTTGCAGTGCTGCCTCCTCGCTGGCACCGGAGATTTGCAAGTCTTGTATGGAAGCTCTCTGGCAGTGCGCGCATCAACAGCGCTTGGACGGTGTTCTGTGTGACTCTGGCCCTGAACGCCTTGCGACAATGGTGGGTGGAGTCATGGCAGAGGGGACTTTTAGGATTGCTGGCCACGTGTCGCAGTAGTTCTTTGGCTTTTATCTGCAGGCTGCCATTCTTAAGATCGATCGTGGACAAGGAAGTTGGCAAAGAGCTGGCGTCTATCGAGAAGAAAATGCATGGCAACGGAGACCCTCATGCCATAGTGAAGCTGCCAGCGGAAGGCATGCCTTGTTCTGAGATCTTGCAGCAGCTGCAAAACTTGCACGACGCTGAAGCTTCGATTTATGCCCGGTGCCCTAGTTTAGTTCCAGTTTTCCAATTGCTATGTTCACTTGACTCTTGCAGTTGGGGGGGGAGATTGCAGACTGACTTGTACTTCCCAGTCAGCTCCTTGAGGTAGGGCTTGCCAAGAAGTGGGCTGGCATCTACCATTCTCCGGTGGGGGAATTGGTTGAGCTCCAGAACAAGGTTTGGAACCTGTACAACTGCTCAAATACCTTGTACGAAGGCGTTTTTCCTTCAGTGCGCAAATTCGAAGCCGAGATCATCAGCTGGATTCTTCACATACTTCATGGTGACGCCTCAAGTTGTGGTTTGCTAACGTCTGGCGGCACCGAGTCCGTGTTGTTAGCCATCCTGAGCTACCGTGAAATGGGGCGGCGCAGAGGAATTGCAACTTCTCGCGTTCTGGCCGCCAATACGTGCCACCCAAGCCTGGTCAAGGCTTGCCACTACTTCGGAATGAAACTGACCAAAATTCCGGTCGATAAATCTTCGAGTTTTGCGCTCACTGCCTCAGCAGTTCGCCAATATTTGACTAGCGACGTGGTTTGCATCTACGCTTCGGCACCCACCTTCCCACATGGGGTGATTGATGACATTGAGGACCTAGGCTGTTTGGCCAGCTCCAGGGGCGTAGGCCTGCATGTGGACAATTGCTTAGGGGGAGTGCTCCTCTCGTACATGGATCGCCAGGGCTGCACTCCAAAGCACCAGCTTTGGGATTTTCAGGCGGCGGGCGTCACATCCATCAGCGTGGACATCCACAAGTACGGCAATGCTTCAAAGGGTGCCAGCGTCGTGGCATTTCGCGACCCAGATTTGAGGCGGCTCACCTATGTCGTCGTAACGGATGGCTGCGAAGGCCTCTACGTGACGCCAACTCTGCAAGGCTCGCGTGGCGGAGCTGTCATCGCGCAGGCCTGGGCGACGATGTTGCGCTTCGGAGACGCGGGCTATCTGCAATTCGCAGCTGAGATCCATCGCTCCCACATGAAATGCCAGGAAATCATTAACTCCGTGCCTGGCTTGCAGCTTGCCCGCATCATTGTCCAGATTTGCCGTGTTTGGATAATATGTTTTGTCACGAGGTGTGCTGAATTGTCGTGTCGCCGTCTTAGCCACAGCCAGGTACGTACTTTGCAAGTGCCATGCTAGCATCGTGCCAGTGGGCTCCAACAAGCACAGCATTTACGCCATTGCGTCGGTTTTGGAAGAAAAAGGGTGGAACCTGGCAACCGGCCAAAACCCACCATGCTTGAGCATTTGCATCGGCGAGCGCCATTCCCAGATTCTGCAAGACCTGGAGCAAGACCTGCATTCCACTGTCGGGTTTCTAGATGGGAACCCTCAATACAAGCCCACTGGCACGGCTGCAGTGTATGGCTCCATGTCCACTACCCCAGCTGCTGTGCTCGACGAGGTCGTGAGGAGATACGTTGACATGCGCTTAACAGTGAAGACTGCTGGAACCGACGTGTGAGTTGCGGAAACAAAAAGCGATTCTCTGAGTTCTGGGGTCCTTTTGCCACCGGCAGTCAGACTGCAAGCGGCCCCAAGGTTTAGCAAGCCGAGTGCCAAGCCTGGGGCCAGCGTTTTGCTTGCCAGGCCGGCTTTGCGATGAGCTGAATTTGCCGGGCACCACTGAGAGGGACACGTTCTTTTGAGGAGTGCAGGTCCAGCTAGTTGATTTGACCACACGGACGACGTCTTCGGGCAAAGCCCACGACTCCGTTTGAGCTCTTCCGTTGCCGTAAGGTCTTGAGCATTGGAAAATCCCGTGTGTTGCATGCCGAAGTGCATGCCGGAACATTTTGCCAGCAGGTTGAGTGGAAGTGCAGCGTTATGCCAGCCCGTCCGGCTCAGCCCTTTGGCTCTGCGAGGCCACGCGCTTCTTTTACTGAGGTGGGCGGTGAAAGGGCTTTGACTTTTCTCGAGGCTACCCTTTTCCGGTGGTGTTAAAGGGAAACCAACAGGACAACCACCATTCTTGGGGTCCCCTAAAGAATAACAAACCTAAAGGGCAGGCATTCCATTTGCGCTCACCATGTTTCTTGCCTGATTTGACTCGTGAGGCTGAGATGGCGATGGCCACTGCCCAGCCCATCTCGGTGGATCCGAAGACAAAGTTGACACTTGGCTCCAGCAAGTTGCTTTGGCTCGGTTCATCTCGGTTCTGGCTCGTGGCCTCGTGGCTGGATCGGCTGGATGTGAGGAATCATTTCTGCCAACGATACTGCAACCGACCCATCACCAAGAGCGACTTTGCTGCACTGGTGGGGAATGTCGGACGTGCACTCAACGGGGTGGGCCACATTCCGGCATTTGTGCCTCATGCTCATCGCTGGTCATCCTTGCTTGCAGCTTTGTGCGGGTGCCATGCAATGTGCGAGTGAATTGTCAACGTGGGAGTTCATGCTTCTCCTGCGGCTTGATCTTGATTTGGGTCCAAAGTTGGCAAGTCGTGGGCGGAATCGATCTGAGCTTTGCACGCACTTGTCACACTTGTCTGCCTCGCAGCCGCGCCATTTGCTGCAAGGCGACGTCTCGTACACGACCAACAAGTGCCTTGGCTAGGGCACAAGGAAGGCAGCGCCTCCCGAGACATGAGCCGGCTATAACACCTGCCTTGGCCCAGGTGGTTTGTGACATGGCAGTGGCACACGTTTAAACTCAAACTTGGTTGAATTACGATAATTGTGTTTGTTGACAGTCGCCCAAGGTTTGGAAACAAGTGGCTTGGCTGAAGTGAAGCCATTGCATGTCCCAATGAATTTGCAGGAGGCGGCGTATGCAGCATCACCGCAGGTATCAATCAATCGTCAAGCTGGACTGCGTGCAGGCTGCAGGGGCTGTAGCGGCTGCCAGGGGCTGCAGCGCATTCAGGGAGAATACACCCAGTGCGCACCGTTCGCAGCGCAGGGACAAGAGTACGCCGGACACCTCTCCCTAAACCAAAAGGACGCCGAGAAGTGCGGTACTTAGAAGGAAAGCATGCAAAAGCCATCAGAGCTTGGAATTTGTGGGCAGATGTGGGCAGAGGTCAGCGGCAGAGCAGGCCGTCATGGCCTTTGCAAGCACTGATTTGCTGCAGCCTGACAAGGACCATGACTACTTCCATCCACTGTCAGCTCCATTCGCGTTATTTTGGGTGAGTTAGGAATGAACACATGCGCAACAGCACGTTGCAAGTGTCGGCGGACGTTGCGATGCAGCCATAGGAGAAGAAAAAGAAAAAGCAAACTAAGCTGACGCCGGAAGAGCAGGCGTTGAGAAAGGCCATTTCGAGAGTTTTGAGTTGGTGCTCTTACCACTGCTGGAATTGCAGGGTCGTTCTAGTTCTGAAACAAGCGAAGGCCAAACAAGAGGAGGAAGGCAATCCTGCAGTCACGCCGAAGACGCAGCTGAATGCGACTTGGACTTGCAACAGGTCGCTTCTTCAAGACAGGCGACTTTACTTCGATGCCGAGACATGCCGGCTGAGCAACCAGCAAGAGCCAGCCCGTCAATCAGCCGGCAATCTGCAGCCTGCCCCCCGCATTTCAGCTGTTAAGAATTGCCGGCGCCCTTCTACCGCAGCCCCATCCCAACCAGAGGTACCCAGCGTGCATGTGCGAGTTTGTGTGAGGGATGCGCGGGTGCCAGCGCATGCATGCGAGCACGCGTGCACGGAGGTTCGGGCGTTCTCTCGCCGATTTCTTGTGCGCGCTCTGCAGTTCATAGCGCTGGCATGCGAATTTGCCGCCAATCCTCCATCATTAGCATCACATTGCTCACATCGCTGTGTTTTCTGCTGCTGTTCCTCGGCCTTTTCACTTCTTCGTTTCTTCCTTCATTTTTGCACACTGGGTGCCGTCACGGGCACGGGCCCGGCCGCTTTCCCAAAAAGGTCTTCGATACCGCTGTTGCATTCCGGCACCCAGGACTGGGCATGAACTAGGCAATGTTTTGCACTACTGTGGGAGACGGCGCTGGGCAGCAGCCCGTAAATCGATCAGATACACGGCAAACGACCCCAAGCAAGACAAGAAGTCGGGCCTTGCGTAGACTACACGTGGATGACACTGCCAGCATCACCGCACCCTCCACACCATCACGTCGAACATGACGTTGGAATTCCATATGCTAGGTATTATGGAATAGCGGCAGACAAGAAGAAAAAAAACAAAAACAGCAGAGGGCACATGTCAATGTGAAACTGGTTCGCACAGGATCGCCACAGCGTGTTTGACAAGAGACGCTTGTATGCGCCTGGCGCCCCTTCGGCGGTATGCAGACATACGTGTTGAAATTCAGATCGGGATGTGCACGACCCTTAGAAACGATGCCAATAGAACGCATGTGCATATGTCAGGACCGCGGCCGCAGGATAGGAAATGCCTGCTACTTGATTACATTCAATTTGACCGCATATGCACACATACATATATATATAGAGAGGTAAATATATATATATATATATAAATACATATATATATACACATACATATATTTGCATACGTGTATGTATGTACATATAGATATACGCACACACACACGCACATATATATATATATATGTATAAATGACTTGTTCATTGATCCCGTGCGCCTGAAATTCCTTAAGTCAGGGGTCGGCGGATAGCGTGTTGTGACTGGCAACCCTTGGGCCATCCAGCCAGAGGCTTTGGTCATGAAGATAGCGAGACGCTACCTCCAGAAGGCTGCGCTTGCGGTTGGAGGGTGTGTTGTTTTTGGGGATACATGCCTGACAGTTCATCCTCACCTTTTCAGCTAGCACGCATCTTCCTGCTGGCAGTTGCCGGACGCTCAGGGGGAGACCATCTATGACACAAAGACCTACGCGGGTGGTGGTCATCAGGACTCATGGTTGCACTTGCGTTATCGCTATTGCTTCAGCCTACTGGCTTGGCCAAAACTCATGGAGCTGAGGCTACGGTGCAGGTATCTGCGTTGCCAGGGGAGTGGGGTCAACGAATGTGGGCTGGTCACGCGCCTCGGATGCAAAGTTGCGACGCCGTGTGCGCCATGGTGCGCCAGCCTTCGAGCCCCCAGGTTTGCAGCACAAAGCAGAAGGACCGCGGGGACTGTTGGGACTGTTGGGATCGTTGGGATTGTGCCATTTTCCACACTGAGAGCCACCGAAGGCTGAGCAGAGCGCTGCGGAGATGGCCCTGGAGTCAATCAAGCAGGAGATGGAACGAGCCTGAAAGCTGCCAAGCAAAGTGATGGGAAAGACCAGTGAAAGGTTGAGATGAGATGAGTTGAGACGAGTTAAGACGAGTTGGGCCAGGACAAAGAACTCATGGAAGAGGCCGAGAAGCCGAAAGGGGCAGGCAAGGGCGGTGCCAAGGCTGGGTGCTCCTTGCTTGCTGGAGGGCACAAAATGCGTCACCTGTCAGGGCAAAGGAAAAGGCAAGGGCGCCCTTTGGAACCCATGGGAGCTTGGATGGCCTTTCAGACGCACTTTGTTCAAGGTGGTGGCAGTTAAATCAAGCTACGTGACCCGTGTTTGCTCAGGTGGAATTCTCGAGGAAGCTTGCTTGCAAATGCTTGCTGTTTGGTGTAATGAGCTTTGACTTGTTTTTGGTGCAAGGCTTGCTTCCACGGCGTGTGCCCAAAGCAAGAGGAAAGGGTTGAAGCTCAATGCTGGAGGCTCTGACCTACCTCGTAAGCCGGTCCTGACGGAGGCCATTGTTGGGGAGGTCCTTGAATGGAAGGACCCAGGGCGCATCCTGCACAGGCAATGATACTTTTCAAGAACCACCCGCAACGATCAGTTGGAGGGAAAGTCGGGACTAGATTGCCAGCACAGGACTCGTATGGCTGGATCAGGCCTGACGTAGCCATTGACCACAAGCTTGCCGCCCGACGAGAAGGGAAAGTGTTCGCTCCTAGGCAGAGACATAATTTCTCCTGGTGATCCAGCCCACATGCCGCCAGCATTCCTGAATGAGGTTGGCAAGACAGATGCGCTTGATATCTCATTGGCCATTCTCTCGGGCTACTAGGGTTTCCGTGTCCCCATTGGCAATGTTCGCCTGAGGCCCCTGGTACCAAAGTCAGCTTCACCGTATATGAGGCTGGTAGCTGAGTTGCTGCGTTGCTGAGCCTTTCAGTGTTGCATTGTCCTGTTTGCAACAACAGGATGCGCTTGGTCTCGGAGCTGAAGGTTTGAGCGTGCTTTGAAGGGGCTGCGCATGCCTTTAAGGCATGAGGGATGCCGCTGGTCAGGCAGCAGGTCTGTCAGGTCAGAGGATGGCTGAGGCATTCCTTTGCAAACAGCAAGCCGCTGAGCCAAGCCTGCTGCTGCCACCAACTGGCAATGGGCATGGACAGCAGGTGTGGACTGCGCTGTTAAGCTGTTAAGCCAAGTTGGCTTCATATTCATGGCTTTGCTTTTTTGTTTGTTTGCTTGTTTAAATATCCCCTTCCTTGCCTGCTAGCCTGCCTGGCAGGCCTGGCAACTTGATTGGTTGCTCGCATCGGATCCAGGTGCACATGGATGTTAAACCGGTAGCCTTTGCGCGGCAGTCAGTGAGGAGTCAAGCATCAAATCATCAATTGCACCCTTGTGAAGCAGCTGCTGTTGTTGGATACTAGCGCAAAAAGGAGGAACTGAGCGAAGGCGTAGAGCTATCCGGACGGCCAATTGCGAAAGACCAAGGGTCAGTCACGGGCGTAGCGTGGGCTACTCCAAAGAGGGACATCAGCGCGGTTGGCCTGATGCAGCTAGCCGCTAGCCAGTGCTCATGGATAGGACTGTTAGATTGCAGCCTGGGGCAACTCGCCAGTGGCATTCAGGTTATGCTTCCCCGTTCATGCGTTGCCTCAAGAGCTCGCAATCTGCCAAGCCGTGGGTTCACAAGGCTTATCCTCCCAGAGAATATTCTCTCCCAGGCCCTTTGCATAGTCGGCCTGCACCCTCGTGGGGGTTGCATGGTGAAGCGTACCAGGTTGGCAAACATTTGGAGCAATCCCTGCTTTTTTTTTGGCCACGAGTGCAGGAATTGTCGAATCCTTCCGCAACCTGCCAAGGGACCTTTCGGATGGGCACCTCAAGCAAGCCCAAGACGCCCAAGACTGAAAGGTGCCTTTGAGGGTGGTGGAAGATGCAATCAGGGAGCCCGTTTCAGATGCCAGGTGTGGCTATGCTTTGTCCAGCATGAAACCTGCTTTGTCCATGCCGGCTTCATATGGGCTGGGCCTAGGGGTGCGGATAAGCGATGGCACCCCACATATCTCCATAGTGTGAGGACATCGAGATATGCAAGGTGCGCCCAGTTGAGCATAAGCCAAGAAGCATAGAGGGGGGGATAGTGATGTTTTAGAAGGGCCAATTGAACAAACGCTAAGCAACATAGTGGGCACGCTTGAGGGCTTCAATGGGAGCACTTGCACTTGCATCGCTGGTGCCCAAATGATCGGACAAGCGGCGCACGTCCAAGCACAGGACTATAACAAAGAGCGTCACACAGCCGGCCAGGCGGCCAAACCTTGACTCATATGGCTGATGGCGGGTTGTCAACTTAGCTCGAGTTTTTGAGAAGCTTTGGTGATTTTTGGCCGGCCTGGCGCGTTTCCCAGGGTTCAACCCGCCTCAGCCCTTGATGCCGTGGAGGCATCTGACACGATTGTGTGACGAAGCTTGTTATTCCAGACAGCTCCGAGCATCGGCTGGCAAAAAGAGGCGGCGCCTTGACTCTGCAGGTAGGCCAGTCGCCAGGCCAGTGGGCCTTTGAAGCAGTGCTGCGCAACTGTCTTGAAAGGTGGACGGTCGGTCGACAGATTTGGTTCCTTTGAAACCCGCTTGCATTGTGCGTCCCGGTGCTTCGTGCCTTGGGGGCGAGGACAAATATCAACTTCGGCGTCAACCCGCAGAGGCGCAAGATGCATGTGGATGCTCGATCTTCTTCAATGTCAGATGAATGAGTTGGAGAGATCAAGGTCCAAGCAGTGCACCGGCAGTGCAGTTGTTTGGACGTCAGGGCTGGAAGTTCTCGAAGTTCTCGCTGATGGGGCCCTTTAAGTTTGCTAAGCTAGATGAAAGTTGCAAGCTTCCACTGGCAAGCATCTCACCGATAGGTGCCGATGCTGTTAGTGATTGGGAGAATCCAAGGGCCCCATTGCATCACCTGAGCGTTTGGCGACGCTACAATTCAGGCACGACTTTCCGCACAGCTGCGGCAAAAGATGGGAAGGGTTTTTGATGTGCAGCTTGGGCAGCTGAACCATGGCTATCTCACCTCCATGGCATTTCGATTTTGTTTCAGCTCATCCTTGCTGTTGGCAGCGTGTTTCAAGTAAGTCGAGGCCCGTCCTCTTTCGCAGAGCTCTTCCACACCCTGCCGCAGCCTCAGCCTTGCAGGGAAGTGCGCTCGGTCATTTTCCGAGCTTCGATGTCCAAAGCCAGAAGTGTGGACGCGAACTGTTGCCTTTGCGTTCTGGAGCCGCAGGCTGGATCTTCCTTTGCTCGAGGCTTAGTGTGAGGTAGGGCTCGGGGCTTTTTGTCGGTCTGGTGCTGAGGACTGCTGCCTTTATGGAGCAGTATGAGCGACCAGAAGTGCCCAGTCTTGCAAAGCCATACGATTTGTACATTGCTACTTTGTGCGGGTTGTTAGATAGACGTCCCCTCCTGTGCTCAGGAGCCCCATGCAGATGCGCAAATGATGCGGTTGGGACTGGACCGCATGCCTGGATCACAGAGACCCTCATCCCAAAATTGCGCACTAACATGCCAACACAAGCAAGTCGTTCTCACGATCTTGACCGCCCCGCTTGCAAGGTCCCAACCCTTCAAGACTGTGCATCAGTGCCTTGACTTGAGCTTTCAGAATTTCAGAATCAACATTCACAACAGGGCTGCTGTGCGAGGCGATGTTTGAGTTGGTGGTCGGATGGCTTGCACGAGCACAGCAAAAGATAGTGTGGACCAATCTGTCTTTGGATGATTGAGGGGTCCCTGCAAGAAGGTGCAAAGGGCGGGCGTATGGCATGATTCATTTGTTGGTGTTTGAGCAGGCTTTAGCCAAGAGGGATATAATCCCTAGGTACATCATGAGGAACCAGGCCGGCCTGGGAGGGGTGCAGCGCTCGGTACTCTTTCCTGAGATGCACGTGATATGCCTCGTGTGTATGCCTCGTGTCGTCCTTCGGAGTGCGCGAGGTCTGTGTGTGGGAGACACGGGATGAGGCCCAGCTCTCCATGATCCGCGTGCCTTCCCCAGTTGCTGTTTTTTGCCAACTTGAAGACTTGGACCCGTTTGCCCATACTTAACTTTAACGCCTCCGGCTTGGACAGCCGATATTGTCTTACAGGCACGGTGCGAGAAACTCGATTTGGGAAGGGATCTGTTGCTTGACGCGGGACAGCCATAGGAAGTCTTGAGTGGGACCTGTGGTTTGCCTCGTTTGTCCATTTTCTTTTCCTAGCTCGGGATGCATTTGGTTTTTACTGTGTTGCAACTTCGTTTTTGGAAGGATCCGTGCACGTGATGGTTGGGGGTGATAGTGATGTGACTAGTCTCGTTTTTGCTGATACTTGCTGCTTTTTGTTTGCACCCTTTCTTTTTTGGAAAGGCCCCTGCAGAACTTGAATAAGGGCCTTTGGTTTGCCTCGGTTTGTTTAGGTTCCTTCCCTCGCAGGGGCTGTGTGCTGTTGCTTGTTGGACATGTTGTGTTCCTGTCTTCGGACAGATCCCCCGGACAGACTTGATGTGTGAGGGTGCTACTGATCCTGCCGATGCTTCTTTTTTTCCCGCATTTGTTTGCGCCCTTAAGGTCCTGCAGGATTTCAGGTATCCGGTGTCCCTTTTTTTCGAAGCCAAATGGGGGAAGGCGGGCCTTTGGCTTGCCTCTATTTGTTCGCGTCGCTTAGCTGTCAACGTGTGTGCTGTTGCTTGTTTGCAACTTTCTCGTATGTTTGGGACCATCCCCAGAAGTGATGGATGGGGTGCTACTGACGCAATGAAGCTGTGTCCCGCTGGTGCTTCTTTGTTGTGGTTGTTTACATTCTTTCCTTTAGCAAGGTCCTCCCAGGACTTGCGTGCCTCTGGTTGCTCGTTTTCTCTTCCCTACTTTCCGTATCTGCGGATATGCGTAGTTTGCGTTTGCAATGGGCATAGGTGATATGTGCACATGCCTGTCAGGAGCGCGCTCCCGAGCCATCGCTGATATAGGGAAAGGGCCTCCTCTTGTTTTGCAACCACGGCCTGGCTCTAAAGTTAGTCCACCGCCCAAAATCATGCTCTCTCGAAGGAGATCGGTTGCCGTTTCTTCCCAAACTCTGCACACCTTCTTCCGACGCACGACGAGAGGGTGACTTGCTGGCCGCATCACTAGCAGGCAACGGTGTGGGGCAAAGCTGGCTTCACGCCCCGGTTTTGCACAGTGCTCTCTCTCCATGCGCCTTGCCTGCATGGCTGGTTGGGAAGGGACAGCACGCGGGTATAAGTGAGAGACACCATTCTGCAGCCATGGAGGCTTGAGCCCGGCTGCGCTTCAGATTGGCGCCGCGTGGCCCATGCAATGATGCGGGCGCATCCCTTCGGCCTTGCAAGCGCCGTGCTAAGTTTCAACCGCCTTCCAGCTATAGCCACCATGGTCACTCGAAGGTGCCTTGGGGCCTGCTGTGCGTTTTGCTTCGACGACACTGCTCGTGGCAAGGGGCTCAAGGCGGTGCTGGCAGCCTATAGCGCTCTGGGGGCGGATCCGGACCCGTCTAAGCAGCAGCCAATGGTGGCGCAGGTCTTGGGAGTGCTTAGTGGCTTTTCGGGCCGCAGGCAAAGTCTCGAAGTGCGTCTTGATGTAAAACCAGGTTTGCGAGAATCTCTTGGCGCAGAAACTGAGCAGCTAGCCAAGCTTCACAGCTAGCCAAGCTTCCAAGCTCAGGGGCGGGTTTACATAGGCTGCGTCCGCTATGTTTGGAAGGCGGCCAGTGTGATAAGGCGCCGCGATGAAGCAACCGTGGCTTGGGCAAGAGTTTGCGCCTTTCTTTGTCCGCGCTGACGCTTCTAAGGGCCTAGCTGGGAACCTACTCAGATGCAGGCACCGGGCCTTGGTTTGGTGTGCTTCAAGCAAGGTTGAGCACAGGCGCAGGGCTTGGCTGCAACGATCCCAAAGGAGCTACTCCAGGCTCTGCTGCCGCACGCAGATCGCCCCGCTTGAAGCATTGGCAGTCTTGCAAGCCACGCTGGCCTTCAGAGCCACTTTGGCAAGCTCAGATGTCATTCTTTTTGTTGACAACATGGCCATTTGTAGTGGCCTGGTTAGGGGTGCCAGCCCGCGCGATGGCCTTGCAGATGTTGCGGCGGCGGCGCGCTTGTCTTGGGCAAGTTCTTCAACCCGTGTTGGGTTGAATGGGTCCCCCAGTGAAGATAATCTGATAGATCTCATGCAGAGGCCCCGCCATCAAAACCCGACGAGATATAAGCCTCTGTCACAGACTCTCTGGCCGCGCAGACAGAAAGAATGAGCTTGCTCCGTGCACGCAGCTCGCGCTTAATTTTTATGAAAGGCCACCGCAAGGTGATGGATGGCGCGATTTGTTTGTGTGCGCTTTTTGGCTGGTCTTGAGTAGGGGCCTTTGGGATTGCTTCCGCCCGTTACTAACTCTAGACGAACTTGAGCGAGAAGCCAAGCCCGCTCCCAAGCAGCGCATCGCCCACCCCAACACAGACCATGTTTGTTATACAGCTGGACAGGCAACGTTCAGTTTCTTCTCCATGGCGGGCGCTCGCAATTGTGTTTTCAATTTTCTCTGTGCTCCTTTCGGGAAAGCTCTCCACAAGTGAGGGAATGGGGTCACTGAGCAGGAACGTGCTGATGTTTCGTGTGCTTCTTTTCTGTTTGCACACATTCCTTTTTGATTTTCACATCCTTCGTCACCTCATTCTGGGCATGTTCTCTCAAGACACAGCAGGCATGTTGTCTGGCATGTTATGATGCTGAGGATGCTAAACGATGCTAGGGATGTTGGACGGGCGGGTCAGGGAGATTCCACCACCCCAAAGTTCTTAGGCCAATCTGTCCCGCGTCCCCTACTAACAGGGAGGGTTTGCGAACAAGCCGTTCAAGGCTACTAATTCCGCCGAGGATGTGTTTTCAGATACTCGGGTTTCATGTTGGGTGTTTGCGGCGTGTTGTCCTCAAAACTCTGTTTTCAAAGAAGTTTTGCGGTCTTGGCACAAGTTCATCGGAAGCGGAGCAACTGCAGTTCAACATAATTTCACTTGTGGTCTCGGTATGTTTGAAGCCCGAGAGTGAGGGAGCCATTTACCATTCTACTTGCTGGCGTTTGTTGGGGTTATGGCTTCGCAATCATTCACAGCTGCCTCTTCGACCGCGTTTGCGCGTTGTTTTTTCTGAACCACTGGCTGCGTGTAGCTGGCCAGGCACCCTCGGGGTTCGAAGAGATGTTCCTGGTGCCCACGTGTAATCTCCACACCCACTTAAGTTGTCGCGTTTTACGGTAATTTCCGCGCGCGGTGCACATGTAATCGCTGGAAACAACCACAAAGGGTCACGTCGTGCAAGCCTCAATGTAGCATACAGTGTGTGCATATTGCAGCGAGCGCCCTTGGGACGTGTTGGTTTGGGGGCAATATGGCCTTTCATATTATAAATTCATGTGCTAGACAAGGCCATCTTGACACCGGCAGTTTGATTAAGCAAAACTGGTACGCGGGCCTCAGAAATGCAACGTTCTGTCTCCGAGCATAGTTGCATTTGCATGTGTGACAAACGCTTTCTCCGACAGTTCAAAAACCAAGAGCGCTCTTCCCGCGCACGCTTTAGCTGAGGTTAAAAAAAAAAGCGCACCATTCCTGAATCAATCAGATCGCCTTTTGCCATGCTTGAGCTATTCCTTTTGCTGGTCAGCTACCCCGGTTTTGCATTTAGCTGCGAAACTTTCAACCCCATCCACTCATCAGGAGAGTCTGTGGACCGGTTGTGTTTTGCGCCTTCTTGGGCGCTATAGTGTGCAGCTGCTGAGTAGCGCTGGCACTGTCACTAGTTAGTTGTGGGAGCACTTACTTGTCAAGTGGCTGGCTAGCGGCGCTGCCATGGTTATTGTCATTCGGCTGCGGGCACTGGTTGTCCAGCATGTGTTTTTTGATGGTTTTGTCGGGTTCGCAAGTAAACGGCCTATTTGGCTGCTGGTTGGGTTTCTTGTCTGCACTATTTGGTGCCTCGCTTGGCTGCAGCTGATGCTGCTGGTGCATCACGTCACGTTAGGAAAGGCGGTCGGATCGAGCTGCTGGTCACTCATCCCATTGCAAGTAAGCTGACATTCTTAAATTTAATCAAACTTGAACTATAGTAGAAGCAAGCCTCATGAACCTGAGGTTTTCGGTTCCAATGACGGACATGAGGCACATATGGGCAGCTAGCATCGTTGGAAAACTACATTGTGTCTGGGGGGTAAAAATAGCTTGTCGTGGCTGGAGTTCGTAGAAGTTCGTAGGGCCTTGTGGGGGCTGTGGTAGCCGCTCGAAATGTAGGCCCAATGAATTCCGACGAAATCCAAAGAACTCCTACGAACTTGGTGTGTTGCATGGCTGCATGGCCAAATGCTCACACTGTGACGTGCTAGAACTCAAAAAAGGTGATTCCGGCACAAAACGCTGGGAAACACAACGATGGATTTTGTGAGATTTTGAGGCAGTGAGCAGCCCCAACGAGGCCCTACGAACTTCCTACAAACTCCAGCCACGCCAGGCCATTTTCACCCCCCGGACACAATGTACCCGTCTGTGCCTCACGTCCAGCACTGAAGCCGAAAACCCCAGGCGCGTGAACATTTTGAGTGAACATGTCAGCTTGTTTGAAGTGGGGGATGACTGACAAGCAGCCCAATGCGACCGCCTCTCTTAACATGATGCAGCAGCATCAGCAGCAGCCGCAGCCGCAGCAGCAAGCGAGTGAGGCACCAAACAACGGACCCGACAAGGACTGCGCGACGAACCCGCAGCGCCAGCCAACTCACGCTCAATCGGAGTAGAGTACGCTGAGCCAACAACAGCCAAATAAGCCGCTTACTGGCGGGCCCGACAAAAAAACATCAAAAACAGATGCTGGACAACCAACGCCGGCAGCCGACCGACAATGACCGTGGCAGCGGCAACAAACAAGAGGCAATCACCTATATCGCACACTACAGCGCCCGCCGGCATCCACGAAGGCGCAAAACAACAACCGCCCCAGCGACGCGCTTGATGAGTTGATAGGTTTGAAAGCTGCTCAGCTACATGCAAAACTGGGGGAGCTGATCACGGACTAGGATGTTCAAGACATGAAACTGGCAAAAAAGTGATTTGATTGACTCAGGAATAGCGCGCGCGCGCAAAACACATGTCTCTCAGTTTGTTGAGCCTCAGCCAAAGCGTGGGCGGGAGAAACACTAGTCGTTGCAGACTGTGCTACACAACGTTTTTGGATATGGCGCAGGCTTAGCAATCGCTTAATGGGATGCAGGTGGAAGGTGCTGCTGCAATCATGCAACTAGCTATGATGTAGCGCCTACAAACGGCTTAAGTTAAGCAGAAAGGCTGTAGTTGTCACGCGCCCAAATCTTAAACCGCTATAACGCTGCTGTTTGTCAGGACTTGCTACGTGTTTTTCGGCTAGATCCGGCATCATGTTGAGCCCAAAATCTAAAAACCCGAGTACATCCGGCAAACTTGCAAGTCAGTTTTACGAACCGCCTTGGCTCAACATACATACCCCACCAACGGCCCTATCCGTTTAGCAAAATTCACCCCAAAAACCCGCCCCCGTGAAGAAACAACAGGAGGCTCGTGCAAACTATGTTTGTACCAGCATTTTGCTTGTACAGTGCTCGTACACACTTTGCTGCACCAAGCAAGTGTTGCTCACGCAATGCTCGTGCAAACTGCTCGCACAAACCGCTCGCACAACGCTCGTACAAACTAGTTTGTACGAGCATTTTGCTCGTACAATGCTCGTACAAACTTGGTAGTACAAAACAAGTATTGCTCGGACAATGCTCGTACAAACTGCTCGCGCTACGCTCGTACAAACCAGTTTGTCCTGACAGCTGTTTCCAGGCAAAATTCATATTCTAACGCCTCCGGCTCAGGCCGCCGCACAGGCCTATAGCAAAAGTGGATGTGTGCAAGCGGGAGTGGTTGCTGCCGTGCTTACACATATTCCCGGAGCCATTGCCATTTTGAGATTTTTTATCCGTCAATAATTTGGCCACTAAGAATTTAGGACTTTAAGCCATGAACAAAGGTTTTCAGCCATTATGTGTTTTCAGATTTCAAGCCATTAAGATGTTAACACGTTGAGCCACTAAATGTTTAATAGTTTCAGCCATTACCATTTTTAGGTTTCAACCCACCAATATGTTACGTCTAAGTTGTTGAACTTAGTAGCCAGTGAGATGTTCTGACTTTATTCCATGAAACACAAAAGGTTTTCAGCCATATAGTTTTCAGACTTTAAGCCATTAAGATCTTAAAGCGTCGAGCCACTAAGACTTTAAGTTGTTCACCCGTTACCTGTTTTCACATGTGAATCCACTGATATGTTACCACTAAGATGTTAAGGTTGTAAGACAGGAACATTTCCAGAGTTTAATCCATGAAAAGGTTAAGGAACATATTTTAGGCCATTAAGATGTTAACACGTTGAGCCACGAAGGTTTTCATGATTTCAGCCAGTACCATTTTTAGAGGTTAGTCCACCAATAATTTGGCCTCTGACATATTAAGACTTGCAGCCAGTAAGGTTTTCAGAGTTTGACCCATGCAAAATGCTTTCAGCAATGATTTTTCAGATTTTGAGCCATTAATGTTGTAACACGTTGGGCCACTAAGATTTTAAGATTTTCAGCCATTAACATTTGTAGATTCGATTCTAATCCATTAAGACCTTAGCACTAAGATTTGAATACTTTAAGCCAGCAAGATGTTCAGAGTTTAACCCGCTAATAATTTTAGATTGTCAGCCGTTTTTCAGACTTTAAGCAGTTAAGATTTTAACACGTTGAGCCACTACGATTTTCAGATGTTCAGCCATTACCTTGTTTTTACATGTAATAAGATGTTCAAGGTGTTGAGGCATTTTAAGCCATTAAGTTTTTAACACGTTGAGCCACTAAGATTTGAAGACGTTCAGCCACTACCATCTATAGATTTCAAATCCATGAAGACTTTTAGCACTGAGAGTTTAGGAGTGTAAGCCCGCCAGATGTTCAGAGTTTGATCCATTAAGAATCGAAGGTTTGCGGCCAGTATTTTTTCAGGTTTTAATCCCCACGAACATTTAAGACTTCCAGCCATTCCCGTTCTTAGGTTTTATTCCAGTAAGATTTTACTAGTTTAAGTCATCTCAGTGGCTTAACGTGTCCACAATGTCATCCAGATATGCCAGTGAGGCTGGTGATTCTTGCGATGTTGCGCCGGAGCTGCTGAGGATGCCAAAGCGGACCCGGGGGAGTCGAACACCCCAATGTTTTTACCCTGCCGTCCCGCACCGCCCTCGCATGAAAGGATTGAGTAGAACGTGTTGGAATCGCCAAGTACGTGGCCACCCCCCTGCCCCCCGGAAAGTCCGAACCGTGCCCCCGGAAAGGGGTGAGGAGAGGGGTAGCAGGTAAAGAGATAAGGGTCCAACACGCTACAAAACAAGTATTGCTCATAGCTGCTCCAAGCAAAATGCATATTGGCCCGCCCGTCCGTGCTCGACTACCCCAGTTTCGGCAAGCAGTGGCTCGCGCGTGCAACTTCAGCATCGGACAGTTTACTGCGTTTTGGGGCGACTGGACGGTTCCTAGCTACTTGCGCTTGCGGGAAGGTCTGCAATACGTCTCCGCCATGCTCACTGCTCGAGATGCAATGCAGACACGTGACAAGGATGTCAGGAGCCTTCAAAAATCTTCAAAACATCTGGGTCTATCAACTTGCTGTGCTTTGGGCTGTTGCTGGTGGCGGTCCCAAACCAGCCTGGCCAGGCGCATTGCGCGTGTGACTGAATGACTCAGATCTGGCCTGCCGATGCAATCAGCTTGTCCACTCTTCCACCGCAGTTGAGAAGTTGTCTAGTTGCAAAGAAGCAACCCCGTTGCGGTTTGCTCATGCTCAGCCCGGCTAAGTTTACAGCAAAACCCGTTTTAGGAAACTTAAATTTGGTGGTTTTTTTTTAATGTGGTGGCCCTTTTGCGGAGTTGCGCCGTTGATGAAGGCGCCAACGCCAAATTTAGGAACAGACATGCGCGCGCGCGGACAAACACACACACACATGCACATAGGGGTATATATATATATATGTCTTTGTGCGTGTGTATTCATACGTATATACTTATAGAGCGGGTTATTGCGGGCTTGCGGTGCTTGACGTGCTTTCAAAAAGAGGCAAGCGTGCAGGCAGCCAGCGCAGAAACAGAGTTTGCGGTTTTGTGCTCCAAACTCACGTTTAACTGGCGCGGGAAAATCGACCCGTAAATCCAACATCCTCAACGGAATTAGTATTCAAGGCCACCCTTCCCCCCGCCCCCGTGAAGTCCAGGTTCGTCCCCGGGAGGAGTAAGGGGAGGGGAGTAAGGGGAGGGGTAACAGAAAGGGAGGAAGGTAGGCCGTCTGTAGTCGGCGGATTTAGCCCAATTGGCTGACGACCCTTCGGCCAGTCTGGGCTTGTGCCTTTGCCTGAAGCGTAGTGCTATACAAGCTACTGGCATCACGCCAAGGTGCTGTGGAATTCTCTGCCTGTGACACCACGGGTGCCTAGCCTGTTTTTTTTGCGTGTGCTTTTTGGCCATTGCCTGGCCACGGTTCGAAATGGGAAGGCATTTGATAGCTCAAGCTGACAACATAGTGGTTCGGGGCCAACTTGCGCATAGTGCACCAAAGCAGCCATGCACCAGAGTTTTGCCATGGCAACCGCAATTCCGAGGTTAACGAGACCCAGCGGCAAAAACACACACACACACACCTCCACCAGCCAAAGCACTAAACATGCGCAGCCACTGCCAAAGCAGAAACCAGGGTCTCAATTGGTGGTTTGCTCGCCTGCGTGGGATGCAACCATATCGCCTACAAGGCTGCGGGGTTTGTGCTCACAGTTCAATCAAGAGCATTAGCATGCTCAGCCTGAAGTTTTGTACCGCCTCAAAGCATCAGGAAGCTGTTTGACCCAGCTCGCATGAGCTCACGAAGAGGCAATTGGCACCAGCCACTCAACTCAGTGCATGGTTTGTGCGGTGAGGCCGATCTCCCTCTGGGAGCGTAGACAGGCAGAAGGCACTGTTCCTGAGATCGGTGATTTGCTCAGTTGGTCATTTTGAGGCCAAGGTGATAAAGCTGGACAGCGACCCTGATAAGCCTACCGAGGCAAGAATCGCACCTTCGCTTGGAATGACCATGCGCCTGCCCAAGCTGATTGCACAGGATAAGAAGACGGCCAAAAAACTGAAGACGCTGTGCTCGCATTAACTAGTTTCATGCGTCACCCGCTGGGTTCCGCATGAGCGAGTTCCAGCGAAGCTTTGATTCCCCGGCACCAGGAAGAAAGAAAAGAAGGCAAAGAAGGAGGCCCCTCTAGAGCCCCTAGAGTTGAAAGCCAACATGTCGTGCAAGCGCATGACAGGCGAAGAAAGCCAAGAAAGCTGCAAAAAAGCTGCTTCTAGAATGTATTATGTAAAGGCGTTGCCCACCCAAGCACAAATGTGAAACATCTCAGGAAGAAGCTGAAGAAGGCAGCAAAGAAGAGCGCAAAGAAGCATCTTGGCTGGCGGCTGCGAGTGTGATGGGTCCGGGTTTCAACTCACGCTGCTCATGCAAGGAGCAGTAGTGATTCGAGCAGTGACTCTGATTCAAGCAGCCTCCCTTTTGCTTGGGGCCAAGTCGCTTCTTGTGGGATATGCCATTACTGAAGCCAGGTTTGCTTGTTGGATGCTTGGATATGCTGCATTGCCCAGGTCATGGAGATGGACTTCTCCCAGTCTGGAAAGGAAGCACGGCTGCAACACAACGCATTTTTCCCCCTTGATGCGCCGTTGAACTCGTAGTCCTTTTTTCCTTGGTTTCAGGAGGGTTATGCAATCCGCCTTTTATCTACGATAGAGGTTGTCATGAAGGCGAAACCAAAGAATGGTTCCCGGAATGATCATTTGAACGGTGTCTTGGAAAATACCTTCATGCTTACTTTCATGGCAGCGGCCCCAAGATGGCCGTGAAGCTCATGCTTGTTGATGCTGGATAGCAAGATTTGCCCAACAGCATGCCAATGTCCAGGGCCCTGAGAAATGCACTTTTTGGCAGCCGGAGGGCTGCACCTTGGACAAGCTACAAAGGCAAGATGTATTTGATGCATGAGCTTGTTCATGACTCAGGAGCCTGGATGCCTTTACCGGCGTGTTCACGCATTTCACACATTTGCATGAGGGAGTTCAAGGGTGGCGCCCAGTTACGGAGCGGAGGTCTTGGATCCTCGCAATCCTGATGCTAGAATCCAACGGGTGGGCGACTCGAGCAAATAGCGCCGTGGCTCGGGGGAGCCAGCTCCGCACGCGGCTTCGAGGCACTTGGCTTGTCCTGTGGATCCTTCTCTTTCATCGAGCGGAAAGATGACGAGGAGGCGGGCACTGCCCTTGTCTTTGTCGAATCTGCGTGAGAGTGGGGCAAGGTCTACAAAGACGGCCGTAAACAGAAGTTCCAGGAGTGGCAGGGCTTCCACGGAGCATGTGCAGGCGACGCTGTTGACAACGGCAGGATGGGGAAGACCAGAGCAAAGACTGGATCTGCCTCCGCTCCAAAGCAAACGGAGAGCCGCACTTGACTTGGCCATGTTGAGGTTTCTGCTTTGTCTCGCTACTGCTGTCAACGTTCCACTTGAGGTGTGGGGAGCGGAACTTCCCAAGAAACGAAAAATGCTTCCGGTGCAATGGGCTGCGGCAGAGCAACGCGCCTCTCGTGCCTCAGCTCACACCACGTCAGTTGTTCTGGCTCTTAAACACTTTCCTGGAGCTGTCAGCTGCCTGCAACCAGGTCAAGGATTACAAGCCGAGACTCGGCTGAATAACACATGGGCACCCACTTTGCAAGGCAATAGCATGCCCGGAGGAACAAGATCGATGGGCGCAAGTTCTGACTTGAGAATGAGGGCCATTTCCTGGTCTCCAAGAATACTACCTGCCAATGTTGTGATTGTCGCACTCGGCTGGCAGCCACTAGCAGTGAAAACAGCTGTGCGGAGTGTGCGTAGGGAGCAAACTGCTGATAAGCCTCTGCCAGTCCTGCCACTGCAAGCTGGGCTAGGTGTCCAGCGTGTGCAAGCTGGTGCCACGATTCTTGAGGGTTTACTTCGACGCCAGCCCCTTTGAAGGTCTGAACATGTCCTGAAGGTCGTCCCAGTCCCTTGCCCTGAGCCTACGGCTGAGGTTTTGCTCGCCAATGCCCCGCCAGAGTGTATTGAGAAGGCTCACGCGGGGAGTCTCTTGTAGTTTTCTCCTGGTGCAAGTGAATGGCCTATTTTGCTTGTAGACGGCTAGGCCAATGCAGAACTCATGTTGTTCCATGCCAGTGATCGAGCAGTTTTTATCTGCATTTGTCACCTGGCAGCGCGCAATTGGCAAGGGGGAACCTTGCCCACGAGCTTTGAGACTTTGAAGGTGTTTCTGTACAGGCGGTTTTGTTTGAGGCCGTGCCAGAGTTGATGCGAAGGTTGTGCCGCTGCTCCTGCAGCGTTTTGCTTCTTTGTATCCCGTGGACTTCTTCCTCAACTCTGTCACGGCCTGATCAGTAAGGAATTGTATTCCAGGGTTTTCCCTGTGCTTTGAGTGTTTTAAGCTCCTGCCTGCGGCTGTGGGGGAGGGGCAGGGCCGGGGCTTAGGAAAGTGGAATCCAAACAGTGGTTGTGTTTGGTTCTGATTCATGACCACAGGACAAGTGCATCTTGCAAACTGCGCGCATGGCATACGTCACCTTGTTCTGCAAGCAGAATAAGGTCCACACCCTGATTATTGACACGCTGCAGGTGCTGCAAATGAGACGCATGTGGGACATGGTTTCTAAGCGAGCCAGGCAATCTTCCAGCAGTGGCCAGCCTTTCTCATGTCGCTCAAGCGGGAGGCGCTTTACCACTAAGTACTCCAACCATTCAACCAGCACGTTCATGCAGAGCTTAAGTGCTTGCCATGCAGTGGGTACGCTTCTGTGGTTTGCTTGGTCTGGTTTGCATGTGGACGCGGCTTGCGTGGCCAGGTGGTGCATGCGATCTCCACGCACCTGGACTTGCAAGGCATGCCTTGTCTTATTTCTCCTGGCTCAATCGGGCCTTCGCAGGCCGGCTCCTGGTCCTTCATTTGTGCTGGATCATCGGGGAACTTCTCAGGACGCTGCATCACAATTTGCTCCATTCCACGGTCAGACGGAGTCACACAAGCAACGCAAGATATACCAGCATAGACCCGAGATAGCAAGAGCTGATTTGGAAACACGCGTCGGAATGCACCTGTTATGATGCTCAGCCGCTCATCAGCTTGACAGCCGAACAAACCCAGGGGGTTGAAGAGTAGAACATGACTGTAAGCAAGTCGCGCAGCGTTACTTGGTCAAGACAGCTTGAGCCTTTGGTCCAGGTGCTGATGATCTTCAACAGACACACTCACACTTCAGCTAGCTTCCAGATAGGGGCGCAATTAGATCAGATAGTTTTGCAGATAGCTTGTAGAGTATAGAGTGCAAATTTTCGGCCAAAGCACCTCAAAAGTGGCACATGAAGCAAATCCATACTATTTGTGATTGGCCACGTGATTGAATGTCATTCGGAAGTGTTGCGATAGTAACCATCCGTTGACATGTGGCTCAAGTTTGTGGTTGCGACCTCGGATGAGCGTCGCCGGACCCTTGCGTCGACCGACGGGATCTTGGGGGAGAAAGAGACCTCAGGCTGCTGTCAGGTTGGTAAGGTCTATCCGTGCGTGCGGTTCATCGTCGGCTTAGGCTGTCGGGGAACCTTTTCTCTTTCGGTTGTTTGCTGTGGTTGTTTGGTCACTGGTGTGTGGGAAACCCTGATCTTTGGGACCGGGGATTGGTCACTGTTTTGGGGCCTTTCTTTTGTGGCTGATTTACCCCAACTAACCCAT
This sequence comes from Effrenium voratum, assembly GCA_963377175.1. Classification (NCBI taxonomy): domain Eukaryota; class Dinophyceae; order Suessiales; family Symbiodiniaceae; genus Effrenium; species Effrenium voratum. The sequence continues at coordinate 318,923 of CAUJNA010000068.1, forward strand.
TGCCTGGGCACAGGTCCATGCCCGAAGCACAGGTTATCAGCCGTAGGACTTTCCTGCATGCTTGTGACCTACGACTACAAGCGCTATGACGTCGACCCCGCGGAGCACCAGGAGGATCGTGGATGAGGAGGCCATCCTGGGTGGGCCGATTAGGTGAGGACATGCCGGACTATGTCTGCGAGGATTTTGAGGAGAGCTCGGCAGGGTGGTTGCAGGGGTGGCGGCTCCGCCGTTCTCTCAGGTCAGGAGGAACCTCATCCTGAAGGACATCAAACGAGGACAAGATTTCCAGGGTCAGTTGATGCGCATCCAGGCGATAGCCAGGCCGATAGGCAGGATCAGCAAGATATTGATGAACCTGATGTGGCGCGTGTGGATGCCGTTGATGAAAAGAAAAACATCTCTCGGCGGAGGGCGAAATTCAGAGAGGCCGCTAGGCCTAGGAGTCCACCGCCTGACTTTGCAGGCCCGAAAACTCTGATGAGGATGGGGATTCTCGTTCACCCAGAACCAGGGCTCAGCAGAGCCGGCCGGTGCTGAGAGGTTTGGAGAGGTCAACAGGGTGGGCCCTCCTCCTGGTTTCGACCCTCCCCCTTTCCCCAACATCACTTTCGGAGGATCTGTGCATGGCCAGATTGAGACTGGTACTGAAAATGCTGAGGTCGTTAGGCAAGCAGCAAGCATTCTTGATGAGGCATCTCGTGATGGCAGGCTTGAAAACGAAAGGTTCAATTCTGTGAGAAGCCCGTCAGGGCGAGAACCGAGCAATGCCGAACCACTGAGATCCAGCGATGAGTTCACTCCTCAATGGAACATTGAGGAAGGAAGGGAGGATCCGCGAACAGGGAACGAAAGCAAGGAGATGAAGCCCTGAGCCAGGGAGCATCTTCCACGAAGCAGAGATGCTTGATGCAGCTGATGTTCACATACACTCTACTCCTGAATCCCGAAGGTCCGACCGTGCTTCCACACGTTAACGCGCCGGAGCATCCTGAAAGAGTTGAAATTTCTACTCCTCCCGCCATTAGGCCAAGGTCATCCAGGAGCTCTGGTGAACAGGAGAAGGATGGCTGGTACGCTTGTTGCGTTTGCGGACCAAACCCGAACGATGAATGGCCTGATTGCATCGATGAATCAGGTATGGACGGAGGAGCGGCGGCGAGTCAGAAAAGATATAGGTCGCCTGACTGAGGAAATCGAGGGTTTATCCGACGCTAGTCGGATGCGAATGATCGTCCAACTGTTCGCGAGGGAAGTTATTCCCGATGCTCAACAGAACTGCGATTGATGAACAAGACGTTGCCGTTGGTTCAACAATATGTTCTCCGAGATTCAGGACTCCATTAGAAGGTTTGAATGAAGACGCTTGAGGCCTTTGGGAACCGGGTTTCACGCTAGAGGATCTGGCCTCTCAAGGTCTCTCCACCGTTTCAAGGACCGTTTGGGTCTTGGAAGGCAGTGTCAGGAATCGGTCCGAGACCTGGCGCTGAGTCTCCTGTCTCGAGAAAAAAAAAAGGCCACAATGCGCGGGTGATGAAGAAGATCCAGAAGCTCGAGGATGAGAGCAAGGCCGCGGTGTCGTGCATGGAGAATGTCATGCGGGACACACAGGCTTTGCAGAAAGACTTCGACGTGCTCCGTTCGAGGCTAGGTCTTCGGATGACCGTGGGTTGCCCGATCGTCTACACACAGCACCTGACGGTCCACAGGAAGGTCGACGCCCTTACTGCGAAGCACAGGAATGAGGTGCAGCGCACGCGCGCAGTGCACGATGACCTAAGGCCAAGGACACAGCTCCGGAACTTGCCAGCAGGTCCTACCCTGATACGGAGCACGGACAATGTTCAGGCAACTGTCAGACGTGAGCTCATCCACTACAAGGCTCAGGTGAACAAGTGCACGAGAAGGGTTGCTGAGATCGAAAATGACATTGACAATGTGAGCGAGATGGGCGAAGACTTCCTGACGAGGATTTTGGCTCTTGAGGGGAAACTCTCTCAAGGAGTCAATGCCGTGTTGCAGAGATACTGGCTGAAGGGGTGCCAGTGAGATTGCCCACGCCCACTCCTCCTGACCGTACTGGACGAACTGCGGAGCAGCGTCAAGGCGGCAATAGGCTACCGGGAGAACGGACCCCTTGTGGAATTGGGTCGGACGTTCGCCTGAGCAGGCGGCAAGGGGCCGTTCGCACTCCCTGTCAGAGGACACGAGGAGAACTCAAGGAAACAGGAGGAGGATCATGACGCCGTCTCCTGAGAGGGGGATCAAGTCAAACCGGCATGTTGCGAGCTCAAGGTCTCCCGTTAGGGAGGCCGATTGGCACTCACCAGGTCTGACTGGAAGGTCTTCCCACGATGGCGGAGGTCCGACGCAGGTGCCGATCGGCGGGTAGCAGCTCACACAGACGAAGTTTGCTGAGCCCGATGCAATGTGTGCCCCGAGATGTACCAGTTGTACAGCGCGCCGACTGCGGAAAGGAGATTTGCGTCTCACATACATTGTCGGGGCACGATGGCCGGGATGTTCTGTCGTTGCAACGCCTTGCGCCAGGGCACACTGGGAAAAGAGCCGCCTCCCCCTCCGGGACAAGAGCAGAGAAAACCTGACACAGCGGCGACAATGGGCCTCTAGGTGCACCGTATGGTGGAGGAGCGGCTTTTGCTGGCCTTGGCAATTCTGGTAGATCTGGTGCTCCTTACTTCTCAGGACCGCCTGTCCACAGCCACGATAGTGGCGGGGCTAACCAAGGTAGTGGGGCTAGCTAGCCAGACCCAAGGCGCTGCAGGTTACCCTTCCAGCACTGGCGGTGGCAGCAGTTCTGGCGCTTGTCCTGGGCCATGCCCGTGCGTTTCTGGAGACGGCCGACTAAGAGGGACGGAGGCTTGCTCCCTCGGAACTGGTGCGCTAAGTGTTAGCGGGTGGCCTCGATCGACCAACCTCTCGTCCCGACACGTGCTGCCCCTTGCCCGCAAGGTTATGGCAGGGCACCGTTGAATGTCCAGGTGCCTGACGTCCCGATGTCTTTGTTGTTTCCATCTAAAATGACAACAAGGGTAGGCTTGTCAACCGTTCCCACCCAGCAAGAAACTGGCTAAAGAGACGCAGAGTGCTCTAATAAGAGCGGCCTCTATACATGCTCAGGTGTTGCTGGATAATGATGATGACAACAACAGCGCGAACCGGGACACACCAGGAAGGTTGCAGCTCCTGTGATGGGGTGAGATGGTTGACACCGGCTGTCCCATGGACCTTTTTTGGTTGAGCGACTTGAAACGTGATAGGGCGCTCATCGCTAGAGGAGGTCACGCGCATGCCTTCACACAGCCAATGGCGCGACTCGCACTGCTAGCCGAATCGCCGAATCGATGCTGACGTTGGTGAGCTGGATGAGGTCATTGAGGCGCATAGGCTCCCAAGGTGTTTGAGGCAATGCCCGAGCCAACTAAGGGCAGGCATCCTGAGGATTCATGGCGAACAGAGCGCTCAGGTTACATTGTTTGGAAGCACCGGCTGCCACGTAGAGCGTTGTTCATGCCAGTCGATGATGATTGTCCTGTTGGGGTCAGGCGGAAAACCGAAAGGGGCCCCGCCGGCTTTTGGAAGCATAGGTGTCGGATGGGAAGCTCTTTGAGGAGTTATCCCTATCGCATCGCCCCAAAGCAATATGCTGCCCATCCACCGTTGTATGCCTGTGTTGCCAGGCCTGTGAACAAGAAGGAGCAAGCTACAAATGCTAAAGCGAGGGCTGCTCTGCAGAAGGAATGGGACAAGCTGACATCTCAGAAATGCTGGGACTTGTCTTCTGTCCGGGAATGGTCCGATGTTGCTGCGGAGGCTCATGTAGGTAGGATCTTCAACATTTGCTTCGAAAAGAATCATGAATTGCCTGAAGATGACCCCAACCGCATGTGCAAAGGGCGAGTTGTGTTCGAGCGGTGCTTCGTTCGCGAAGAAGCTGGCCACTGGGCTTTGTTCTCAGAAGCAACGTCGTGTCTTGCTACAATGGCTGCAGGGAAGATGTAACGCTCGCGGGCTGCTTCCTGGAAATCTCTGGAGGTGAGCGATGGGGAATCGGCTTGCACGCAGGCACTGCCCTTCGGTAAGGATCCCACGTGACCAATGGCCTTCGGAGTGGTTCCTGCCGAATAGCCTGTTGTGGTATTGGTGCTTGCTCTCTACGGGCATCCCGGCACAACGAGCTCGATCTGTTCCTTGTCGTGTACGTTCATGACTTCAAGATGAGTGGCCCAGCGAAGAATTTGGCCGCCGGATGGGCTTTGATCTCGAAGGTCATCAAGATGGAGGAACCAAGACAGCTCCAGAGATATCTTGGCTGTGCGAACATGAATGCCCAACAGCTAATCAGCGGTCGCTTTCATAGCATGGACGGTCAGCAGTCCTCCTGCTAAGGAGCCTGATTCAAGAATTGGTCCGGAGAGAATTCCCAAACCATAGACGATGATCGAGTTCATCAAGTATAGTGAGAGCAGTTTCATGTAGGCATAAGTCGAGAGATACATTGAACTGTGCAGAAGGTGGATACACCTTTCTTGGATAAAAGCTAACCGGAGTTTGACGAGAATCCCGTCAACCCCAAGTTTGACAGGGTCTTCAACCAGACGATGGATATGGAGACCATCAATGCGCAGCAAGGTTGCCGGTGATGAAGATCTTTTATGGAGCCAGAATGTGCAGGTATGACCTCATTCGTCCCGTGCAGGTGCTAGCCAGCAGGGTCACAAAATGGAATCGCCTCTGCGATCGCAGCTTCACCGGTTGGTTTCATATGTGAACTCCATGCTTGGCCTCCACTTGTATGGATGGGTGGGCGATTGCTCAGAGTGGCATGGGTCAACAAGGTCGTATGGAACCCTTCATATTCTGGGTATGTTCCTGCCGGGATACCTGCAGGAACATATGGCCCAACCCACCCAACCCCGTCTTAAACCCCCTGCCTCTCCTGGGCTGCCTCCGCTTATAGGGGGGCACGCCTGGAATCAGGTGCGGAATCCGGCTTCAATCCGCTCATTGAGAGGTTACTCTCTGAGCACGAAGGAATCGTGATCGACGAAGAAAAGGAGGAAAAAGATGTGAAAAGACTATTGTTGCTGACCAGGCAATAGCCGAGGTCTTTGCGTGTAGTGGTTTTACTAGGGTGGTTACACTTCAGATAGCTCCTCGACAGGAATCACATTGTCCGCGTAGGCAAAGTTGAAGGCGTAAAGCTCTGCTATGTCGCTCTTGCGCTTAATGATCTTGCACCTGATAAGGTTGATTCCAGGACTGGGAAGTGGAGTCAGACCAGAAAGCGTAGGGACAGTGCTGAACATGCCGTTAGGCAAAGGTTCATTCTGGCACTTGATGCCCAAAAGTGTGGATGCATTCCTGTTGTTCTTTTCGGCCCGGGTGTTACATGTTAAGTGAAGAAGAGGTCAATGGAACGACGGACATGCGTGGCTTCGTCCGTAGGTCTGTCTGTGCGTGCCAGTGTGGTGTGAAGGGGCATGGTGTTGTTTTCACGTGTTTTTCCACGAGAAGTTTATCTCTTTGTGGGCTGCTTGTGAAATGCGAGGAGGGGCTACCCTGTCTCAGCATGACCGAATCTTTGCAATTCAAAGGTGGTTGAACAACTTCGATTTGTCACGCAGGTAATTGCAAACACACACACACACACTCCTGATACGCTCAGGAACTGCTGGTTGATGTGGACTGGTCTCTTCCCTTAACTGAGGTTTCATTTCCACGTTTATTTCTCTCTTTAGGGAGAAGGGGTCTCTGGCCGATAGGCTGAGCCTCTTTGGGTTTCTCTCGGGATTCTGGCCGATAGGCTGGGTTCCAGGCTTGCCTTTGCGCATGGCAGGCGCTGGCGGGATGGGCTGCGGAAGCCGAAGCGCGGACCCTCCGCGGGCTCAATGGGAGCTGCAGAAGGCACTGAACATCGACAAGCCCAAGGCAGTGGCTGAGCTGCAATCAGTGAGGACAAGCTGGAGAAGTCGCCTCTTGAGCGGTAAGGTCAGGCTCTACTGGGAGATCAGGACTGCCGCGATAGTGGCTGAGATGAAGAATCAGGGTGTGGAGGTGACGGAGATGAGTGCCCTCCACATCGCCACATGCGCGGCGGTTCCCACGGATCCAGCATTCCTCGTGCCCTACGATAGGTGCGCGAACGAGGTAGGGATTGGTCAATTCAATCGTCCTCTTCAGGTAGATGAAGGAATCGCGCTGGCCATTCGGCCATGCAGCGGACATTGGGTTGGAAAGACGGCTGCCAGTAAGGGGTGGTCAGACAGAACTCCCTTAGGTGCGGATGGTGGCAGGCGCCGGGGAGCCGAAGCCGATATACCAGCGAGACGACTTCGGTGACGCTGAGTACCTCGATAGGGACATGATCCACTGGGATAGACCACATTTGTTGAACATTCCGGTGAAGCGAAGAGCTGCACTGACGTGATGACGGATGGGCTTACTTCGACATGGATCCTGAGCGATGTGCTGCTGCCCGTCTACCCGTTCATTGTTCTGCAGGAGATCACGAAGGGTCAGGAGACGTTGTTCACGGTTCTCAGGTGCCTCGCTGCCTGCGGTTCAGCTAGGTGCTAGCTCGAGGATAGCGGCGATAGCTGCCAGAGTCGAAGGCGCACTCTGATGCGACTGTGTTCTACCTGCTAGACCAGACGTTTGACACCGTCTCCGGGAAGAAGAAGAAGAAACGTTAGTAGCTGAGAGGGCTCGGAACGATAAGGTAAGGATATGAGCTCATCTACATGACCCATCCCCGTGATAACGAGGAGGTCACGCTCAGGATGATGGTCGATAAAGCTCACGGGCTCATCGAGAAGAGAACCAACGAATGCAGGGACAAGTTTGGCGAAGGAAGTTTCGCGAGCTGCAAATTTGGCAGTGGGAGAATAGCGGAAGGAGGGCGAAGTCGAATGCGCAGGTCACATGGTCCGGAGACGTGGAGGCCGTGGCGCGGCTCCAAGCATGCAAGGGTGGTTGTGTGCGGTCCTGGCCGCTTGTTAGAACGGGACGAAGATGCGTCCGAAGTCTCCACCGTTGGCACCAAGGGTTGCTTCCGGGGCGTGGAGCCGGAGCCTTCCACCAACCGGTGTCCAATAACACGGCTTCCATCTTTGGCGGAGTCTGGCACGGAGGTGAGCAATCGCTGGTCCGTATCGTGGGAGCTGCCGGATGACCAGTGTCCCGGACAGTGCCGACTGCGCAGGAGCTCAACGAGTTCACCGAGGCGCCGGAGGATGCCGACGTTGATATGGGCTAGCCCTGCTCCGACTAAGGTAACGAGCTCTTCGATTCTGAAGTTTGACGCCGCTGACGGTGATTTGCGGGATGCCGCAACGGTCCGGTCGGAAACTACGGCGCCGAGCCCTGTGAGCAACTATGTGGGCACGCCTTACCCGAAACACCCCGGGGAGGCTCCTGAGCTTGCTGGTCCTGACGTTAGGCGCCACGCCGAGTCACGGGCGTGCCTGATGTCCCGTGGTTCAAGAACCTCGGCCAAGCCAGCGGAGGCTACGCCCAGCGGCGCAGTCCACATGTGAAGCAATCGCCGTGATGGTTCCATCAGAAGGTAAGGAGCCCAACCAGAAGAGGAATGCGCTGAGCAGTCTGCGCATTCAGGTGCGTAGCCACACCTGAACCGTGAAGGCACCACAAATCGTCCCTATCGCAAATTCTGTGGCCCATGTTCTTCCTGGTCCTCATGCAGAAGACCTCCTGTCACGCGGGTTGCTGTACTCTGCGTCGATTTTGCCCATCGCCCTGGCAGCGTCAATCGTGGCGTAGTGGATCTCATCCTTCTCGCTATTGCGAGATGGGATGGTGATGTGACCAATCTCATGAGCCCTTAGCCCACTCCTCGGGAACGGCTCTCCCGCCTCCCGCGCCAGCACGTGATTGGTGACGAACATCCGATTGGGGATGCCGATGGTTCACCCGCGGGAGCGACTGCGATGTTGGAGAAGTTGCAGAAGTACTTCAACTCGTTGAACGAGACTGTCTTGGGCAAGAGAGGCACCGCACCTGCGCTGTCCCCAGGCGAAGAGATGTCGGACACTTTTTCTCAGACGGCGGTGGAGGTCGTGAAATCTCATGTTTTGGCGCTGTCCCACTCAGGATCCGGAGCAGATGATCCGGAATTGGCACCTGGCCCGCTCAAGCCGAAGACCAAGATCCAATGGGGCAAGAGGCCAGAGCAAGGTGATGATGACGAGTCTCAGCAAGGACAAGGATGCGGATTTGCCAGACCTTTCCAAGTTGTCCATGGAGGAGAGGAGCGACAGCGTGGAGGTGGACGAGGTGGGCCAAGAAGGAGGCCGCGAAGGCGCCGGCGCCCGAAGCTTGGATGCCGAGCAAGGGCAGGAGAAGAAGGCGGTGCCTGAAGGGAAGATGCAACGGGAGGATTTGTTTTGTGGCTTGTTTACCCCAACTAACCCATTGCCTGGGCACAGGCCCGTATTTAACTCCACGGATGCCTCTGTAAAGTGGGATGCGCAGAATGACTTTGCCACGTAGGTTGCTGAGCTTGGCCTGGCCCGCAGTGCCGGAGCCAGTTTGTCCAGTTGCTGACACGCTTCAAACGGCACACTCGCTTCAGCTAAAGTTTGCCGCCTAGACAGTAGCATTTTTCCGGCAGAAGAGCAGCAACTACACAGCAGACCAGAGGCTTCCCGCGAACACGGCGATGTTGTGGAATCGGCGCTTTTAAAAATACTGAACACAACGCAGCGCGCTTTTTGCAGGGCGCTGTTGGGTGTTGCTGCGGGGCTGCGGCTCCTTGGGCAACACTGCGACGGCACGCTGCAACAGCACCCTACAACGGCACCCTGCAACAGTACCCTGCAACAACACCCAGCGAAAGCACGCTGCAACAGCGCCCCGCAACAGCACACCGACCCCTTCTTTGCGTAAAGTTAGAACCCCCATAGCTTTCAGCGATCAAGAGGAACACGTTCACACACACACACAAACGCGTATGTCACGCATACTACGCATATACACGATGCCGCAACTTCAGGATTATCAGAAAAAGGTGTTCCGCTGTAAGTTTCCCCGTGTTGAGTCAAATTAAGCCGCAGGCTCCACTCCTGGTGGTGCCCTTCCGTCAATTCCTTTAAGTTTCAGCCTTGCGACCATACTCCCCCCCGGAACCCAAAGACTTTGATTTCTCGTAAGGTGCGGGAACGAACAAACAAACAAGCAAGCAAACACAAACACAAACACAAACACAAGCGCACAAACACAAACAAACAAAACCCACACACGCGCGCGCCAGAGCCAGACACGCACGCAAGCGCAAGCACATGCACCCGCCCGTGCAATGGCATGCGCGCGTGCTCGTCCACACACGTGATCACACGTGTGTGTGCAAGCTCATGCGCACGCCCGCATGCAACGGCGCACCAGTCGCTCGCAGGCGTGCGCGGAGCTTCTACAGGACCTGGAAGACTAGCTTAGCTGGCTCTAGAAATGCCAGAATGGCACCCCATGGGCGCGCAGGATGCCGGCAAAGGGTTTACCGGGCACGTAACGAATTTGCAGCGCCGCAGTGAGAGCGCTTCGAGGCCTGCGATCGCTGTGTAGGGTTCGTCAGGCGCTGCACGCGTCGCGGAAAGCGTGGAGAGCGATAGGGGGCTCGCCAGGAGTAGAATGAATGCAGCCCACACAGCAAAGTGTCAATGCAATGAACAGAATTCGCAACACTGCTCACGAAACCTACTTAGTTTTGCGCTCTTCTGGCGCCGCTACAAAGAGGACTCCTAGAACATGCGCAGGCGCGCGCAGAACTGAAGTTTGTTGCAAGATTTAGCATGAATCCCTGCTTGCGAATCCTTTGCTTCAAGTGTCCAGCCGGCCAACCGAACTAGGCAACAACACGTGTGAAACAGACCAACCAGCGCCGGTTGAAGGATCGACGTCCGTAGATGGTTCGGGGGGGCACAGGTATTCGCATGGCTTATGAGAAGTTTGGGCTTCGCAAGTCGCTTGTCATGAGCCTGCCGGCCAGCCCTGAACAAAAACCAAAAAAAACATGGATGGGGATGCCCGCAGGCCTCCGATCAGTGACAATGGCCGTGGCGTTGCTGTTTTTTTTGAAGCCTTGGAGACTTTGGCCTACCAGGCGTGCGCTGAGTTCTCGCTGTGGTTACCGGAGGTCAACATACAGCCATGATTTTTTCTGCAGCCGGATACTCACACATATAATAATTTATGTATACAATATATATATATATATGGCTGTGGGTCAAAAATAGGTACCCAAAACGGAACCCTGGCAAATGGAAACATGGACTAAAACCCGCAGTCCCATCGTGGTTAACTGCGCATACTTTATATATATATATATATATATGTATGCATATCTATATAGATATATAGGTATTTATTTGTTTAATTATTTGTTTATATATTTATTTATTGTACTCCCCCTTGCATGGACCCAGACTTCGTGAGTTCTACTATGTTTTCCATGTTTCATGTTTTTGGTTTTTGCGGCAGAATTGGGGGGGGAGATATCCAACATTAGTCCCTGATTTCTATGAGCTCCCTTCAATATGTAGCCTTGGAAACCTGGAAGGTTGCGACAGCACTAGATTCAAGATTCGATGAGCAAAACAATCCGTGGATTCAAGATTCACGAGTCCATTTTTCCTCAGATTATTGAACCTTGAATCCCGTATTTGTTTAGCAATGGTGCCATCATTTGCCGTTTGCATGCACACACCCTGTTGAGTAATTGGGCCTCCTTGCTAGAATGGATTTCCTAATTGAGGATCCTGGGGTTGTTTTGTGGTCCTCCAGTGTAGAACGTGTTTCCCATATTTTGGGGGAATAACCATTGCAAATGCACGCCTTCTTTTTTTCCAAATCTTCGATCCAGGGGATCATGATCTGGGCAAATGCTAAAAAATACTGCGGTGTACAGCTTTTTGTGCCAAGAAAGGGATCCATGTTTGTAGACTTTTCTGTTGTTGGCTTGGCTCAGTTCTTGCTTGGTTCAAGTCCTTTGAGCTTTGATAAGGACAAACCTTTTTGAACATGAACTTGATTACTCGAAATGCACAAATAACTGCAACCGGTTAATATTAATTTTGGTTTCAGTTCGACACACCATTTTAGACTGGCGGTTCTTGCTGATTACTTTTGATTATTCTGAACAGATGCTATTGACAAGGATTAAGTCGAATCAGATACGCACTACACACATGTTAAAAAAGAAAAAACAAGGCAAGTAGCAGAAACAAAATGAGGAAGTAGTTCCTTGTCCCAAATCGATGGTTTGCCGAGCTTCCCTTCAAAGAAACAACAACAAGAAACAACCAGCAGAGTTGTTGCAATCATGCTGAAGCTGCTAAAGTGCACTTCGGGTACTACTCTTGTGATGAACCTCGCATTTTCGAGCTGGAACTGCCAAAGGGTACTTTGCCTACTACATGTGTAGTGAAAATGTTACCTTTGAGCTGCTTCAATAGCAACCCTTTTCGAAATTGAGGTTCTGGGTCCATGAACGGGGGGGCTTGGAATATATGTTGTGTCTGTACAAATTTAGGTTTTTTTGCATATTCATATGTGTATAAATTCATATACACATATCAGTGCTTTAGCTTTGACATACATGCGTAGACAACTGGACTTGCACGGTTCCAGAACCAAAGATGCTTTGGAGGCCATTTCTGTGGGCGCCGCTTTCTCAGCCTGCCTTGCAATCAGTGTTGCGTAGTCGCTGGTTTCACTCGAGGCTCAGCAAAGTACAGAGGACTACGTTACGCCTGGGTCATGCAAAGCAACTCCAAGCGGTTTTGTTTCCCTTGTCTCGCAGGAAGGATCAGCTACGCTGGCAAAAAGCGACTGGAGAGGCCTGCCGCCGTCGGACCCACTGCCCCTTTAGCTTTCAATGGGATTTGTTCATTTGAGAGGGCTCTTTCTGATTCTAGAATATTGGCTCAGGGTGTGCCAAAATACCTAGTTAACCCCCCCCCCTCTCAAAAAAACAAACAAACAAACACCGGCGTCCAGGAACCACATGCCAGGAAGCTGTTGCCAGGAATTGCCAGGAGCCTGTTGCCAGGATCTTGGCGTATGCCAGGGGCCGGAGACTTTCCTGACATGCCAGGCATCGGCTTCACCCTGAGAAGCATTGCCAGGTACTGCCAGGACATGCCAGGTACTGCCAGGTACTTTCGGAGGCAAGCGAAAGACCAATGGCGAAGAGTGGCGAAAGAAGCGAGTGATGGGAAGTGAGATGGGTTGGGGCGAAGCGAAGAAAACTGCGCGTTCCCAGCATGCTTTTAAGGGATTGTATGGATTGACAAGTGCCCCCGATAGGTGGTCCTCTATTCCTTTCTCATTTCTTGTCCTCATGTACCTGAGGGTTCGTTCGCCGGGGCAGTTTTCTCCAAGCTTGGCGTGTCACCTGCAATCAGCCAGGATGTTCGCAAAGCTGATATGCATGAAAAAGGGGCCCGGTGCTCCGATGCTCCGCCGCTGCCGCTGCGAGTGACTGCGAATGGCTGCTTTCAAATTCGTGCACATTGGCACGCTCCCGGCTAATTCCTTTTTTTTTTGCAACAGTGCCCCATTATTAAATGATTACCTCATTTTGGCGGGTATTCTGAACTTGCCTTGGGCATCTATTTGTTCTGCCAGGTTGGGGGTCGATATGAAGGCAGCATGTTGCCCGAAGTCATGTCTCTTGCCACTTCGCACAAGTGGCCTCTTCCGCACATCAGCTCGAGCAATAATTAAGCTGCAGAAGGGGACCTGTTCCCTGCCGCGAAATGGTGAACCAGCCCCCTCCCCGAGGACTCCTATATCCAATCCCTAATGTTCCTAGCGAGTCTTCCTACCCAACTTTTCCCTATGACCTCCCCAAGTTGATCTTAGTGTTTTTTTTGTTTTTGAATCTTGAAGAATGATTAAAAAGTCGCTTGACGGTGGCCGTCCCAATGACGACACTTCCGATCAAGCAAGCCAGGAGCAGGGCCCATCAGAGCTGCATTGGGCTATTGTTTGCTGCTTGCATTAACTCTGTCAGTCAGACAAAGTAGTCCATATTCAGGTTCGCAGAGCAAGTTGGTTCAATAAATTTGGGCTGTGAACCCTCAAATCTTTGCGTGCCGTTGGGGAGGGAGCCTTAGGAAGGCTTCGGGAGAGCTTAGGGAGTCGATGGGGAGAAGGCTGGATCTTGCAATTTTGGAAAACGCGCCAAGAAGACGAAGCGAGTGTTTTTCGGTCTGCCATGAGCTCGTTTTTTTGGCTGACAGCCTCTCCCCAACAATTCCCTACGGCCCTACGCACCTCCTAAGAGGTATCGTCAAAGCGCAGCCTCATGCTTCAAAGCCGGGGGGTACCACTTCATAATACTGCCTTTGCTATCAGGGTTCCTTGAATGTGTGGCATTGGCTCAAAAGCCCTGATTCGGGCAGCTTACCACGCCTGAGAAACACCAGGCAGGTTGCACAGTTGTTTGATTGATGTGATTTTGTTTTAAGCATCGCCTTTGAAAGACACAGGCCGCTCGCTGGCCATGATCCGCTGCAGCCACAGCATAACTGCCATGCATGGACCAACTTGTAGCTGCGGTTCCCGAGGCATCCTCAGTCTTTGTGTTGTCCGGGCGTTGGGTCACACTCATGCTGGCCATGCGGGCCAACATGTTTCACATCTCCAGGCTTTGCTGTTGACTGACAGTTCGGCCACGAATTGGTCTGATTGCACGTGCAGGCGATGAGTGTCGAATCCAACGGCGATGTTGGGTGTGGCTCTTGAAGACTTGTTTTCCTCAGCCAGTATGGCGCATAGCGCTTTCGGAGGGCCGGGCCATGCTTCATGGTGACAGTGGCATGTGCTGTCCTCTGTGGTTTGGCTGCAGGTCTAGGCTTATGCGAGCACACCTAGACGAGAGAGGTCGCTGACTGCTGCAGAATGCTTTACACAATTTAGCAAGCCAGGTGATGCACATCAAGCCGAGATGTTGGAGGCCTCAGGGTGTCGTTGCCCACTCTGCTGTGGGTGAATGTGCCCTGCCAGTGGGCATTTCCTGGCACAAAAGCGATATGAGGATTGGTGGATTCATACCCTACGCGCATGTTCTAACTTCAGCTGAGTTAGGCCCAGCTTCTCTTCATTCGAATGCGGCACGTGCCAGATTCCAATGCCTTCTGCATCAGATGTTGCGTACAAGGCCCGCTCGCGTCATGCTTCGTTCTTGGCCAGGCTGTCACGTGGCCACTCCTGTACAGGCCATGGACATCACCTTTGGCACCACTGGCATGACCGAGGAGGACCCGACGGAAAGTAGCGAGCAGGATTTGGAGGGAGGACTGACATCAAAGGAGGGCCCTTTTTTTACATTCTTTTTTGGTTTCTTGCTATGAATGTCGTCATCCGCGCCGCTCCCTCGTTCTGCTCCTCCGCCGCCGCCTCTGCTTCGCCCTCCTACTTCTTCCTTCTTCTCACTGATTTACGCATACCGACTCTCACTCACCCAACCTACATTAACTTTCAACACTTTCACTTCCCCTCCCTCCACCTACTCACTCAGCCTACAGTACACTCACTGACGCTCGATTGCGTTGCAGGCGCAGTTCTTTTGACTGGTTGGTTCGGAGCGGTCGGGTTGGGGCTTGGGCGGGCCTTTGCGTGGCAGCTGCCGTGCTCGACCAACCCTAAGCCAGCACTAAACCAGCACTAAATCACCCTTAAGCCTTAAGCCACCAACCTACCCTGGGGCGGGCTTTTGGGCCTCCTTTCGGGGCAAAGCTGCACACCTCTCTCGCCGCGCCAGCCAAATGGACTGCCCCAACACCCACCCATAACCAACCCTCAAGCTAACTTGAGCCCGCTGGTGATGCTGAGGGTGTTGAAAAACTATGCTGAAGATGTTCAAACGAGTGGGGATGTTGGCCGGTGTAAAGCGAGTGCATTTTGTTAGACGCCAGGAGTCTGAATTAGATCTCGACCCGAAAGAAGGCTAGACGGGAAATGCCGGAAGTGGGAAGTTGCCGAAGGATATCTAATTAGAGCAAATCATAAAGTGATCAGAAAGAGGAAGGTTGCGAGAAGCACAGAATGATGCAATTGATACGTAGAGGGGAGGGAAGCAGACGTGCATGGTAGGACTACCCATACGCCACAACCTCAGATGCAAATACTGACAATCCAGGCAAGCTGATCCAATCGTTGTGAGGCGTGCCTTTGCGACGCGGAAGGTATTTGTAGCAAAGATCCGTGGACACCTCAGAACAATGCCTGGGGCGCGTCTTCACACCTGGATCCGATATCCGACTATATCGATCCACCTGACCCGTGGCCCAGTGGCCACTGCTCAGGGCTCAGACTATCTGCAAGATGCGGGCTGGGCAGCCCAACGGGGCAGCAAGATTCGGCTTACAGGCAGGGAAGGGCCTTGGCAGTTTGCTGACATGGCACCTGCGCAGTGCGGTTTTGCGAGGCTTTGCCTTTCATTTGGCTCCTTGCAGTGATCCCACTTGCAGCTTAGAATCTCTCATCCTCAGTCTACGGCGGTGCGTGTGAAAATCAGCACTCAACTTGCGAGATGTTGTAGGCCTTGTCTATCATTTTGTTAGTGGCATTGAACTGCACTTGTCCTTCTAAGCTTTAGTGCTTCGGGATCAGGTCGCGAACGTTTTTGAGGTTTTTTTTTTCCGCTGCACACGCAGCTCATTGCGTCTGTTGCCAGGACTTTTGCAGGGACCCCTCGAAATGGTGAGACCCCAAAATGGCTTGAGAGGAATGCTACGTGTGATCGTCATACACTTGCCTCAATGTTGTTGACGCGTCCAGTTGCGGCACGCTGAACAATGCTGGCGGACAAGTAAGACATGCATGCCCTTGCCTTATCTCAACGTTGAGACCTACCGCCTCGTGATGCCTTTGCTATCAGGGTTCCTTGAATCTGTGGCATTGGCTCAAAAGCCCTGATTCGGGCAGCTTACCACGCCTGAGAAACACCAGGCAGGTTGCACAGTTGTTTGATTGATGTGATTTTGTTTTAAGCATCGCCTTTGAAAGACACAGGCCGCTCGCTGGCCATGATCCGCTGCAGCCACAGCATAACTGCCACGCATGGACCAACTTGTAGCTGCGGTTCCCGAGGCATCCTCAGTCTTTGTGTCGTCCGGGCGTTGGGTCACACTCATGCTGGCCATGCGGGCCAACATGTTTCACATCTCCAGGCTTTGCTGTTGACTGACAGTTCGGCCACGAATTGGTCTGATTGCACGTGCAGGCGATAAGTGTCGAATCCAACGGCGATGTTGGGTGTGGCTCTTGAAGACTTGTTTTCCTCAGCCAGTATGGCGCATAGCGCTTTCGGAGGGCCGGGCCATGCTTCATGGTGACAGTGGCATGTGCTGTCCTCTGTGGTTTGGCTGCAGGTCTAGGCTTATGCGAGCACACCTAGACGAGAGAGGTCGCTGACTGCTGCAGAATGCTTTACACAATTTAGCAAGCCAGGTGATGCACATCAAGCCGAGATGTTGGAGGCCTCAGGGTGTCGTTGCCCACTCTGCTGTGGGTGAATGTGCCCTGCCAGTGGGCATTTCCTGGCACAAAAGCGATATGAGGATTGGTGGATTCATACCCTACGCGCATGTTCTAACTTCAGCTGAGTTAGGCCCAGCTTCTCTTCATTCGAATGCGGCACGTGCCAGATTCCAATGCCTTCTGCATCAGATGTTGCGTACAAGGCCCGCTCGCGTCATGCTTCGTTCTTGGCCAGGCTGTCACGTGGCCACTCCTGTACAGGCCATGGACATCACCTTTGGCACCACTGGCATGACCGAGGAGGACCCGACGGAAAGTAGCGAGCAGGATTTGGAGGGAGGACTGACATCAAAGGAGGGCCCTTTTTTTACATTCTTTTTTGGTTTCTTGCTATGAATGTCGTCGTCCGCGCCGCTCCCTCGTTCTGCTCCTCCGCCGCCGCCTCCTCTTCCTTCACGTGACTTAACCCTCCTCCTTCTTCCTTCTTCTTCTACTTGTATTCACTCAAGTTTCACTCACTGACTTACACATACCGACTCTCACTCACCCAACCTACAACCTACAGTACACTCACTGACGCTCGATTGCGTGACAGGCGCAGTTCTTCTGACTGGTTGGTTCGGAGCGGTCGGCTTGGGGCTTGGGCGGCGGAACTGTTTGCGTGGCGGGCCTGTTTGCGTGGCAGCCGATGCTGGCTTGCTTGGCAGGCGCCTGACTTTGCACACACCTCTATTTCTTTGCGTGGTACTAACTCACACACTAGCTTTCGCATACTTTCTTTCCCTCACCCAACTTACACTCGCTCACTGTCAACCACTCTCACTCACTCAACTTACGCATACTTTCTCTTGCTCACGCAGCCTACGCTCACCATCTTACACATGCCTCGCTGACTCAACTTACGCGCAACAGCCAACAAGCCAGCCCGGAGAAAAACAAGCAGAAGCATCGGATAACATCGGAGAATCCCACATGCCTAGCTCTTTGCAAAAGAAATGAGTGGACAAGCATTCGTAAAAGCGAGCGTATGTTGCATGAAAGAAAGAATACGAAAGTTAGCTTTTGGCGGCTTTTGCAGCTTTGTCTTTTCACATGCTCAGCATCACCAGCAACAGCCGAAGCACCCACCAGCATCAGAAGCATAGAGCTGCTTCCTGTGCAACATGTCATTGCTTTGGCTAACTTGAGCCCGCTGGTGATGCTGAGGGTGTTGAAAAACTATGCTGAGGATGTTCAAACGAGTGGGGATGTTGGCCGGTGTAAAGCGAGTGCATCTTGTTAGTTTCTAACGATGCAATTGATACGTAGAGGGGAGGGAAGCAGAAGTGCATGGTAGGACTACCCATACGCCACAACCTCAGATGCAAATACTGACAATCCAGGCAAGCTGATCCAATCGTTGTGAGGCGTGCCTTTGCGACGCGGAAGGTATTTGTAGCAAAGATCCGTGGACACCTCAGAACAATGCCTGGGGCGCGTCTTCACACCTGGATCCGATATCCGACTATATCGATCCACCTGACCCGTGGCCCAGTGGCCACTGCTCAGGGCTCAGACTATCTGCAAGATGCGGGCTGGGCAGCCCAACGGGGCAGCAAGATTCGGCTTACAGGCAGGGAAGGGCCTTGGCAGTTTGCTGACATGGCACCTGCGCAGTGCGGTTTTGCGAGGCTTTGCCTTTCATTGGGCTCCTTGCAGTGATCCCACTTGCAGCTTAGAATCTCTCATCCTCAGTCTACGGCGGTGCGTGTGAAAATCAGCACTCAACTTGCGAGATGTTGTAGGCCTTTTTCCAACGTTGGCATGAAGGCGGTTTTCCCAATTGCAGAATAATGGAGAAGATGGTGTGCACACCAGGGTGCCACAAGTTCGATTCCAGGTTCTGGCGCTTGTTGACAAAGTTTAGACTTTTATATTGCGACGTTGCTGGTTTGCAAGCTTTGGACAAATGCCGTGGCGGTTCACTATTACGTTCAAGGCGTCGAGAAAGAATGAGGATCCCCACAACAACTGTATCCCGAAGGATTGGCTCTTTTGCAAGCACAGCCAGCTTCAGTTTGCCGCTTCTGTGGCTTATCTACACTCTGTGGCAAGTGAAACAGGCTTGAGACAAAGCCAAGCAACTACAATCCAGGAGGAACGCTCCAACTGCCTCAAGACGCACACTGACATCCTGTTTCATGTGCGTCTCTGACAAGTACAGAGGGATGTTTCCACACTGGCTGACCCGGCGACTCGAAGGCCCAAAGCTTGCCATCGGATGTGCGCCGTTCGCTCAACGGACGGTCGCAAGCAGCAATGCTCTAGCTAGCCACATTGAGCCAGGAAAAAGGCCCAGGTGAGGGAAGATGGTGGAGGAGGATAGTCCCGATCAGAAATGGGTCGGGCCGCCATATTTTAACCAGGTTTTGATTACGACGAAACAGTCACACTTCGCAGTAGCCAGGGGCTGCCCCCTTCAAAGCCAGCCATGGTGCATGCCATGCCTGCAGTGGAGGAGGAAGAAGAGGACCGGACTGGCTTGACAGGGGCAGGTGGGCAGTGAAAGGTGCAGATTTGAAAGTGCGAAGAAGAGGAAAGAGTATACCAGTGACAGTTTGCGTACTTTGCCCAACAAGCATTGAGCCCAGACAGCGAGCGCTCTTCCAGACGCACAAGTTAGTGGCCAGAGTGCAGTGCAAAATAATTTTGGACAACAACACCTCATTTGAAGGGTTGGCCTAGTTCTTCAAGGTTGCAGGCTTTGTTTGCGCACGTACTCAGCAAGTCTGTTCATTGCAACTGTCTCTTCTGGTGGCCCTTTGCAACTCGCTACATAGATTTATGCTTGGTATTTCTTCATACCTGTTCTGCCCATTACACGTTGTGCTACTGTGTTTTCGCGTGTGAAACGCTTCGTGCTTCTAAAGTCGGAGGAGGAGATGTCTCTACGACCACTCTTCGAAGAGCGGCTGGGGCAGCCGAGCTCTGAGCTTCTGCAACTGGACCTGGGCCCAGGCCTCGACTCCCTAAATTGCCACAAGCAGAAGTACCACAAGACTAACGCACCACGCAACATAGATCCATCTTGGGCCAGCCCGCAGTTTTGCCAACCTATTGGCCAGGCGGTTGGCTCATTCAGACGTGGCCCCTCTTTCGCCAGGACTCCGCTTTCGCCTGGCCCAGCGCCCGGACGCCTTCAGCCAGGGACCGCTGCGCTCGCTGGCCCGGAGCGCGGCCGCGAGTCCTACAGAGCAGGTGCGTGGCCTGGGATGCCTCGCTCGCACTTGCAGGCGCGAGGTCAAAAGTCAAAGGGTCTGGAGCAAAGATGCCAACATATGCCAACGGTCTTCGCTGGTGGGATAGATGCGTTTGGCAGTTGAACGGTTTAGTGAAAGGCCACGACGAGACACAACTGTTCCAAGCGATCTCATGTGGAGGACTGTGGAGGAGCATGGGAGCACATGAGGCCACAATCCCGCATCGGTGAGGTGCTGGAATGCACAACGCAAGATGTCCACATGACAACCCGAGTCTGCGCCGGGCGCCCTGCCATGCTTTGCAACGGGGGCACCATTCCTAGACCCTCCGTGTCCTTCCTGTAGGAGTGACACGGAGCATGAATATGTGTTTTGCTCGGTGGCCCTCGAAGTAATCACAAGGTCTGAGGGTTGCGGTTTTAGAGCTGGAGCTGCCAAAGTGCATCGTGCAACTGCGCTATAGGAGCTCAAGCTGCAAAAGTGCACGTTGCGATGAAGAAGTCTCCAGAGGCGTTAGACCCACCACCGGGAAACTAGACGACGAGTGGCCCGGAAGCATAGAGGCAAGTTGATGCAGGTGAGGTAACTCTCGCAAAGTTAGCATGAGGAGTTGGCAGGCGAAGCAATTCTCAAAAAGTTGGCATGAGAACCTGGCAGGTTAAGTAACTCTCGAATAGTTGGCTGGCAAAGTTGGCGGGTGAAGTAATTCTCGCAAAGTTGACATGAGAAGTTGGCAGGCGAAGTAACTCAAGAGAAAAGTTGGCATGAGAAGTTGGCAGGTGAAATAACTCTCAAAGAGTTGGCATGAGAAGTTGGCAGGTGAAGTAACTCTCGAAAAGTTGGCGTGAGAAGCTGGCAGGTGAAGTAATTCTCGAAAAGTTGGCACGAGAAGATGGCGCGTGAAGTAACTCTCGAAAAGTTGGCGTGAGAAGCCGGCAGGTGAAGTAACTTTCGAAAAGTTAGCATGAGAAGTTGGCAGGCGAAGTAATTCTCGAAAAGTTGGCGCGAGAAGTTGGCAGGCGAAGTAACTCTCGAAAAGTTGGCAGGCGATGTTGGCAGGTGAAGTGCCTCTCGAAAAGTTGGCATGAGAAGCTGGCAGGTGAAGTAATTTTTCGAAAAGTTGCCACGAGAGGTTGGCAGATAAAGTATTTCTCGAAAAGTTGGCATGAGAAAGGTAGTTTCTCGAAAAGTGGCATAGAGAAGTTGGCAGGTGAAGTAACTCTCGAAAAGGTGGCATGAGAAGCTGGCAGGTGAAGTAATTCTCGAAGTTTCGGCATGAGAAACTGGCAGGTGAAGTAATTAACCCTCAAAAAGCTGGAGCGGCGGAGGCGCTCCGCGTGCTACATTTGCAATTTACAGTTGCGATTTTCCAGCCATTTGTATCTAAAAGTTGCGATTTTCCAGCCGGAGCTGCGGGAGCACGCTCCGCGTACTACGTCTGTACTTAAAAAGTGCGATTTTCCAGCCGGAGCTGCAGCAGCCTCCGCGTACTACGTCTGTACTTAAAAGTTGCGATTTTCCAGCCGGAGCTGCAGGAGCACGCTCCGCGTACTACGTTTGTACTTAAAAGCTGCGATTTTCAAGCCGGAGCTGCCGCGGACCAGGGGGGAATCGAACCCGGGACCGCGGGATTGCGAAAGCAGGCGCGCGCACCACGAGACAACTTCCAAAAGCCGTTTCGCGAGCAAGAAAATCGCACGGCGCCACAACGAGAGCGCTTCGACAGGCACGATCTCCGCAGAGGGTTCATCGGGCTCAAGACAGATGCGCACGGCGCCACAGCGAGAGCGATCCGACACGCACGAAGGGTTCATCGGGCTCAAGACAAATTCGGCGCCACAGCGAAAGCGCTTCGACACGCACGATCCCCGCAGAGGGTTCGCCGAGGTCAAGACAAATTCGCACGGCGCCACAGCGAGAGCGCTTCGACACGCACGATCTCCGCAGAGGGTTCGCCAAGGTCAAGACAAATTCGCACGGCGCCACAGCGAGAGCGCTTCGACACGCACGATCTCCGCAGAGGGTTCGCAAAGGTCAAGACAAATTCGCACGGCGCCACAGCGAGAGCGCTTCGACACGCAGGATCTCCGCAGAGGGTTCGCCAAGGTCAAGACAAATTCGCACGGCGCCACAGCGAGAGCGCTTCGACACGCACGATCTCCGCAGAGGGTTCGCTGCGCTCAAGACAAATTCGCACAGCGCCGCAGCGAGAGCGCTTCGACACGCACGATCTCCGCAGAGGGT
>CAUJNA010000069.1:0-24656 GCA_963377175.1 Effrenium voratum
TGTGTGTGTGTGTGTGTGTGTGTGTGTTTTTTTGCGGCTCAGTACCTGTCTCCGGGGTTGGTTTGGGAAGAACGAACAGGACACCGAAGCCGTCCATTCGGAGACACCCATTTGACAACCGATTGGGATGAGAGATCCCAGATACACCCCACTGGGCGGAACTGACCACAATTAGCGGGCTGGTGGACTTTGACAAGCCATGCTTTAAGGGGCAGGGCACGTAGTAGTTGGTAAGCCTGGTTATAACCCACTTAGGAACCCCTTGTTAACAGAGTTGGCTTCCATTTGCTTATGAATACTTTTTCATTTTCCCTTGTTGGTTTAAAGGGAATCTATCACTACTGGACAATTTTTTCCCGGGGGCTGAACAATTCGCAAATGGAAGTTGGGGTTCTGCGCTCGCCGCGCTGCCGCGCTCGGCCAGGAGTCCTTTGACAAAGAGAGTCTGGTGGGCAAGAAGCTCTCGGCACTTTGACAGAACTTGGCTCCCAGCATCCCTTTAGCTTTTTAGCCTTTTATTTAGTGGTAGTTTCCATTCAACGTGTCACAAGAGCACTTTGACAGAAGACCGTTGACAGAAGACCGCCTTGAGCTTGGAGCTTTGTGTCTCTTGTCGCTGAGAAGCTCCGATCGGCTTCGGCTTTCAATGGAAGACCCGACCCCGAAGCATTAGACACCCTGGGAATTGGTGGTTGGTTCAAGGCTAGGTCGTGTCTACTAGGTTTTAGTGGTTGGATTGGGATGTTCACTGGGGGTACGATTTGGATTTTGACGCATGGCCAAATCTCAGTCCCTGAGTTCCTGGACCTTTTTGGGCATGGAATTTGAGGGAACTCAGCTAGGTCCCCAGCAATTGGTGCTCTTTTGTTTACCCCCTTTTTGGGTTGGGAGATTCGGTTCCCCCACCTAAAATAGGCTACAGAAAACAAGTTGGTACCCTTAGTCTAACCTCGCAAATCTGGAGGACCTAGTCTATTTTCGCTGGGTAAGCTGAACCCCAAACTGGTTGCAATCCCTTTCAACGCTTGTTTGAAAGGTAGGCGTGCGTCCCCTTTGAAACCGACTACCACTTCCATTTGCATAAATTAGTATGTTTTAATTTTCCCTTTGTGGTTTTAAAGGGAATCAGTTTTACTACTGGAAATAGAAACTCATTTTTTGCCAGGGGGCTCCAGCAAATGGAAGTGCTGAGTCGATTTTCGCTTCGGGGGCGGTTGTGAGGGTCTTTGTGGGTGGGCTCTTTGTGGGTGGGCTCTTTGTGGGTGGGCTCTTTGTGGGTGGCTCTTTGTGTGTGTGTGTTGTTTCTCGTATTATTATTATTATTATTACTATTACTATTACTATTATTATTACTATTACTATTATTATATTTTGTTCCCCCCCCCCCCCCCGAGAGTGAACCCGACCCCTCTAGGGAGCAGTTTGAGAGGTTCGAGACTTGCGCATCATCACTCGAGAAACTTTGAGTTCGGGCCGGCCTTTGGCGGCCGATGAAACGGCTTGAAGCGTCTTCCGATTTTCTTCCATTGGCTGAAGCAAATGGGTGTGGGTCAAAATTTTAGACCACCAGGGGACCGCCTGTTTTAGTCATGGGTTCCATTTGGGGTACCCATTTTTGACCCAAAGTTAAATGTTGCTGTCCCAGCCATCCGGTTCCTTAGCCTTTTGGCTTTTTAGTGTTTAGTGGTAGTTTCCATTTATCCTACTAAGAGTTAAACTTGTAGCGGGGGATCTGACAGCCCAGACATGTATTTGCGATTTTCCCCCCTGTTGGTTTTGCGGGGAATCGACTTCACGACTGGAGAAAATGTTAGATACCTTGTTCCAGGGGATGAAGAAAACAGCTGCAACTGGAGGGGTCCAGATGGAATAGGGGAGAACATGACGCAGTCGGGCCAAGGGGAACCAATTCAGATGACACTCGTGAAGGACAAAAGGATAATAATGTGCACAATTATTTAGATAACTATTGGCTTGACTGCCATTGGGTTGAATCTTTAGACTATAACTTGTTTGGCAATCATTGGGTTTTCTACTAGTTTATCGCACTTGGGGCATTGCCGTCTAATTTAATGTGGCGCACGCGTTCGTGGTTCGTGGTATTATACCACCGGCCACGTTACGAACCATAGTCATGCGGGGCACAACAAGTTATTTTTTTTTGCAGAGGGGTCGTTGCAGCAACCAAGTTAGTATCCCTTATACTATCCCTCAAACAAAAGCAAACAAACGCACTCGGAGGCTGTTTTTTTTTTAGCCCCGCTCGAGGCCAAGATGACGCAGTGGACCATCATCCTGGTGCTCCCCCGTGGCCATTGGGGCTAAACCCACCCAGGTGGCGAGCCACTTCTTTCAACGCTTTTTGGAAGGGTTGAACCCCTTTACCTGGTGGCTCCCAGCCATCCGGTTCCTTAGCTTTTTAGCTTTTTAGTGTTTAGTGGTAGTTTCCATTTAGCCATCTGAGGGCAGCCCAGTAAAATCGACTGGACAAGTGCTTTGATTTTTTGGAGGGGGAGCGGGGAGGGCGGGGAGCCCGTTTAAAAGCTACCAACCAGAACGTGTGTCCTGTGTTTTCAAATGGCCACAGGGGGATGGGATTTTTGACCCGTAGGGGGAAATTGGGGAATGGGGGTGTTTCTCAATTAAAAGTCATGGGTGTCCTTTGGGCTTCCCTTTAGATGCAAACCGGGTCTTCTGAAGTTGTTGGCGCCAGGTTGTCAGACTAAAGTTGGTACTGTGGATGGTGACACGGAATCCATAAACCCCACCACGAAATGAAACCATGGTTGAAACCATAACGTTTGATGGGATTTAAAGCGGAATCATCAGCAACCAGGGTTTCTTAGGTGGTGCAGGATTTCGAAACCATCCACAGTAGACAAAGAGTTTGGAGTTGTCTTTTCGGGCCATCAACTCGGGAAGCGTGGAAAGTGTTTGCAGGGTTCTTCAAAACTACATGCAGTCAGGATCACAGGAGCACAATGAACCACACCAAACCGGAGGTCTCCTCCAAATTCATCTTGTATTGTAGGGTAGGCTCAACATGAAGCAGAATCTAACATACTATTTGTCGTGTATCCCAGAGGGCCAAGAAATAGGATGCGTGTGGAACAGGTGGAATCCAACCACAAGGCGTTGTCTCTCTAGGCTTTACTGCTCTTGGTAGGGTTTTCAGACTTTTTGGTTCTGGTCATTTTCAGTAAGCGGCCAAGAGAGGAATTTTGCTCAAAGGCCAAGGATTGAAAAGTAGGGCACTGAAAACAGGGGGTTGGAACAGGCGGACTCCGCAGAAGCTCGCATTCCAGAATTTGGTATGGGCCCAACAAGTTGACGACTCTTTGGATGTGTCTCTTGTCGAGGATACCTTTTCTGGGTTGGTTTAAAGAGAAACCAACCGCAAACGTATGCCGTTTTGGGGGTTCCGATTCCTATTATGACGCAAGTGTTCCATTGTTTTGCAGGTGCAAGCGAGCGACAGCCAGCAAAGGGCAACTCGTACTCGCCAAGTGTTCTTGACTTTTCCTTTTTGAAGAGTTCGGTCCCTAGTCTTTTTACGGGGAGCCCCTCAAAAAACCGTTTCTTTTTGGGAAGGTGTTAAACATTCCCGTTTTTGGGCCACAGAAGGTGAGTATCAGGGCGCCCAGTGTCGCCAGTTTCTGTGCGCGTGGGTTTGTGCGACTTGACCGTAGGGCAGTGAGTTTATTAAAAAACAAAAAACATCGCTTATTTTTAAAAGAAGATAGGGCTTTTTTGCTTGACTTATACTATATATTTGATGCGTTTTACTTCTGATTGAGTTGAATGCTATTGTATCGCATTTGTTGTCACCAAAGGGATTTGGGCCTTTCTTTGAGGGTACCCTTTTTGGGGTTGGTTAGCTTCATGTTGTTGGATCATGTTTTGAGGTTCTTGTTTTCTTGGTTCTGATCACTTTTAGTGGGGGGGGGGGGGGCTGCAAAGAACACCGTTGTTCGCTTCCACACCAATGGTTGCGCCATTTTGGGGGTCCCAAAAAAAAGCGCCGCCTATTCCTCGGCCATTTGCTTTGGCTCAAGTGAGAGAAGATCCCAAGTCGGATCTGGGAGGATCACAGATGTTGGATAAAAGGTCCAGCAACGAGGCCGGTGGGTCCTGGGCGAGGGGGGGAAATGGCGATTTATTGCGCCCTCCATTCGGAACACCATACTCCCTGGCGGGGATTCATTCAGGGGTCCCTGCATTTCCCTTCAAAAGGGACCTCCAAAAGGGGCACATTTCTAGGGGTTGATCTCATTCTTTTCAGCCATCCTTCTTTTCAAAAACCGATCGCCATTTCCAACCAGGGCTTTTGGTGGTTGTCTAGAAAGATTCGGATCCCTGGAAAGAATGGACATGAAAGTTACCCCTAGAAAATTGGTTGGAGCCCACCAGTTTTCCTGCAAGTGTTGAAGGGGAAATCCAGTGACCCCTGTCATCATGAGGGATTCCTGAGATTCCGCAGAGTTTGGCTCCCAAAACAAGTGGCTGTGGGTCAAAGCCACTGGTACCATTTTGGGGTAGGTGCACCACCCATTTTTGTCTATTTTAGTGGGGATTGGGATGTTCACTGGGGGCGCGGGATTTTGACCCATGGACAAATCTGTCACTCGCAATCTGCGATCATTTTTTGTTTTGTACTCGTAAAACTTGGATGTCAAGGAGCCTTGCAGGGCTTCAAGAAACTTCCATTTGCTTAATAATATATTCTGTTTTTATTCTCATTATTCCCTAGTTGGTTTTAAGGAGAATCCAACACCTCTGGATGTTTTTCCAGGGACAGCAGCAAATGCAGCGAATTGTTGGCGTTCCTGCCGGTATCGCGGCAAAATGGTACGATTCTCGCTTGTGTGGGGTATGATGTCAACCCCTCACCAAACAAAGTCACAAAGCACCAGGTTCTACAATAGAAACCTTGGAGAGTTGCCAAGGTTCCCCCCGCCAAAAGAAAAAGGAAGCAATCCCAATAGGGCCTGGCCTAACAGGACCCTTATTCGGCCAAGTTAATAGGGTCGGTTATAGAATCCTTTTGCCGGGTTGCTACAATTCTTTGACAAACCCAATGGATCCCAAGCAAGCTAGAATAGGTGTGAATAGGTGACCCGCCATTTTCCTTTTGGTTTTTGAGAGCAAGCCTTTGGCTTGAATGCTATTGGGTTGGATCTTTAGACTTGAACTTCTTGGTTGAAATCAAGGGGTTTTCCACTAAACCACCAACAAGTTAAACTTTTTGCAGGGGGGGTCGTTGCAGCAACCAAGTTGGTTACCCACGAAATAAGGATGGATCCACTCGCAAACATAGGATCAAAAGGCCTAAACCTGATGGCTGGAGCGAAAAGGCGCGCCAGTGCCAGCGCCAATTGCAGTTGAGCTCACCCGCTGTTCTTGGGAGCCACCGTCTGAGAGCCCGAGTTTCTGAGGATTCCCCAACGCAAATGCCAACAAATGCTATGGTTGCAACCATAGATTCATTTCGTGGTGCGAACAGATTTCGTCCATCCACAGTATGTCCGGTCGAGTTAATTGGGGATTTGTATAGATCACAGGGTGTCTCACCTCCAAGCTGGTGACCTTTTTATTTGCACCAGCCAAGAGAGTCATCGAAGGGTGGCTACCTTGATGAGTCTATACCCTCATACACAACATCGTTTTGGTTGGGAAATCCCTGGCATCTGACTTCCTGGTCGCCATTTCTACAGCAAAACGGGTTTGATTTTGGCGCTATTTACGTGGAATTCAATTAGCTGTCTTCCCCCTGTAGGCTCTTTTTCAGAAAGCGTTTAGTACGCTTTGTACATATTCTGCAGGTTGGTGGTTCCACAGATTCGCCACATCCAAACCGTTTTCTAGAGAGAGGTTCGTGGCAATGCAACCTTTGATCCAGTTCTCGACCTCACGTGCTGAGGAGACCAGTTTATCTACCGTAGTTTACCATGTTTTGTTTTCTGTGCGTTGGTTTACTTGCAATTTGTTTAAGGAGCGCCTGTTTTCTTTTTTTTTGGGGGGGGGGGGTGCGTTCTATGGGGGGGGGGAACCGGTCACTGGAACAGAACCCCCCTAAAGATGCTTGGCACTTGGAAGCACTCGCTTCGCGGTCTAACTTTTCGTTCAATTCAATTGTTGCCTAGTTGAGGGCAAGAAGATGAGGTGTCACACTCATCAAAAATGGTACTCTTTTTCGGGGATGCATCCGTCTTTGAGGATTCTTCGATTCGCATGGTTCTAAGTTGATCTATTCCCAAGTTGATAATTGTTGCACGTGATTTGTTTCAATTGGTTGTAAGTTGGTGGCCCGGTTAAGCCGAACTCCCTCATCCTGGGAGATTGGCCTTCAATAGCATGGAACCTAACTGGGGGTCCTGGATGACCATTTTCCTGTGCACAAGAGGGTAACCCAGAATTTCCTGAGTTCCTTCGCGGTAAAGGAATGGTTGGCTCAATTTAGATGACAATCCTTAGGTAAACGTTCTGGTGGTTATATTAAGCCCTCAGTTGTTCAGTGGCTCCAATTCTTTTTCCAACTTTTTTTTGGTGGCTGCCCCACTAAAATGGTCCAAGCCCCAAAAAGGGTTCCCATTTTTTTCCAGGGTCACTGAACAACTGAAACTGCCATTGCTTTAGTGGTCTGGAACCCCAGGGGGCAATGTTTGTTTCTTTAGCCAAGAGGGCCAATCCCGCTCCCCTCTCCTCCGCAGACCCATTTGGGCAAATTCAAGGATGTCCCTTGGACCCAATTTTACTCGTTTCGGGGTCTCAAATTTGACACAGACCCAAACGTCCCTTCAAAAGGCGTGATTGTAACCCAAAACTCTGGGGCGACATTTTCTTGTTGTTTCAAGGGGTAGTTTGAAGGGTCCAGGGTCCAAGCAGATTCCAGTGAAGTCCATGTTTGGCTTCCCGGTTTATGGCTCAATTCCTTGCATGTTTGTCCAAGTTAGAAAGTCGTTCGCCAAATTTGGGTATAACCCCCTTATAACAAGGGTAACCCCACTTTGAGGGACTCATCTTGACTGCTTTTGGGTTGGATCTTTAGACACTTAACTTTTTGGTTGCAATAAATAGGTGTTTTCCACTAAACCCCCGAACAGTTGAACACTTTTTGCAGGGTCGTTGCAGCAACCGAGTCATTGTACATATATCCCAGGCGACCAACAACTGGCTGACTCGGCCGAGCGCCCAAGTACCTTGCCAGGTCTAGCGTCGAACCCTTCGACGCACCGCGAAGAAGCGGGAGATCCAGTTCTCGCGCGCTCTGAAGGGCCCAGCCCCCGTGCACGAGCCGCACCTTGGATGCTATTTAGGGGGGCATGTTGAGGTGGGGGTCGATAAGCTCAGGTGGGTTGATCTATAGGGAAACCAAAGGTTGGATGTTGAGGGTTCTTTTCGGAACCTTCCATATGCTGAAATTAATATTTTGTATTTTCCGCTGTTGGTTTTAAAGGGATTCGATGTGGCTACTGGGTATTTCTCAAAATGGGGCCCTCTAAATTGTTTGGTTTCCAGCTTAGCGAGCACTCAGGTAACTTTGAGACTCTGCGCAATATGCAGCGATGAAAACCCAGGGGTTTGTGCTTTTGCCCATCAATGATGGCGGCTTCTTTCATAGGGAGACAGAACCAAGTTCTCAGGGGGAAGGCTCTCAAGCCAATGTTCACTCTGGCTGAATCAAGCGAATAAAATCTTCAGGTGTCCGGAACCCCAAAACAAATCCGGAACCCCAAGCTGCGACTCTGTTTATAGAAGAAGTTCGCCTGCTTGGGTGTCGTACGTTCCATCGGTTTCCAATAAATCCAGACGTGGGGAATCCCAAGACTTCGGGTGGTTTTGGAGGCTGACCACCTGGGAGCTTTATACGGGTGTGGGTCAAAATTAAACCACCAGGGGGCCCCAGGTGTTGGTCCATGTTGCCACTTACCAGGGTTCCATTTGGGGTTACCCTATTTTTGACCCACAGCCATGCAAACAAAGATGGGTTGCGGGCTGTGGGTTCCATCTTTAGATGGCCCAGCCTAGTGGCTTTGCTGCCTTTTTCCAACTTTTCTTGGGGGAAGGGTTCCGATTCCTTTAAACTCCACCAACCAAGAGAGGATGCAATTTTTCCCCTGGCTGGGCATCTGAGGCGGGCGATTCTCTAAATTCCGCAAGTAGACAACAAGGACAGCCCCTCTTTTTTTTTTGGGTGGGCTACTTGCAATACGAAGAGCATCCATCACCGGCAAAGAAACATGCAACCTGAACAGACGGAGGCTCCTTTGGGAACAGGCTCTTCCAAGCTACCCCAGGTTCTATATCTTGGTTTTTGGGAGGTCAACACCGCACAGGCTGGTACCTCCCTTTTTTGACTTTCTCAAGAGGCATAGAGTGACTCTTGGCGGCCAAGAAGGACGAAAAATCGAACCTTTAGGGTCATGACCTTTCCATGACTTCCCTGAGATGGCTCCAAGTTAGTAAGTTGGAACGGCAACCCTTAGTGCCCCTTGGGGCGTCAGCCCTGTTCGTGGTTTAGATGCCTCGAATCGGCTGGTTTTCGAATCGATGGTCCCTTCAAGAAGCAAGAAGTGCACTCTGCGTCGGATCCGTCTGTCCTACGGGCGGGTTGCCCGTTTTCAGCCTGGGCTTCTTGAAGAATTGGTCATCCCAATTTACCCACATCCGGGCATGATGCCATCAACGCCCCTACAAATGAGAACAAACAAATAAATTCCCCTACACATGGATTTGTTGTTGGTTCCACGTCAATCCGCGGAACAGTTTGGTCACCCCGGATGTCCTTACAGCCCAGTTTCCCTATGGTTGGACTGGGGTCACGTTTCCCATTCCGCTTTGGAACATGTTTCTCTGAACCCACCAAGCCTCAGTTGTTCAGTGGCTCCAATTCTTTTTCCGACTTTTTTTGGTGGCTGCCCCACTAAAATGGTCCAAGCCCAAAAAAGGGTTCCCATTTTTTTTCCAGGGTCCAGCAAGCGGCAACTTGTGCTTCCGGGAGATCCAGTGACCCCTGTGAATCAACTTCCCTGGAACTGGCGGTTTGGAGCTCGGTTTGGCGGTCTCGCGAGGTGAACCCCATGTACCTACACTAGGTCCAGTGGTGCCCTTGCCCTCCCCTTTTTTTCGGCTGGAAGAATTCCCCGACCAAAATAATTAGACTACCAAAAGAAAGCTTGGCCGCAACTTTTTCTCTCCGCTGCGCTCTACTGGAGGACCTCTAGTTACAAGAACCAGAAACAAAAACAAAAAACAACCTTCAACTCTCGGATGCGGCTCCAAAGCTCCGATCTCCCGGTCCCGGTCCAAACCGATCCCGGGGACCGGAGGCGGGAATGCTGCTGGACGCGCTCTTCAGTGCGCTGTGGTCGCCTCCCAGGCAGTCGGGGCTCGGGGGCCCAAGCTTTGGAGGGGCAAGCCAAAGCCCTCGAGGCTCCCGCCCGAAAGTT
The DNA here is from genome assembly GCA_963377175.1 of Effrenium voratum. Taxonomy (NCBI): domain Eukaryota; class Dinophyceae; order Suessiales; family Symbiodiniaceae; genus Effrenium; species Effrenium voratum. The sequence continues at coordinate 9,450 of CAUJNA010000069.1, forward strand.
CGCGCGCGTTTTTTTTCTTTTTTTTCTTCTTTAAATTAATATATATATATATATAATGTTTTGTTGAAAGACGCACTCCCGGAGGTCACGTTTTGATGTTTTGTTTAAAGACGAACCTCAACGCGGTCATTCCATGAATTTCGGTGGGTCTCTTTGGTTGGGATTCCTGGGTTCCCCGCGTTTCTCCCGTTTTCTGAAAGAGTGCTTTGTTCTTCTTCTGTGTTTCGACCTCGTAAAGCTACGTGTTGTTTGCCAATCTACTTATGAGTTGTTGCAAGGGTGGGGATTTTTCCGTCACGCACACCGCGTCCTTTCTTTCCTCAGTTGTTCAGTTGCTCCCTTTTTCTTTTTCCAACTTTTTTTGGGGTGGCTGCCCCACTACAATGGTCCAAGCCCAAAAAAGGTTTCCCATCCTTTTTTTTCCAGGGTCACTGAACAACTGAGTCTATGTTCCTCTGGTTTAAAGGGACTCCATCACTCACACCGCGTCCGATCTCTTTCAATACCTTACGGGTTTCATTCAAAGGGTTCAGTTTCCCATGTCCCTGTGGAAGCTCTGAAAGTGGAACATTTTAGATGAATCGTTTCAATGGGAGCCACCATCAAATTTATCACTTGCCCAAAGCGAATCGACCTTTTGACAACTTTTGGTTTTCCAATTTTGGGTTCCCATTTTTAGTACAGGTCCCAAAAGGTGATCACCTTGTATTTCCAGGTCTTTTGGGCAAGTGAGAAATTGATCAACTTTGGAAGGTGAAATTCAGTGACCCCTTATTGATTCTGCGTTTCAGACCTGACCTGACTCTCCAGAGCCTCAAAATTGGTTTGCCCTCCAAAAGATGGGGGTTTTCTGTGTATGGTTTGTTTGCCTTCCGATGGAGCCTGTGATGCAACTGTAGGATTCTCCTCCTACAGACCCATATAGACCCGCATGTGCCATGGCAAGAAGTACCGGTTTCTCTGTTTGGGGTTAACAGGGATGGTCATCCACCTGGTTGTAAGGATCCTTAACAACCATTATTGTGATTCCTATTGACCCAGATTTCGACTCTTCAACCGCTAATCGAGCTGCTGTGAACATGATTTGACCCAACCAAACGCGCTCGGATGTGGCCATGAATTTTAACAGGGAATCACCTTAAAAGTGATTGGTGGACATGAATTCCCACTTAAATGATGTCCACCAAAGGGCCCCTTATTCAAATTGATAGCCATATTATAGTGATTCCTATTGCGGGAACCATGGCCCAGTCGGCCAAAGAAACGGAGCTTTGACCACGCGAATTCAAGGCTTTGCAGGGCCTCCACCGCGTAAAAGCCACCGCCGGTGTAGTCATACGCATGGTCGCCGAAATCCATTTCGCACCGCTGGTATTTGCTGGAAAATCATGATTTCAGGGTTGCTTAGGTGGTTGATGTGTGACTTGCACGAACTATTCTCTGCCACTCCCTGTGGATTGTGCCCAGGGTGTGACTTGTGGTGACAGGCGCACAACGTCTTTGCAAGTGGCACTTTGATACATGCCAGCATTTACACAGATATCGTGTCGGCCCATTGCACGCAAACGAGGGACTGCGAAACACTGGAGCAGCAAAAGACGCGCAGATATGCTCAGCCCCCTCCGCATGATCTACCTTTTCTGCGCCATCTGCACTAACCTGTACTATCTGCATATATATATATATATGTATACAATAGACCCATAAAAGCGCAGAAACCCTGACACAGCTCTCTCTCTCTATATGTATATATGATTTTGGAACAGTCTCATAGAAGGCGCAGAAACCCGATTCATCCCTGAATTCCCCTGGAACCCCTTCCATCAGAGAAAAATCCCCACTCCGTCGAGCGGGACTTTCCCAAGCTGAGGCTGTGCTGCTCACCCGACACCCGTGGCCCCGGGGCCCAGTGGGCTCGTGGTTGATGTGTCCTTTCTCCAGATGCCCATCTTGGTTTGGTTTCCATTTGCTCAAGATAGTTGTTGCTGTTTGCTCTTTCCTAGTCGTGTTTTCATTATGTTCTTCAAATGTTTTGTTTATTTGGTGTTCATTTGCTTAAGTTTTGGGTAAAACAGACATCCTCCGTTGGTTTTAAGGGGAATCGGTTTCACGACTCGGCATATTTGCTCATCTTTTCCAGGGCACGAAAAACGCAAATGGAGGTTTGCTATGCTTGATGTGCGTGTTTCGTTGCTATGCTCGAGTCTTGGCCGTGTCTTGCTTGTCCCTTGTGTTCCTTGTTTTGGCGCGGAACTTGTAGTGCGAAACAAGTTACCGCAATCGGTTTCCGGGCCGGGGTAACCCCGTTCTTAGGGTTTTCTTTGTTTTGTGATGTTCTGTTGGTTTTTTGTTCAGTAGTTGTTGGTGTTTTGGGAGTTGTTTTAGCTTAAGGTGTTTATGGGGGTAAACCTTTGTAGAGCTTGCTTCACCTGCGAAGCGGACATTTGTTTCCACCAAGCAGGTTCTGAAGGCTGACTCTAGATTCTCGTCGCCTGTTGGTTTGAGAAGCACCTCAGTTGTTCAGTGGCTCCCTTGTTCTTTTTCCAACTGTTGTTTTGGTGGCCCCACCAAAATGGTCCAAGCCCCAAAAAAGGGTTCCAATCCTTTTTTTCCAGGGTCACTGAGCAACTGAGGCACGCAGCAAGCCCGTTTTCCTTTTTTCCCTCCTTTGTTTTGGTCAAGGCATCCCCGAAAGTAAGAGGGGGAAAGTCGGAAGTCACCGGAAAGGTGTGGGTGGTGCTGAACAAAGTTGGGCTGATACGCCACCAAAGCAAGTGGTACAGGGGATTCCGTCTATCCACGTGTTTTTTTGGTTTGTTTGTGAAACTGTCCCATAGGTTCGGGGGTCTCCCCAAGACTACTATTTACTTATTTTTGTTTGGGTGGACTTTTTTCGGATGTGGAAGATAAGGCCTTGTCAATTCAATATGTTTCAACCCCCCTGCATGGTCCCCTTGGATGTCCATCATCACAATCTAGAGGATCGCCGAGAGCTATACAACTTTGAAGAGTGTCATTGGTGACATGTTTATGTTTGCCGTGCTTTCCTGTGAGCGATTCGCCTGCCACGAAAAATGTTTCGTAGATTTCCGAGGCCAAACACGCAAGAAACTCCAGGTAACCCCTTAATTTGGTTGGGATTGGTTTGGATTGGGATTTGAACCCTTTTTTGAATAGAGCTAGGGGAAATAAGGTACGTGACGTTTGCAATCGTTTGCAGCAGGTGCAATTGCTCTGACGAAGTGTTGAAACCCACAAAATGGGGAAGATGTTGCCGAGTTCCTAGAAAGCCCGTCTGTCACGTTTCAGGAAAAAGTGCAGGCCTGATTATGTTACGATGCAGTAATTGGTGGCCAGCAATGTCAACCCCGGATTAATAAACCCCTGGTTGATTTTGATCGGGGGTGTCCCCTTTAGTGGGGATTCAGACCACTTTTGGAGGGAACACTTCCGCTATTTTAATGGGACGGGTTTATTGATCCTGGGTCAACATTACCTGAAGTTCCCCCCTCAATCCGATGTTTGATGTGTGTTGAACCTGGCCTTCCAATCCAAACCCAAACCCGAACCACCAGTCCAAACCCATCAGCCGGTATGAAAAAATATGTTTGTACCTTCCATTTTCATTCTTTCCAGGGATCCTTCTTTCTAGAAAACCTCCGCTTTTTCCCAGGGAAAACGGATCCGGTGTTTGGTATTGGAACGATGGTTGAAAAGAATGAACCATCCAACCCTGTGTTCAACGATTCTTTTGAACATCGTTGGAATCAAGATGGTTGGAACCCTCCAAAGCGGTTGGAATCAAGATGGTTGAAAGGAATGACCCAGATTCTAAAAAGAACGATGGTCGGAATCAACCCCTAGAACCCTGGGTGATGCTCTGCACACGCCAGGGCCAGATGTGCTCCTCACCCGCCCGGACCGTACGGAGCGCACTGAAAACCACGAGCACAGAGAACGCACGGAGGAGCGGGGAAAGGGCGGGTGCCTACTTCAAACACGCGGCAGGTTGTTCATCTAAGTCCCCCAGTAGTACGAGGGTTCCCCTACTAAAATAGACCACAGAAAAAAGGGTACCCTTATTCTAAGCAGGACCTAGTCATAGTTCAGGTTTTTCATATGTACGAAGTTCAATTTTTCCATGGTTTAGTTATATTTCGATGAGTTAGGTTTGCGATAGTTCACACCTCCATTCTTAGTCAGGTCGACAAATCACATCCTAGTACCCTCCCTTCCACTAACATAGCACGGCACACTCTGAACAAAAGTGGCTATTGGCTGCAAGGTGTGTGCATGTCACGTTCTTTGCAGTGCTCCGAACCTAAAGACCAACATGTTGCCACACCCAAAATGGTAGTTTCCTGCAAAAGAATATGGGTTGCCCAACAAGGGGCTCCGATTCGGATTGCATGTTAATTTGTAGGAGAGCCGTTTCTTGGAATTGTCCTTTCAACCCTCCCTGAAGCACCTGCTTTAAATGCATACAGAGACAACTCACGAGATTTGGACATGTCTTTTGTTGAAGGGCACCCCGTGTTTGTGGTTTCAAAGGAACACCAAAAGTAAAAAAGCCATCTTGGGCGTCCCCGAAAAAATGACGCCTATTTTCAGATCGGCGACAGAAGCTACAGAACCGCTGCCTTAACGAGGACTTTGAACCAGGGTTGTGGGATCAAGGGGTTTATCCCCACTTCTGTGATACAAGGGAATCCCCGTTTCTATGATCAAATTAGTCTTTGGGAAGCCCTTTCTATTGTGTCACAGAAGTGGTCATTCCCCACAGCCCTGCCTTTGAACACTTGGGATCAGATGGCCGGACTGCTGAAAACAAGACGCACTCCGTGGTCAAGTGTACTTGCAGCCTCGTGAGGTTCGTTTGACCGGACGCGCGAACTGCAGCTTTGGACATTGACCTATGGGAGTTTTGGCCATTCTCACATTGACAGCTCTAAACAAGATTTGCCCAATCCAATTTGTTTGATCTTCACTGCTGTTGGCAAGTTGTGGCTTTTTGTTTGTCCTGCTCATTTTCAATGCTCAGTAGGGGGCTGCAAAAAGGGCAGTTTTTTGCTACCATACCAAGGGTTGTAAAGTGGTGTCGTCGCATCAGAGCTGAGTGTTTCTCAAGGTGCTGATTGACAAAAAATCCATTTAAAGTACCTAAGAGGGATTACGTACCTAAAATCCATTTAAATTCATTCAACGTACCTAACAGGGATCGGTGGTTCCGGCATTCAAATCGGGCTTCACGCATCTCAACTTGGAATTGCGCCGCTGGATGTGTGTGGATTTTGCCCGGCAGTAGGCTTCTTTGCAGAGGCGTTTTTTGGTGGTTCACTCAACAAGGAAAGGGCAGGCCATCCTTCGGTCCGCGTTGAAGATATGGCTGGTGACGCGAAATCCGTTCTCCGCTTCTGGCACGAAGAAATGAAGCCGTGGGAATGCTGCCAGAAGGTTTGTCGGTGGTGCGAAACGGGTGGAAGGGATTTCAAAGTCCTGATCGATTTGTGACGTGTTGTCCGTTCAGGACGGAGCACAGATTTCCATGGAAGCAGCCCCTATTACTTCAAGTGGATGAATTCATGGGCAGTGGATCCCAATTACCATAGCAGGTCGAAGCCAGGTGCATGGATCCACAGGGATGGATTGACACTAGGTGTATGCCCGGCACCCTGCTTCAGTGGCACCCACTAAACCACCCTGGTGGCTTCTTCACTAAACATGGAACCCCCCCAAAAAGAAAAATCGCCGGACGCCCCTCGGTTCCGCGATTTCAGCCCCCCCCCCCACGCAAAACTCTGCCCTCAGAACAACAGACCTATTTTTTGTGCAGCCACGGCTTTTTCCTCTGAAACCCGAGCCCCGGGTCCACTAACACAAGAACAATGGTTGGGTCAATACATGACCTACCATTCTTTGCCCCAAAAAACCAAAGCCAAGAAACAAGACCAACCTCCCCCACCAGCATTACCCCTATCCCCCAAACCAGTCTTTTCCCCCAAAAGCCCAAAACCGGTTTGGGGTCTCTTGCGCGCGCCTCGTGTTTTTCCTTTGGCGCCCGCGTCTTTGCCGCGTCCAAGCGCCGAGTTCGGCGGCGCAGGCGGAGGGATGTCCCGGCACTCCCTGCGCGGAGTCGCGGATGTGCACGCACGAGCTGCAGTTCGTGCCCGGAAACCCAGAGGTCCGAGCGAGCGAGTTGTCTTTTGCATTGAAGGGGTTTCTCTTCTTCCCTGGCTTTCGAGGCTGTGTTCTTTTTTCCCCCCTGGGTTTTGAAGGGTTGGTTTTTTCTCCTCTGGTTTTTAAGGTGTTTTTCTCGTGGGTTTGAAAGGGTTTTTGGTTTCCCCGGGATTTTACAGGCTTTGTTGTTTTTTCGCCCTGGTTTTGAAGGTTCCCCCCCCTTGCTGGGTTGAAAGGGTTGGTTTTTCCTGGGTTTAAAGGGTGTTTTTTCGCCCTGGGTTTTTAAAGGGTTTGTTTTTTCGCCCTGGGTTTTTAAACGGATTGTTTTTCCCCTGGGTTTTTAAAGGGCTTGGTTTTTCCCCTGGGTTTTTAAAGGGTTTGTTTTCTTCCCCTGGTCTTAAGGGTTCCCCCCCCCCTTGTTGTAAAGTTTTTTGTTCCGCTGGGTTTCAGAGGGTTGGTTTCCCCTGGTTTTAAAGGGTGTTTGTTTCCGGGTTGGTTTTTTCCTGGTTTTAGAAGGTTTTGTTTTCCCTTTTAAGGGGAAATCGATTTCACCACTGGCTTCCATTTGCTTAAGTATTCTTTAAACTTCCCTGAAACTGAAAGGGGCTTTGAGGCGGGGAGAGAGGTCCAGGGATCGAGTTCCTTCCATGGAAACGGGCTGAAACCTGCGGCCCATGTCCTGGTGGTCAAAATGTTTGACTCATCCCGGAATAGTTGTTTTTCCACTGATGGTTTTCAAATGAATCGATTCTTTGGTTGCTGGACATATTTGCTTGTTTTGTTTTTCCAGGGTACGAAAACGCGTCCTTTTGATTTTCGGTTTTGGCGTTGTTCAGATTTTTTGGGCCCTGTTGGTTATCCCCCGACCCATGTAACAGGAACCCCAGATTTGGATGTTCGATTCGCCAAGTTTGTAAGTGGCCACTTGGGGTGTAACCCCCCAAACATATTTGGTCAAACCCCACATTCACGGGGGACATATAAGTGGGTTGCAACCGAACGGTTACCAACTTACGAACTTGGCTTATCGAACACCCAGAGGTCGGGCTGAAGGAGGGGGGGTCCAAAGGCGTACACATGGTACCCCTGACCCATTTAATGGAAACCCCAGCTGAAAATCAACGCAAGCTTGTTAATCGGGTGTGTCCCTTTTAGTGACATCACTATTGCAGGGCAACACCCCAGAAGTCCCTATCAATAGGACAGGTCAACATTACCCCCGACCCAGTCGCATTTGTCTAGGGTATGAGAATCCCTAGCGGAGTTGATTCGCTGAAAAATGAGACATTCCGATCGAATCTGCCATGTGCTGGCATAAATGTTCAACAAGCACCCCCAAGAAAAGAGGTATATGATACCAAGCCCTGCCTCTTATATCAGGTATTTCCGTGGAAAACCGGGCCTCTCCCCCCCCCAAAAAGAAAGGAAACAAAAACACAAACAAATAAAACAAGAACACCAAGAAAAACAAGAAGCAGTGAGTATTAGGATCAGGTGGTATGATGAGCTGGGACTTTCGAAGGTCGCCTCGGCGCTCGCACGCCCATTCAAGTTGCCATGTGTCGTGTGCCTTTCGATCAGCACAATTTCTCAAGAAGAAAGTGAATTCACCCCACAATGATGGTGCAAACACATATCTGTATTGGTAGTTTGAGGGTCCAGGTACCTCAAGACTTCCTTCAAGCAACAAAGAAAAGGGCTCACCTCAAACTTTCGCCTTATGCTCGCCGGGGCTTGCCAAGCAATACACACGCGCACACGCACAGGCACACACACAAACGTTTGTCGGAAACGGCACGAGTCTTCGCCACGCCTTTCTTGGCCATTCACAACGTCACGCTGTGACATGTGGCACGCAGGTGCAAAACGGGAAACAGAGCCCATTCCAAACAGGCAAACATTGCAGAAACCAACTCCCCCCCAAACGTGGGCGGAACAGTTTTGAAAAAAGGACGCCCAAAACATGCTGGTTCTCAGCAGGGAATGAGTTGGAATGACCTCTATAAACCATCCCCAATGGTTTCCTTTAAGGGAATCCTCTTCCGGCTCAGTCCCAACACCCAGAAGGTCATTCCCTACCTACTGTGGATGGACGAAATCCTGCACCACATAGGAAACAATTGTTGGTATTTATAGGAAAACATCAGAAACCAGGTTTTCTGAACGGTGGTGTCTGAGAGGATATCGCAGCCATCCACAGTATCGCACCAGCAAGAAACATGGGTCCGTTTTTTTTGAGCCCCCGTCCCCCCCATGTTTGTAGTTTTAAAGGGAATCCAAGAGCAAACCAACCCATGTTTGGGGGTCTAAAAAAAGACAGACCCGAATGGGGTTCCCTTGAAACATGGGGTTCCCTTCATTACCTCTGTTGCCCAGTGCCGACCTTTTTCAACTTTTTTTGGGGGAAGGGCTCCGATTCCTTGAAAGTCAACCGACAAAAAAAGGGATGCCGCCAATTTTTCCCCGTGGAACTCCACTGGGCATCTGAGGCAGTTTCCCAATTTCTGTGATACAAGGGAATCCCCTCTTATGGGGGGGTGCAACGTCTTTGGGAGGCCCTTTCTGTTCTATCATCACAGACGTGGATTCCATTTCCCACAGCCCTTTAGAACCACCCTGCAAGTGGAACTCCAAAAGCAATCCGAGGCCCGTTGAGGATGAGGTGAGGCTCCACGACTGCTTCGGCGCCGGAGACTCAAGCGGAGGGCTCGGGGTGCGTTCTTGTGAGAGCCAAAACCCCCACAACGGGCCAGTGTGTCTTGAATCTCAGTTCAAAGACTTGGATGCGTCTTAACTATGCAACAGTTCGCATGGATCTGGGGGTTGATTCCTTGTCTATTCTTTTCAACCATCGTTCTTTCCAAAAACCGGATCCGTTTTGCCCGGGTTTTCGGAGGTTTTCTAGAAAGATCCGGATCCCTGGGTTCAGAATGGAAATGGAAGGTACCCCTAGAACGGATGTGTCTTACTATGGATATATGTCCCCAAAAAGTTCCTGGACTTTCTAAGTCTGGGGCCCCCTTTTTTGGGTTGCATGTGTTTGTGTGACTAATTTTCGCCTGAGTTCTGTTTCGTAGGTGAAGTATGGGAAGACCAGTTTGGCGGCAAAGGAAAAGACTTTGTACTTTTGGGAAGGCCAACCAGTTTGCAAGCAAACACAAACTTGGGACTTTTCCTTTGGCAGAAAAGGGGTACCTGCATCCCGCATCTTTCTGTGTTTGTGTTCTTTGAGGGTACCCTTGTTGGGGTTGATTTTGAGGGACAGCAAAGGAATAGGGGAGGTCAAGTCAAGGGTTTGTGATCAGCCCTATTACCTGATGATATTGAGATTGCATGGGGTGTCCTCCTCATATTTGTTTTTGGGTGTCTATCAAAATTAGGGAGCCCATCCAGGCGGTCGGTGTCCTGTTGGTTTCCATTTAAAACCATAGCCAAGGGGATCCCCTTTTTGGGAGAGACCCATCCGCTGAGTCCGCAGCGTGCCCAACCAACCATCATACCCATGTGGCTGTGGGTCAAAAATGCGTACCCAAAATGGAACCCTGGTAAATGGAACCAAAGACTAAAACCTGCGGTGCCCTGGTGGTTTTATTTTGACCCATACCTATGGTTGTGGATTTGCATACACTGGGCCATGAGCGCCCAGGCGGATTTGTCTATGTGGTTTCCGGTCAAAAACATCCCACCAAGGCTATCCTCAACAAATGCCAAGCCCATGTTTCACCAAATTTCTGCGGTCTCCGCATATTTGATTCTAAGTAGAAGAGATTTGAGCCAGAGTCAGAAAGGATGTTGATTTTCCGTGTGCCCTTTCTTGTTGGGCCAATGGGTTTGAGGCGCTGCTTAAATGAGAACCGGGCACGATTTCTTGACAACCCCCCTGCACCCCCTCCCTCACCCTAGGTAAGTTGAGCGTTCAGCGTCCAGTACTCCATGTTTCATTTGGGAGGAGAAGGGCGAGCCATAAATGTCCTGCCATGGACCCGTTGCAGTGAGGTGAATTAAGCAGTGAAGGAGCTGCGGCGCACGTGCGGCGTTCGTGCGGCCGGCTATCTCCAAAACATTTCGGGGACCCCAACTCAGTTTGGGTGATTCGCTTGCTTTGTGGTTTTCCCGAACCCGCCCCCAAAAGGCGGCCCCAGAATCCCCAAAAGGACACACCCACGGTTCGCCGGGTTGCCTCGTCCGCCGCCAATTTTTCGGGGGGCTGACTCGTCCAAAACGCCCGCCCAGGAAAGCAGCAAGCGGAGGGATCCAAGCTCAAGGACCACCGTGTGCCCCATCGTTGAAGGCGCCAAGCGGCCGCCGAACTCGCCCGGGGGAGAAAGACGCGTGACGCGAAGTTTTTCCTCAAGGGAGGTGAGCTCAATCGGGGGGAAACCGAGCTCAAGTTGATGTACATGAAGGTCCTTTATCTTGGGATTTAATCCTTGTTTCATGTAAAAGATGTTGGTTTTTAGTTGCCGTACGCGACTAACTCTGTTAAATGCCCCCTGCGTAGCCAGGGCTTGTTCTTCTCCTCGCAGCCGGGACGGTTTTGGAATTCGTGCAACAATTGTTTTGGTCCCCTGGGCCTTGGGCCATTCAACTCTGCTACATGTCCCCTAAGTGGGATAGAACGACCACTTACCCTCGCAAGGATCCGCGCCGGAGCTTCCGGTTTGGTTCTGCGCCTTGTTGCTGGATTCCGCCTCTTCTCCTCTTAGCTCGGTTATTGTTGGGAAGCATTTGTTTCATTTCTTTTGCTTATTGTGGTTGAGTGGTTGAGATCCCCACTCAACTGCTAACATTTATTTTTGTTTGCCCCCCTTTCAACGTCAACCAAGTTAGGGAAGCCATGGAACAGAGCGGCCTCGGCCCTTGGACAATCAGATCTAGGTCCCCCAGCTAGGTGCCCTTGTACCAACTCCTTTGGTTGGGAGATTCGGTTCCCCTACTAAAATAGACTGCAGGCAAAAGTTGGTACCATTTTTTGTAACCTCTCTACTGGAGGACCTAGACAAGTAGGTGCAACTCCCAAAGTGTTTTGATCCTGATTCCCTAACTTGGACATCCCACCAGGGGTGTAGTTAATCCTGGGTTCTCACAAGCTGTCCAATTTTCAAGCTTGAAGCTTTGTGTTGCCAAGTGTCCAGATCATTTTAGCGGTAAGGCCAACCATGTTCAGCTCCACTTGGGCAGGTCAGGGGTCAGGTGGCCCTCGCGTAGCTCGATTCCTCGTTGGCCGTGAACGATGATTTGTGTGTTCGGCGATGGAGCAGTTAGAGCAGTTGTTTGTTTTGGCTAGAAGCTAAAAAAGCCAAATGTGAGAGCTAAAAGCTCTAGAAATTTTGTTTTGTTTTCGGCTGCCGGATTCCGCGGGAGTCTGCCGCAAGGGGGCAGATGAGGTCGGTCGTACGCAGACGATGTGCAGCCGGGGTTGGCGCTGGTCATTTCCCCAAAAAGTAAAACAACCGGGGCTGCTACTGTGGATGGACGAAATCCATTTCGCACCGCCTGAGAACCCTGGAATGATCCGATTCCCAACGCAAATACCAACAAAACGGTACGGTGTCAACCACGGTTTCATTTCGTGGTGCGAAATGGATTTCGCAACCATCCACAGTAGGTGTTCTTTTGATCGCTTACTTTGGTTAGACATATAGATTAGACGGTTTTATGCCTCATTGACCAGGGAGACCCATCTTTTTTACCAACCGGGGCTGCTATCTCGCCAGCGCCTGAGAGAGGCCAGCACTTGAGTCGACAGTCTAGCCTGTCAACCCAGTTATATATATATTTTTGAATATACACACACTGGGTGTATATATATATATATGACTATATATATATACATACACAGCGCAATTTTGGTTTGTATAAAAACCCTTCCATGTTTTACTGAGTTGATTCAGGGTATGTTTGGTGCAGTTGGAGCGCTCTTTGGGCTTGCTTTCGGCTTGCTTTCGGCTGCGACCGTGTGAATGCCGGATCGAGCTGGCCAGGCGATGATGATTTCGAGGAGAGGGGGAGAGTCGCTCAACGTGAGGGGGGGCCTCATTGGGGAAGCAAGTAATTAAGTATAGGTGTAAACGCTTCGCGTTGCCCGCCTCGGCCGTGGGGTCTTGAGCAATGTGGCGGAACCAACCAAAACAGCGAGAGAAGAAGGTGTCCCACCAACAAGTTCTTCGCATCCACGACTCAAACAACAAGTACACAAACAGAGATGCCTAGAGTCTCGATGATCCCTAAAAAATGGGGCCATAAGCCCTCAATTTTGGGTAATGACCCCATTTTTAAAGGTCATGGACACTCTAGGTGCCCCCTTTTTTTCCGGTGGAAATCCACTCGGCATCTGAGAAAAGTTCGTTAGAAGGGTGGATCTGACCAGCTTCTAGGGGGGAATTGAGGTTTTGGTTGGACTCGATGTCGAGTAGGTCCTTCTGTTAGTTTCTTGCAAGGGGGTTTCACTGGGCTGAATTGCTGACATTATGTTCCCATGGTTTTGGCTTATTTGGGTTTCATGGTACTACAACCCCCCTTTCTAAGTAATTACTTAGCCCCTTATCTTACCCTCCGACCAATCAACATGGAACCTGACGTTCAGGACTCGGTCCCTTTAGAAGGCAAACGCAGGAGCCCGAGGGATCTCAGCCAAGCGCAGGAGGACGCCGAGAAGATTAGCCTCTCGATTGTCAGGGCCTCATGGGAAATCGCGGGAACCGGGCTGGTTGCAAAGGGATGCCAAAAGGGACGCCCGTGGCGCACGCCCGGCCCAAAAATGCCAAAAAACAGCACCCATGTGGTTCCCAGGTCCTGGCCCCGGAGCGAAATCAACCCAACAAAAAAGAGGCCCACACCTATGACACAATCAAAACCCGGGGATGGATGAAGTTTAGTAAGGGACAGTCCTAACCATAAACATATGCGGCCGCCTTGATTCATGGTTCTGGGCAGGCCGTTTTGATACCAGGTTTTGATCGCGACTCATTTCACCTTGGTGGAAAAGGGAACGGGTCACCCCGATTTTGACCACGAAATGAATCCTTGGTTGAAAGAAACCAAAACGTTTGCTACGATATGTTCGGGGGAATCGAATCAGACACCAGCGTTTCCGAACGGTGGTGCGAAATGGATTTCGGCCATCCACAGTATCACGGTGTTAAACGCGTGAGGTACCATACCAGTACCTTGGAGACCTTCTGCTCCGAAACCGAAGTAAAAGACGCCTGACGAATGTTCTGCCGTTTTTTACACCGTGATCTTGGAAAGGTGGCCCGCCCATATCTATCAAAATAGGTATAGTCCCAAATCCACTTGCCTTTCTTGTCCTGTGCTGAAACGTTGGCTTTCTGCGGGTTCTATTGGTGCAGATTGGTCCAAATTTCATAGAATCAGGATGCGGATCTACAGGCATCGAGTTTGCGAACCTCGAGATAGCCTCAACCAGCATTGCCTGTTGCTGAGAAAGTTGCTATTGCGTTAGAGCTTAATGTGTGTTTGCTTAAGTGTTTTTTGTTAATTTTCCCTTGTTGGTTTTAAAGGGATGGGGGAGCCATACTTGTTTGCTCTTCAGCCTACTTGTTATGTGTTTAGCAGGCCTGGCAATTGCCCTTCACCCTCCCACGAATTATGACACGTTGCCTGACAGGGGGACTCCCGAACGACAGATTCCACATTACCCCGGTTTTTGAGTCCTCTGGGAGGGTTTTATTTGGCGCCACGTGCGTTCAATCGATCGCCTCGTGCGTTCGTCCAGGTGGAGGGAGATGGCAGGGGGACCGGCCTGGGGAGTTTTTTCGTTCGCCGGGTCACGTGGAAAAACTTGGGATGTCCCCGGTTCAGCGGCCCCAAGAAAGAACCCTACTGGGGATGGTTGCGAAATCCATTTCGCAGCACTTTGAAACCATGCCACCATAAGTGTTTTTTTTCTGGTATTTACCAGGGGGAACATCATAAACCAGAATTTTCTAGGTGGTGCAACATGGATTTCGTCCAAGGATTCAAATGTTCAGGGTGTCTTAAGTGGCGAAATGGATGTCGTAACCATCCACAGTAGGGAGGTGCATTTTTGAGCTCGAGTACCTTCAGGCGGTCCCTTCGACAACGCATTTCGACAAACAAGACAACTAGGTCCCCCAGCAATTGGTGCCCTTTGACCAGCTTTTTTGGTTGGGAGATTCGGTTCCCTACTAAAATAGACAGACAAAAGTTGGTACCCTTATTCTAACCCCTCTGGAGGGCCGAACTCGGGGGTCGAACTCGGGGGAGGCTCCCTGGAGAGTTCCCTCTAAGACAAGTGACTAACATAGGCTACAGAAGCAAAGTTGGTACCAGCTTATTCCAACCTCTCTACTGACTTGTTTGTTTTTGGGGCCTTCTCCTTCTTTCCCCCTCCCCCCAATAAATCGCTGCGTCGAACAGAAACTGTGCGCTATCGCAAATGACAAAAGGACCTAGATCCCATTCTTGTTCTGAGAACTTCGGAGTTAATGAGAACCCCACTGCTTGAGTTGGATCGGTTTGCTGCATTTGCCGAAGAAGATGTGGTGATTTTCCCTGGTGTGAAAAGGGAACCTATCACTACTGGAAATATGCCACAGTTTTTTCCAGGGGGCTAAAGCAAACGACAAATGGAAGGTTTGGAGAGGAGGAGAGCCGTTTTTTGCCAGGTCCACTATCCGACTGAGGCCTTTGCCTTTGGACCAGATGGATCCCAGTTGCAAGGCCCTAATCCAGGCATCAACGGTCTTCCAGTTTCCTCGGTATTTTAAGCGTTCATTTGGCCGTGGGTCAACATTCAATGGTACCAATTTGGGGTAGGTGCACCACCCATTTTAGTCTATTTTAGTCGGGATTGGGATGTTCACTGGGGGATTTGGGTACCAAACTTACCTTGCGTTAAAAAACACACACACACACACACACACACACACACACACACACACACACACACACACACACACACACACACACACACACACACACACACACACACACACACACACACACACACACACACACACACACACACACACACACACACACACA
>CAUJNA010000069.1:24756-232256 GCA_963377175.1 Effrenium voratum
ACACACACACACACACACACACACACACACACACACACACACACACACACACACACAACACACTCACAAACAAACACACACACACACACAAAAACACACACACACACACACACACACACACACACACACACACACACACACACACACACACACACACACACACACACACACACACACACACACACACACACTTTTTGTTGCCTTTTGGCTTCTCCCTTTTCAGCCAGCAACAAGTTCACTTAAGTTGTTGCACGGAAAAAAGGTCGCGAGGCTTTCTCAATTTCCCCCCAATTGAAAGGGAGGGCCCTCAGGGTGGGATTCGGGATATTTCTAGTGCTACCTTCCATTTCCATTCTGAACCCAGGGATCCGGATTTCTTTCTAGAAAACCTCCGGAAACCCCTGGGAAAACGGATATCCGGTTTTTGGAAAGACCGATGGTTGGAAAGAATGGACAAGGAATCAACCCTTAGAATGTTTGCAGCTTGTGTGAGAAGCTGTTCAGCTGTTCAAAGAGCTTGACGCTCTATGTTCTGACGAACAAGTCTGTCCATATTCATTATGTAATTCATATGCTTGACGTGGCCCATCCTTGCCGTCAGTTTCCGTCTCACCAAGAACCAGCCCTGCTGAGCCGGAGGCTTCGCACAGCTTCACCATTGTGCACAGAGACCAGTCGACTTATTCCGAGATGAACCACCTTCTTTATATTCAGGGCTAACATCATACCCTGAACAGGGTGGTACTGGGGTGGTATTGGAGAAGGGGGGTACATGGAGGGTTCGGCACTTGGATGACAAGCCCACTTGGAAAATGGATAGTAAGCCGCCGCAGGTAGACTTGTCAACACCCCAACATGGACAGGAGACACCCACCTGAGAGGAAACTGAACATGTTCTCATTTGATGTGGGAGGAAGGGTCGAACCCTTTGAACAACCACCTTTTGGCTTCCTTTTTCATCGTACTCACTCGCAATAACGTGGCACCTGACAGAGCCCTTGAAGAGGCAATTGATCTTCCAGCTACCCTCCCACAAATACTACGTTAGTGGAAGGAAGGGTACAGTTTTTTTGGGCTTCCTTTTGGTTTCCCTTTCATAAAACCAAAGGGTATCTTAGACTTTGAAGTGGGGGGTGGTTGATTTCTCCCAAGAGAGGCCCCCCCATAAGGCACCGGTAGTGGCAAACGACAGGTGATGACTGTTTGTTGGCCAAGCCATCTCGGTGGTTTCCTTTTTTTTCTTCGGGAATCTCCTTCCGGTTCATTCCAACACCCGGAAGAGTCATTCCCGACCTATCGCACCAGCAAGTTTTTGTTGAAAGACCCTCCTTTGCTTGGCCTGCCCCTTTTGAAGAACAGCCCGAACAAAGAAAACATAACAAAAAGGAAAACAAAGAAGAAGCAGCAAATAAAAAAGGAACATAGCAAAAAGAAGCGGCCCCAAGAGGCGATCTGACAAATCTGACAACTCTCTCCGGACTCGGATCGGAATCGCAGGATCGCGGCGGTCACTGGAAAGACCATCCAGCAGAACTCTACGAACAGCACCTCGCTGCCGCCCGCCACTCGCCGGGTTTAACACGCCCGGAGAGTGAAACCAAAGGTTCCCCAAAAAAGGCGACAGCTTGGGGTCCAGAGGAAGGCCAAAAGGAATTCTTGGTGGAAGGTTTAGAGGTCTTTGGTTTTGAGGTTTGTAGATCTACGGGTGTAGTGGGCTTGGACAGGTTGCGGCTTTTTGGTGTGAAGGGAAGCTTTCAAGGGAAGACTCGGGGTCTCCAGTCTCCTGATCCAAGCTTGGAGAAAAGGAAGCTCCAGACCAAGCCGGGGGATGCGCCCCTGCAAATCTGCAAATGCACACGACCCCAAAGAGGGAGGGGGAACAGTTTTCTCTGTAACGAATGGGGCCATTCTTTTCAACCATGGTGCTTTTCAAAAACCATCCATTTTCTGGGTTCCCGGAGGTCTTTTAGAAAGAAGGATCCCTGGAAAGAATGGGGAAGGTGTTTGTAGAGGTGTCTGCATTTGCATGGAACCAGCTTGCCCCTACAAGTGATGTTGTTTGAGGGTTCCATGTAAACAAAAATGCATGCAACAATGAAGATTTGAGGCAACCGCCCAGCCCAGCGGGATGGTTCTCTTCTCCTTCGGGATTGATCAAAGTCCAGATGCTTTTCTTTGGTGCATGTTGCTTGGCTGTTAGGACTTTAACTTTTTGCCAACTAATGGGTTTTCCACTAAACCACTAAAAGTTAAACTTTTAGCCGAGGCCAGGTTCTGCTTGCAACTTGCGTTGAGAGGTTTTGGTTTAGCAGTACTTTCCCGAGGGATAGGGCTTGCAGGGTTTGCCCTCAGTTCCCTTTCCGGAGCCTCTACGAGTGGTCTACGTATCAATTGGAACCAACCGGGTTGACTTGTGAAGGGCGGAGTTTTGGCGGGGTCCTCGCCCCAAACTCACCTATGATGATGATCTTCTGCTTGGGAACTCTTATTTCTTATTTCCGGTGTGTGAATCGTAGTAATGTTTGCAGAATCCGTCATGCGTGGGTGTGTCTGTTTTTTGCCGGGGTCCTCGGAAAAGACACACCCACATCTTCCCTTCAGATGCAGAATGTATATTTTCCGAATATGAAGCTTTCAGAAACCCCTGGTTTTGGAGTCAATTGAGGAGTAATACAAGGGGCTGAAGAATCGCCAATCCTTTACCACTCCAATCACTTGGTTTGAAAGTACCCCACAACCCCCCCCCCACCCCACAAATGTTCTCGTTCTTGAACGGTCCACAAGTGCATGGTTTCTGTTTGAACTGTTTCCCCTGTGTCCTTCATTTTTCTGCAAGTGTTCCAGGATCTTTACCGCGGTGAGCTCGTTTCACTCCCAGGGTCGACCCCCGAAAATGGCTGGGTTTCTCTGGTTTTTCCTTGGGTTCTGTTCCCAGCCCTGGAAGAGAGGGGTGCCGAGCCTCAAAACCAACTCAGACCCGGCTGGGTGCGTGGTTCGCAGTGTCCGGTCTTCGGTCTCCGGGTCTCAGGAAAGCCTCAAGACCGGGAAGGAGAGCCAGGAAATCCCGCTCCGAGCGCCCCAACTCCGTTGCTGGGTGAGCATACATAACCTCTCCAGAAGAGATGTTCTTTTTCGCTCGGAAATTGATGGGTGTCCTTTTTAGGGAATGCCCCCAACATGAAATGTGTGTTTCCCTTTAGAACCACAAAAGCAAGTGGGACCCCTCGGGAAAAAAAAAAACAAAAAAGCAAAAAACAACGCACCCAGATGCCGCTGGCTTGGATTGGTTTTGTGCCCCATTTACCATCGACGACCTATGTTCCACTCCCTCCAAATGAGTCTGTCTTTTGTTGAGGCTCGGTACCTCTTTTTTGGTGGCTTTAAAGAGAAACCAGATTGAAAACCCACGCATGTTGGAGGGTCCGATTCTTCAAACAAGACACACCCAAATTCTCTAGCGTTGTTTTTGCTAGACTAAAGAAGACTAGGCTGAGCTTGCCGTAATTTTTGGCAAAGGGACCCTTCTCAATGGGCCAAACCCCCATGGTTCGCCAAATCCTAAGTTCATCAATTTACTTCTACCTTTGGAGATTTCACAAAGCGAAATGGATGGAAGACTGAAAAATCTCTCCCCTACCCAGAGTTTCGGAGGTCGACACCCGGTTAGGGGATGGTTTCCCGTTTACCTTGAAGAAGGGATTCAAAGGCCAAACTAATCCAATTCCCTGCCTGAGGGTTGCCTGACAATTTGGGGAAGTCAGCTACCCCAGTAATCTCCAATGCACTCTTTTTGGGTGTGCTGGAAAGGACATGATGATTTACTAGCGGGTCCAGATGTTCGGCATTCGACTCTTTCAATTTTCGGAGAGCCTGGCCATATAGGGCCTATGCCGCTGTGATTTCCTGTGTAGTGAAATAGAGGCAGGAGGGGGCTTGGATGGAAAGGGATTGGATGGGTCTTCGAACCCCTCAAAAGCGGTGACAAGATCTGTCACTAGATCTGTCACCAGATTTGGACACATTGCCGCTTGGGAGTCGCTCGTGGGCGCAAAGCGTGGCTTCGCATTTTTCCCTTCTTGACCCAATGGCGCGCGCTCTGCACGCCCTACGATGTTTCGCAGAACGGCTTTGTGAGCTGCACCGACAGCCTGCTGCAGATGCCATGTGGAATCTTCCACGTTGCCGTAATTATGCGTCGGCGAAGCCGACCACTGGGGATCCCATGCTGATTTCGGGTATTTTCAGGTTCCGAAGTCCAAAATCGCAGATGTGAACAGGATGGGACGAGTACAACTGCGTTGATTCATTGGGAAGTGGCTACGCGCAAAGTTTTCGTGTGCCGGAATCGGGTGAAAGGAATGGAAAACACATCCAAAAACATGTTCCGCAAAGCCCAGATGTGGGCCAAGTAATGTTGTTGCGGAGCGCTTGCGGAAATTTGGCAGGACAGGGAGGCTAAGACACCGACGGGAGACACTGGCGGGGGCCCCGGCCAAGTTTTGCCTTTGGGGCGGTTACAGCGACAACTGCAGTCGGGAAACCGTGGCAGTACCTAAGAGCCTGTCAGATCAGAGATCGAAGAGAGGTATGGTTTCTGCACAACTCATGGTGAGCTCACCTGGTAAAACGAGCTCACCATGGTAAGGATCCTTTACTCGAGGATTTCTTCTTTCAGAAAAAAAAAAAACATCCAGAATGGTTGTTGATACAGTATGATATGACATGATATGACATGACACGAGTCTGGCTTTGTTTGTAAGGGACCCGCACCACCCACCAACACGGCACTGGGCCTTGGGCAGAGGAGCCCTTGAAGAGGAACATGGACCATTTCATCTTTTACCCAAAGGTTCTGTTCTTTTTCGTTTGTCGGTTGAAAAAGCGGGTTTCCCCAGTCGGCAAAAGGTGGTTTGTTCTCTTTCTTTGTCTCCTTTTGGGGAAGCTCGACGCCCTTTCTGGCTCACAGGACCCACCAAGTGGCGCCCTCTTGCTTCTCGTTTTTCGGAGCGACCTTCCATTTACATCAACATAAATCAACCAAAGGGTATGCCTTTGACCACACCCCAAGGGCTCTCTTTTCCCTTGGACCACCGACCCCTCCCCACCTCCGCACTTGTGTGGTCGGCCAAGTTAGTAAGTTGTTAATTGGTAACCTAGGTTGTAAACCCGCGTATAAGCCCCACTCAGGTGTTAAGCCTGTTATGAGTGGGTTGCAACCCAGGTGGCCAACCACATACTAACTTTGCGAATCGAACATCCAAGTACCCCCCCCCCCCTTAGAATCTCCCAGAATTTCTCATGGCCACGGGGGGTCTGCGGGTTGGGTCTCCAGCCGGAAATCCGAGGCCGACACTCGGCCTTCAGCCGCAGCGCGAAGAGCTCGTTCAGCAGCTTGCCAGGGAGCCCCAGCGAAGCGATCGAAGGCCTGGGTCCAAAAGCCCAGGGCTTCACATAATGTTGACCCAGGACTAATAAAGTGAGTAAGTTGTTGGTAACCCCTAAAGGTTACAACCCACTTATAAGTGCCCCATTCAGTGGGGTTAGCCCTGTTATTAGTGGGTTAGTAGCTAGCCACTTACTAGCTTGGCGAAGCGGACATCCGAGTAGGGTTCCTCAATGTTGACCCAGGACGAACAAACCCGTCCCATTATTAGGGGGTGTTCAATAAATAAGCTCAGGTGATATCCCCAACAGCTTGCGGTGCTCTTTTTAGTGCTCACACCACCCTGCAGCCCTCGCAGAACCTGGTGGAACCCTGGTGGCACCCTGGTGGAACACTGGGAAGGAGCCTTACCTCAGGGCCGCCCCGGACCACCCCGCAGCCTATCTGGGCTGAGACTTGACTTTCAGCTGGTGGGGAAAAAGTGATGAATCCCCACTAAAATTTAAAAGAGGACACCCCCCTATTAATCAACCAGGGGTTAATTAATCCGGGGTTAACATTACGGAGCCCCAGGATGACCCGAAGATTCGGAGTTTTGACCATGGCGGTGATGTTGGAAAGGGAAAGGTGGCCAGACATACTGTGGATGGTTGTGAATTCCCTTCGCACCACAAAATGAATCCATGGTTGAAGCCATCATGTTTGTTGGAATTTTAGTATTTACAGGAGAATCGGATCATTCCAGGGTTTTGGAAGGGTGGTGCAGGAGTCTGTCCATCCACAGTATTCTCGGGTATCATGTGAATCCCTGACTGAAAATCCAAGTATGTCCCATGGACACCGAGATTTCTTCAACATAGAAAGAGAAGACATATATCGATAGTTGGAGTAGGGGGTCGGGTGGATCAAAAAGGATACAAAAGGAATACACCTCCAAGTGTCAAGCGCAGGTTGCGCCACAGCCCCACCCACTGGTCAAAATACCCACCTTATGATGTCAAACTCTGATGCAACAAAGACGCACCTGGCTTCTCAAGAGCTACGTTGCACTTGGAATCTCTCTCTCTCTCTTACACGCCTCGCCCGTCCGGACGCTTCGCGAATCATGGAGGCAGACCGCACCGGTCCGGCAGCTTTAAGCTGCAGTGCTCAGTTGGCACCCCCCTCTCCCACATGAGCATGTCTGCTCCGGTACGTGTACCCTAGCAAGCAGCTCAAATACAAAAAGGCCCCTGTGAAAGAATCATGAACAATATAAGTCGGCACTTGTTGCACACTTGCTGTGACCGCTGCGCAGGGCCGCCCCATAGAGCCTAGCACCCCTTGCCGGTTACAGACACCCAATGCACGCAAGAAATCATGGGGCTGTTGGAGGCAACCCACTTATGAAAGCATCAGATCTGGTGAGGCCTATGACATAGCTATTGTGAGCAAGCTGTTGCAAGTCGTGTTGGTTAGCAAGTGCTGGGAAGCTCTCATCATCAGCCAAGAAGTACACCCACTGCCGCAGCGGGTGGTATCCACTCAGAAAAGTACGATAATGACCTGAAGAGAGACTGGGCCCCACATGCTCAATCACAAAACTGACTTGGTATTCAGCAAAGACTGGCAAGCACACAGTCATTCCGGCCTGAATGTTCAATGGCTGCGTTTGCTTGCGTGGCCCATACCTGCTACCAGCATACCTCTGAAGCACTATGGGCACATGCACACTGGCTCTAAGCATGGAATTGGTACCTGCAAACTCCAAAACAAACTACCCATATAAAATTGCATTCACCCCGAATTTTGTTGTTGGAATTTTGAAGGAGGTAGGAAGATCCCTGGACGGGGCTTCTGTTTGTAGGCTAGCAACAATCAGTGACACTACCGGAGCAGAGTTGTTTTGCGATGTATTCGCTTGGTATTCGGGGGGACCTCCTTTAATGTTGCGGAGCCAATGCTGGTGGGGGAAGCCATTTGCGCAGACAGTCCACGTAGGTTGTTCAAGAGAATCCCGCGTAGGCAGATTCGCCTAGGCGTGTTTTATTGCACAAACTTGTTGGGACTTGAGAGTACGTAGCGCGAGAGAAGTGTGCGTAGGCACTCCGCGTAGGCGCTTGCTGCCGCGTAGGCGCTTGCTGCCGCGTAGGCGCTTGTTGCCGGCACCCAAAACCAAGGTTTTGCAGACTAGGTCCCCCAGTAGTACCCCTTTACCCTTTTTTGGGGAGGGTTCCCCTACCAAAATACACCACAGATTAAAAAAATGGTCCCTAACCTCTAACCTCTCGATTCTGGAGGACCTAGGTGTAGTGCCCAACAGCCCAACAGAGCCCAACAGAGCCCAACACAACCCAGCAGCCCAACAGCCCAACAGCCCAACAGCCTAAAAGCCCAACAAGGCATGGCGAGTGTGTAGGGCCGATAGTGTTGCCCGGATTAATAAACCCCTGTTTATCAATATGGGGGAGTCCCTGGTTTTAGTGGGAATTTCTCACGTTTGGAGGGGCCGGCACCCCAATATGAATAAACAGGGGTTGCTCTTAATCCGGGGTGAGCATTACCTCAGTTGTTCAGTGGCTCCAACTCTTTTTCCAATTTTTTTGGTGGCCGCCCCACCAAAATGCTCCAAGCCCAAAAAAGAATTGGTTCCAATTCTTTTTTTTGCAGGGTCACTGAACAACTGAGACCCCCATTACTTTGATGATCTTGAACCCCAGGTGCATGTTTGTTTCTTTAGCCAAGAGGTCAGGGCCAATCCCGCTCCCCTCTCCTCCGACCCCCCCCGGGGTTTGTGAATCCGGGGTTAACATTACCCCCCCCCAAAAAAAAAACCGCTCGGCTCACCGAGGTCTGAGCAAGCGCGGAAGGCTGCGGCCACGAGAGCCGCCATGGAGAATCTCAACATTGATCCGGACGACGATGGACGGAGCCAAGGCGCAGAGAGCGGAATGGCGCCAGACGCTTTTATTTGCTTAATAATACGTTTTCCCTGGTTGGTTTTAAAGGGAATATTTGCTTCCATTTGCTTAAGAATAGTTAAACTTTGCTTTCAACCATTGGCTCAACCAAACAGTCAGTGAGTAGTTCTCACTGAAGGCATTTTGCCTTCACGCTCATAGCGCCCTAGGTGCCTCTTGGAAAATCGAAAAACTGTGCTACGATCGATTTTGTTGGCAAACAGTTGTTTCAAGGTATTTTTAATTTAGTGACTGGGTGGCACCACACCCCAAAACCAGGCCCTGTCTCCCAACGCTCCAAGACATGCGAGTGCCGAAAACTGATCCGGACCACTCCGCAGGTGGGGTGCTCACCCGCGCGGTGTCCAGGATCCTGCGGGCGGGCTCCTCGCTGCCGCGGGCCTCAGAGAGCGAAACCCACCGCTGTGTGGCGGATGGAGCCCAGCCGATCCGAGCGGCGGCTGGGCCGTTTTTTTTTTTTTCTTTCGGGGAAGAAGAAATCCGGTTCAGAGTGCCCTTTCTTGGGGGTCATACTGTGGATGGTTTCGAAATCCGTTCGCACCACCGAAGAAACCCCGGTTTTTGATGATTGCCGTGTTAATACCAGCAAACAGTGGTTTGCCATTGTTTCAAAGTGGGGCGGGATTTCGTCCATGCACAGTAGTGTGTTCATTGTCCTTTTTGGTTGGAGGGGCAATCCCTTGAGAAACAGACTGCCCCATGGCCGGTATTCCTTTTCCTGTTCGGGGAGGTGGCAAAGCTTGTCAACTCCCCCCCGCCCGCCCAAAAGGGCGGCAATTTTTGCGACTAAGAAACGTTCCTTGTTACTCGTGTTGCCTTTTGTAACCATGCAGTTATGGCTCACTCCCCGCCAGTGACTCCATTTCCGGGTTTTGTAGGTAGCCAAGGGAACCTGCCAGCCTTTCAAAGCCAATTTGAACATGGCGAAGGGTTACAAAGCTATAGCTGGGATCCACTGGGTTGGTTGAAAGGGCCAAGACAAAGTCCAGCCCACTCCGGAAGTGATAAGGGCCTTGAGCAACTTAAGACAGTATCCTGGATGTTCGGCCAAGCTAGTAACTTGGGTTCCAACCCGCTAAGGGTTCACGCTTAGGGGGACTTTGTCAGTGGGTTATAACCTAGGTTACCAACATTTATCAACAACTTACTTGGCCGAACACTCAAGTAGGGAACAAGGCGTGTAACTGTCTAGCTGGCAGCTGCTAGGAGTCCTAACCCTGCAAACCCCTTGAGCAACCCGGTACCAGCATTGTCAGTAACCCGCAATTGATGAGAGTAACACCGCAAAAGTCTGGATCCAGTAACACCGCAAAAGTTAGCGGGTACTATGAGCGCAAATATGCCATCATACAATGTAGCCCGCACGGTCTCATTTAACCCGGTACCCCCACTTCGTGCTTTGCTCTTCTGCGGTTTTCACTGGCCCCTTTCATGTGACCTTGCCTGCTGCAAAACGATCCAATTCTTTTGCTACGCCAGGGTGTAGGAAGACAATCAGGAGCCAACGAATTCTGTAAACATCCTTAAACACCCCTAAGTTTAGACAATCTCCTTTTGGTTTCCCCCAAAGAGGCAAGGGAACAGGTATTTAAAAGCATTTTTTGCGTGCTAAAGACAACCCAACCCAGCAACCCACATTCCATAGTTTCCCCACCCCCCCCCCTCCCCTCCCCCGGGGTTGGGATGCAATGGAGGGTGTACCCTACATGGGGCGTGGATTTCCACCTTTTTTTGAAAACAGGCATGACATCATGTTGGGGTGTGCGAAAAAAGGGGGTACCTGGACCCGCAAAATTCCAACTTAACAATGGGTTGTTGCCCCAAGATGGTGGTGTGAATTCCCTTTTCATGGGTAGTTTGGGACGGCATTTGCAGCATTCCTTGCGGTTTTGCCTGAAATATCGACGCCCTTCGCCCGAGCCGAGCTAGATCCTCAAGTTGGCTGCTTGCAACAAGGTTGGGCAAGCTCTGTTTAAATAAGCAGCGCCTTGTACGCCCTCTAAAGAGAAACTACAGGGAGGCTGCGTAAGCAATAGTCATGCTGGCTGACTCGCCGGACCCTGATTAAGGGGGCCGGAGATGGTTTTTCTTGGTTGGTTTAAGCAGATTTTAGGAGACCAAATTTGGATGTCAAAGTTTCCGCACAAACGCCAGAGGGGGTCCAATTTCCCTGTATTGTTTCCATACAAGAGGAGTCTCTGAATTTCCCAGTGCAGATCATTGAAACATGAACCCACCAGTATATTTGTAAGCTTTCGGGGAAAACACGGGTTGCTCCGAACCTCAAATCAATCCACAAGGATTGAGCAGCGGCACTGGGTCGTTTGGCTTACCTTTTCCAGGTACAGGTCATGGCTGGTCTCAAGGGTCTGTCCGAATCGCCTTAGACCTTTTATGGACACATTTTCTTTGGTGCATTTTGCCAGGGGATGCTAGGAGTTTTTAACTTTTTGCCAACTAACTAATGGGTTTTCCGCGTTAAATTATTAGAAGTTATTCACTTTGAGCAGGGGAGCAGAAAGCAACCGAGTTTTGGTTGGCTTTTCCATGATAGCTACAAAAGGCGATCGACCTTTTCACGCGCCAGAGCAAGCCATTGATCCCAGCTACCAAAAGAGCTAGGTGACGAGCCATGTCCCTTGTTTTTTAATGGGTCCCTTAGTTGCCTCCTGCGGCACTTTTCAACTTAGCCATGGAAGTGCGCAGCATCGGTCTCGACTTCCTGCCGAGCATCGCGGAAAGCCAAGGCCCAATTTGGCGGGCAAGGGTTTGGTCAGGTCCCCCAAAATGCCGAGGGCCTCCTTTTGGTTTTCTAAACAAAGTATGTCAAAATGCCTTGTTGGTTTCATGTTTCATTTTGGTGTCTTTTTGGTTTCCTTTGGAGTCCCTTTAAATACCAACCAAAAGGGCTTTTCGACCGTTTTTAGAAACCCACATGTGGTTTAGTGGGGCGCTCCAAGGTCTATGTCAATGCCATAATGCATACCCAGACTTCCAGTGGTGCCTTTTTTTTGAAAAGCTGACGCCCAAAACAAGGGTGCCACAGGAATTCCTTGTTCAGGTTGGGGAACAGATATGTTTGACCCACTAAGTGTGCCATGGATTTGAAGCAGACAGGTTGTGAGGCCTTTTAAAACGCTCCCTGAATGGACAGGTTGCCATTAGGTATCTTCTTGGTCGACAAATCAGACCATGGGATATGGGACCCGCAAAATAGGCGTGAATCGTCCCATCCAAGAATCAAAGCCGGGCAACTGCCTCAAACGCCGCTTGTTTTAAACAACTCTTTTCAGGGTGGAACCCACCAAAGGGTCCCTGAAAAAGGAACATAGTCCAGGACCACGAAACGTCCGGTTCCATGTTGGTGGATGGGAGGGTAACCAGCTCAAAGAAAGGTGACCTCCAAAGCATGGCGCTGAACGATGTCGGATCGCCAGGCAACTGGGCTCATCATATTTACTGGTGGGGTCATCAAAGTCAGAAACCGGGTTTGCTTGCTTCCTTGCTTGTTTGTTTCTTTGTTTGTCTATTTGCTTGCTTGCGTCTTTGTTTGCTTGTTTTTCTGTTTGTTTGCTTGCTTGCTTGTTCGTTTGTTTGTCTGTCTGTCCGTCTCTCTGTCTCTCTGTCTCTCTGCCTCTCTGTTTGTCTGTTTTGTCCCTCTCTCTCTCTCTCTGTCTTTTTGTCTGTTTGTTAGTTTGTTTGCTGGTTGGGGTGTTTGTTTGTGTTTGTTTGGTTGGTATTTTTTGGTTTGGGTTTGTCTTGCTTTGGTTTCTTTCTCGTGGTTGTGTCTTTGTTGCTTTGCTTGTTTTCTTTTTTATTCGTGAATGCGCGGGAGTCGGACAAGACACCGGCCGCAGGCAGCGAGCATTCTTCGCATGCTGCGACGCCTTGGCAGGCGCGCCCTTGCCCGGAGGAAGCGGATCTGCAGACTTCAACTTGTTGCTGCTTAGATGAGCCACTCGCTCAAAGCCCGGGTAGATGAAGATCAGCAAGGGACGGTCCCAACCATAAATAGCTGCGGAAATCCGCCTTCTTATTCCTGTACATGGTCCTGGGTAGACCATTTTAGTGCCAGGTTTTGATTGCGACTCATATGGCACGGTAGAGTTTTGGGGTAGGTGCACCACCGATTTTAGAACCTATTTTAGTGGGGATTGGGATGTTCACAACCATATGGCTGACCTTGTTATTCGCCGGGGTTGTTGAACGGCAAAACGCAATGTTCGCCCCGGATTAATAAACCCATGGTTGACTAATGCGGGGGATTTCGCCTTTTAGTGGGGATTCATCACTCTCGGAGGGAACACCCGACGGGTTTATTAATCCAGGGTCAACATTGCTCTTCTAACTTCTGGCCCCCGTGCAAGCGAACATGGCAGTATCTACCCTTAGGGGTTCTTAGAAAGGAAGCCATTTAGTCCGAATTGAACGGGGAGAGTCCCAACCCAAACTCCTGGTCTTACCAGCAGTTTGAAAACCGTTTGTGTGTTTTGGTGCGTGTGTTTGGCACAAACACCCGCAACAGCCGTACCTTGACTTCGCACCCACAACCAAGTGAACCCACAGCAGTCACCTGCCAAATGTTTGCATAGCTGCCCAAATTGTCCTCCATTTGCCTTTTTTGGACCTCCAAAACTGCCAGCAAGTTGCAGCTTGAGGGGGAAATGCAGGCAGCCCGTGCTTTTTGCAAGTTCAGGCTGCGTGCTTCGCTCGCACCGCGCAGGCAGTTGTCAAATGCGCTTTGCACCTTCGCAGACAAAGGTAACTCTCGTTCCAAATGTTGAGCACCGCATGGTGGTGAAAGCAACTAGAGCAAGGCCCGAGATGCCAACTCTGTGGAAAGTCGTCTTCCATTTGCTTAAAAATATGTGTCATTGTCTCCTGTTGGTTTTGAAGGGAATCTATCACTACTCCATTTTGTCCGAGGGCACTGAAGCAAATGGGAGGTTGTACGAGGTCAATGTACCTGGTTGGAGAACGCCCTTTGTATTCAGTCAAGTATTTGTCAAAGATGTCAGCACCCTCGGAGGTGTCATGGGCAGCTCTATTTTACGTGGTGCGCTATCTCAAACAGAACCTGCGGATTGCCAAGTTTGTCGCCATGGACACTTTCTATAGAAGAAATCCGCAAGCATACAGCTCCGCTTCTGGCGTGTCTGGCGTTTACAATCCGTTGGACTAGTTGCTGCCGTCTCTGCTTTTGAAGAAGGTTTCATGGTGAAGCAACTTGGGCAACCGCTCAAATTGCTGGCTCCTCGCTCCGGGAGAGGATGCACCCAATCCCGGATGGGTGCTTCTCAAAATTAGCGACAAATCCAAAAGTCTAGGGGTAACTTCCATTTCCATTCTTTGGGATCCTTCTTTCTAGAAAACCACCAAAAGCCCTGGGGAAATGGCGATCGGTTTTTGAAAAGAACGATGGCTGAAAAGAATGGAATCGGAATCAACCCCTAGAAAAAGGGGTACCCTATTTTGAGAAACCCCCCGATGATGTGTCTTATGGGTGTTTCTGAAAATTAGTGTCCCCTCAGGTAGGTGGTTTCCTTTTGGTTCCCTTTAAAACCATCTAGAAAGGGGTCCCCTATTTTGAGAATGTTTGCCGTGTCTTCTGCAGAACTACAGATGGCCTCGACCTACTTACTTTTCTCTTTGTGGCAAGAGGAATGTCGTCACGGTGCTTCTGTAGTCATCGGAATTGCGGTGGATATACCTGTCCACAAGAAAAGCATAGAACCTGCCTTGGCGGTCCCGAGTCCGGTTCCTTAGGCGCTAAAAGTTCTTCTTTGCGGGTTTAGTGGGGGGGTTTCCATTTAACCCATTAAAAGTTGATCTGCGAGCAGGGGATCTGAGGACAGCCCAGTTTAGATTCGTTTTCCTACCAGGGCCATGTATTTTAAAAGAACACCTATGGTAACCAGGGCCAAAGTGCGGGAGTCTGAAAGTCTGTCTGATCCTTGAAAAAGAAGTCTGCGGACGGGAGGTCGTCCAAGCCCTGCGTGGGTCAAAAAACCGAAGCCTGGAGATGTGTGCCTCCAGCTTCCTCAAGCCTTGCATTCCCCAGGAGCTCGCCGGTTTGGCGCTGTGGGTTTCCCTGAGATCAGCCGACCAACATGTTGGCCCAGGATCTAAGTAGACCCGTCCCATGAATTTCAGGGGGTGGAAACCCCTCCAAAAGTGGTCTGAATCCAACCACTAAAAGGAATTGGACACCCCCCGATCAAACTCAACCAGGGGTTCTACTTAGATCCGGGGCTAACATCAGAGACCTTTCACTTCAAGGCCGTAAGGAATCCGTGCAACATGGACGAGCCTCGCCATTAGATTGAGCAAAACCCACATGTTGGATGGTGTTGAAAGGGAACTGTGCGACCTTTTGGCAAACGCCCCGGTACATTGTGGCAACTTTTCAGGGTACCGTTTTCAATCAGGGGGTTGGGCGATCGCAAGGCTTTGGACCTCGAAAAGGCTGAGAGTCCACTTCCTCAGTTGTTCAGTGGCTCCAATTCTTTTTCCTTTTCTTTTGGGTGGCTGCCCCACTAAAATGGTCCAAGCCCAAAAAAGGGTTCCCTTCTTTTTCCAGGGTCACTGAGCAACTGAGCTTCCCGCTTCCCTCTAACAGTTTGGGCTCGGGTGAATTTCCAGTTTCGCATCAACCCGGGCTACCCCAAAAAATGACGAGGCTCTCCATGGAGCAACTTGAAGTCTCTCAACCGTCCGGTCGCTCCCATGTTGTCTCCGGAGTCATTCGATTCACCTTGACTTCCATTTGCCGAAACGCAGGTTTTTTTTTGGTGGTTTTAAAGGGAATCGGTTTCACTACTGGACATATGTTCCATTTTTCCCGGGGGACTTCACCAAATGGAAGTGGATGGATCGATGGATCGCCGGAGGCGTTCAGGCAGTTCTTCAAACCGGAGGCCGGCGCTCGCTGGGGCCAGAAAGGTTTATGAAGCTTCAAGAATGATGCGGGGCCTCCTGCAAAATGTGAAGATAGACTAGGCATAGGCATCCTTTTTGGGTTACTTTGGTTAAAAATGGATGGCACTGTTTTAGATGGGTTTTGTTCCATTTACCAGGGCCATCTATTTTTCCCAAAGGCCACCTATGAGACTAGGTGTTCTCAGTAGTGCCTTGATGAGACTGGGTTCCCCTACTAAAATGGACTACAGAAAAAGGGTCCCCTGATTCTAAGCGCTCTACTGGAGGACCTAGTAGACAACCCACATCACCAAGGGGTACCCGATTTGTTAGATTTTAGGTTTTACTGGGTATGCACCAGAGTCTTTTTTTAAATATATATGTACATATATATATATATATGTATACTCCAGATGTGTGCCAAGGTTCGGGATAGACAAGATCGGGTCTCCAAACCCACCAGAATGGTTCTCAGAGTCTATTTGGAGCCCATTCTAAGAAGACCTCTGGGCTTTCCAATAAGTCAGGCAATGTTGGTTCTGTCTCCGTTTGTTCCCATGGGCTCTCATGTTCCTTTGCTTCCAGGATCTTGGGAGCAACGAATCATGGCGGTCCAGAAGTGGTCAGTATCTCCTACTTCTGAGTCAGTTGGGCCGTAAGCAGTATTCAGGTTGCAACCTAGGTTGCAAACTACTTACAAACTTGGCGAATCGAACATCTAAGAAAGGCCTTTTTCTGCGAGTCTCCAAGCATTGCATTTTCCCTTGCTGACTGGAAAGCAGTGCTGAAAGCCTTGTTGCGCCAAGCTTCTAAACCTTTCAGGGATGAGCAACTGAGCAAAGCCAACTAAAACCAACTAACAGCCTAAGGGGTTCCAAAAGTTGAAACCTCGTGGGTTAAATGGGGCTTCGCCCCAAAAATGAAGTTAGATGCCAATTTTTGGGTAAACCTTATGGTGGTTATATGAAATCTCATTGTTTTAATGGTGCCTTGACTGAACCCCAGGCTCATTTGAGTCACTTGATCACTTGCTCAAAACCGCTGCAGGTAAGTGAAGGTTAGGGACAGTCCCCTTGCCATAGGTGCGGATTTCCGGCTTCTTAGTTCTTGAAGCCTGGTTTTGGGTCGACCATTTTAATGCCGATTGGTTTTGCTTTTGACTCACTTCCGGATAGAGGGAAGAGGTGATGTTTTTGTTTCGCATTTTTTTCGCTGGGCGGGCTAAACCGAAACCAAAACCCGAAGGACACCTTGCCCGGCCAGGAGCTGGCGCCCTTGACCACCACCGTGTCCAAGGCGATCCATCGATCGATCGGATCGGATCGACGTCGACTCGATGCGCGCTGGGCCCGATCTTTGGTTTTTTTTTGGAGCAGAAAACGATTGGGTGCGTCCTTCAGTTGACTTCCCAACCTTCAGGGCCTTAGTTGCTTCCCCGGAATTAGCTCCCCCCTCTTTAAGCGTTTTTTTTTCTTCTTCTTTTTTAAAAATAAAAATAAAATAAAATAATAAATAAATAAAAATGCTTTTTTGGGGGCTTCCCTTTTTGTTTTTTCACCCACGGAACACCGAGATCTCTTCTTGGGGCCCCGAGGTTTTCCAGCCGGCTCGGAGGTTTGGAGCCCCTGGGTTTGGATCTGATTCGGCCCACCTGTCCGAGATGCACAGCAAGCAGCACCAGATATGGCATGAGAGAGGGAGTTTGGTGGTTCTTTCCAACGCGTAGACGCGCAAAGGAAGCAGAAACCCGGGTTTTCGCCCAAAGAGAAGTAGATTGCGGTGAGCTCGATGAAGATCCCTGAATTGGGATTCCGCAGATTCCTTTTGCCTTGAAAGGCGATGCATCTCTATGAAGCTCTCATGGACTTCCAGGTTTTTTGGCCTGCCGCGATCGGGAAATCCCGCCGCGATCGAGCACCCCAGCCCTGAATTAACGTATAGAGTGCTGGGTGCTGGCCCCAATCCAATCGAGGCACCTTCACCCTTATGTTTTTTTTCCCGAGTGGGAAAAGAGGATGCAGATCCGGTATTCCGGGATCATGGCAACCTGGGTTTCGACCTCGCCCAAGAATCATGAAGGTTTGTGCTGGGGGTTCCTCATTTCAGATGAAACTGTGTTTCCTGATCTTGCCAGTTGGGGATAGTTTGGTTTCAGTGATTGACCCCCCCGTTCCTGATGGGACCTGAGTGTATGGAGTGTGTGGAATGGTTGTGAAAAATCCATTCCTGCAGCCTCCCAAACTATTCGGTGGGTCGACTAAATATGAAGCAGACTCTGAACATCTCATTTCAGGCAAGCCTTAATTGGCGGTTTGGATTGGTGGATTTGGATTTGAGCTGGTTCTTGTAGGGGAAGCCTCCCCGTTTCACCACCAATCCACCGGGCTCCAAGCCACCAATTAGTGGGAAGCTCATATCATTCGTGGAGAACGTTCTCCTTACAGGTTGCAGAAGCGGAGTTGCCTTGTACCTCCACAACCCCAATCGGTGGACAGCGGCAAAAACTCTGACGACCGCTGAAAACCATTCTAGAGGGTGATTCCGCATTCTCTTCACACGGCTCTCTTGAGCAACTGCTCATTTTTCCGGGGATTTGGCGGTTTTTCGAGAAGGATCCCTGAAGAGAATGGACCTGGAAGGTACGGCGGAAGCTAGTACGGATAGAAGCATCGAACGCCAAAGAAAGCTCAGAACCACAAGCCAGCGGACACCGAAGCGCCCCACTGGAAAAAGTCGGAAAACCGAAAACGGCGCCCGAGGGAAAGGGAGACGAAAACCCGGCGCCCGAGAAAAAATGGAGAAGACCCCTGACGCAACGAAAGCTCCAACTGTGAGGGGTTTTGGGTTCCGGCAGGCGAGGAGTGGTCCGAAGTTCTCCGTGGTGGGTGTGGAGGGTGCTGTGGAGGCGACGCCTTGTGGGGCATGGCCGGGCGCTGTCGTCCCTTTTACAGTTCCAGCAACCAGTTTGCACAGGGCTGGTGTCATTATTTCGACGGTTACTGGGGGGTATCAAAACCCACCACTTAGGGGGTGACTTTGATCATGGTAAAACAATGCGGCCAGCAAGGGGTCAACAGCAACCAAGTTTCGAAGATGACCTTGACCAGTGTTCAGCGACTTTCCTTTGGTGTCTTTAAAGGTACAAGCAGGAACACATTGTGCAGGGCTCCTTAAAAGGTACGCTTTGCCCATTTGAAACATGTTGCTTGTTCCACCGAAATGAAGGGAAACCATCATGTACAAGGCAATGTTCAGGTGTAGAATGTAAGAATCCCTGTAAAGGGAAGCTTGCCTGGTAGAGGGGTTTGGAATGGATCTCATACTTCCACTTGCGTTTCAGAAGATGTGCTATGTTCTCCTGGCGGGTTTCAAGGGAATCAGTTTCACTACTGGAAGTAAGCTTCCTTTTTTGTTCCCAAGGACTCTACTGCAAATGGATAGGGAACCACCTCAAGAGTGCTTTGTGGACACGAATCCCCACCTACATGATGTGTAGCAAAGGGTCCGCGGTATCTGGGCCGGTTCCTGCTTTGGGGCTTCAAGCTTAGTGCAAGCTTGAGACTCATGGCTTGTGCTACAAGATAGAACAGGCCAACCAAACAAACAGACCAAGCCGACCAAGCCAAAAAGTCAAACTATACAAACAGAATCCCGGGTTCCAGCGGGCCGAACAAACCACCTCGCCTTTTTGTTTCAACTTCACTGGGCAGTTTTTGGAAGGGAACCCTGGAGCCCAAGACCCAACATATCTAAATATTGCTTCAAAGCCCAAAGGCCTGAAATAATCATGGACCATCAAGGGGCCCTATGAAAAGGGGGGGAAACCTATCCCTTAAGCCCTTAATGTGGCCTGAAGGAGGGCTTACTCGTGGCTTATCCAGGGATAGCCCCCTGAGGTCTTGGGCTTCTCGGGCCGTTTTTCTGTGGCCAAGCCCAGCCCTTAGGCCGAAAGAAAGTGGCCTTCGGTTCCCTAGGTCCAGCAATTGGTGCCCTTGAATCCCCTTCCTTGCGGGAGGGTTCCCCTACTAAAATAGACGTCCTGAAAAAGTTGGTATCCTTATTTCCCCTACAGGAAAATAACACTACAGAACAAGTTGGTATCCTTACTCTATCCTCTGTACTGGACCTAGATATAGGTAGCTGGGATCCACTGGGGTTATTTGGATGGTTCGAGGCGAGGTAAACAACCATGTCGGTTATTGCTTTGCGGCCCGCACACTATCTCCCAACATTTAGAGTTGCCGTTTTGCCCCCAATTTTGACAAGGGTAATGCCTCTTCGACATATGTAGGCATATTTTGGACAAACATCCCTATTTTCCTTGCCCACAGGCCCAATTTACTTTGGGCCCTCAGAAAACCAGGTTTTGAGACCCCCAAACACCAATTCCCGGGTGTCCAATGGAGGGGGGTCTGGGTCTTCCATTGAAAGCCGAAGCCGATTGGAGCCTCTAGGTAAGCTGAATGTGCAAACTGGGCTGCTCCAAAACTATGTTATGGCACAGAGTGTGGGCCAAGTAAACCCAGCTAGGTCCCCCAGTAGTGCCCGTTTACCCTTTTTTCGGGGAACTTCTATAATATAAGCATTACATTGCATGGCTTTCTTATGATCTTCTTTTTAGTAATGCCTGGCTTGTTTGGAGGATTTGGAAATTTTTTTGTACCTATCTTTCAAGGATCTCCAGAAGTGGTATATCCTAGAGTCAATAATTGTTCTATCATAATTATTTTACTTTCATATATTTTCCTAATCCTTTCTTTAATCTCAGAATTTGGAGGTGGTACAGGATGGACATTATATCCACCATTATCCACTTCTTTTATGACTTTATCACCTTCAAGTACAGGAAATCTTATATTAGGATTATTAATCTCTGGTATATCTTCATGTCTTACATCTCTTAACTTTGGACAACAATTCTAAATCTGAGATCTTATTATCTTATATTAAAGACTATCCCATTATTTCCTTTCTCTTTCTTGATTACAGCTTTCATGCTTTTATTAACATTACCTATCTTATCTGGTACACTTCTTTTAATGTTGGGTGATCTTCATTCTAATACACTTTTCTTTGATCCAATATTTGGAGGAGATCCTATATTCTATCAACATTTATTTTGGTTCTTTGGACAATAATTCCTGCATTTGGGATCATTTACCCTTATTCTATCCTCTCTACTGGAGGACCTAGCCACACCCGCCCTAAACTCGCCCGATTCCCCAGCCGCATTTTTTTCTGCAGCTGTGTGCTGGCCAGGCGCTGCAGCCTTTCAGCATCCAACAGGCCCAGCAGGATGCGGACGAGGCAGGAGTCGCGGATCAGGGTTCCTTCCTTATAGTGTCGCCCCCATATGAATCAATCCCAGTGTAATAGGGCGGGTGGTTTTCCCTGGGTTACTAATTCGTGGGGATCAGTGTTGCCCCCCCCCCCCCCCCCCCCCCCGAATTTAGTAAACTTGGGCTGATTACTGATTAATATGGGGAGTAAGTGGGGATCGCTGCTTGGACATAGGGGGAGTAAGTGGGGCTTTCATCCCAGGTTGGCATGGCTCGATTCGCCAAGTTAGTAAGTGGGGATCGCCACCTGGGGTCTCACTTCCTGAGTTGATGGACTTTAAACTTTTTGGAAAGACCATTTTAGTGGCCAGTCAACTTGGGAAGTGAGGGGTAGAACCCCCTAGTAACAGGGTCAACCGGGGTATGGGGAGTCAACCCGAGTTGCCCACCCTTAGCACAAAAAATCCCGCCACCAAAGGGGTCGACACATTGGCCCAGGCAGAAGAACCCCAGCAAGACCTACTTCCAACCATTCCAGGTATAGTTTGACAAAAAAAAACGCGTGTTCCATGGGAAAGACATTTGCTGTTTAGTCAGGGGCTAATATCAAACCAGAAAAGTTGATATTTTGATACTGTTGACCCCGGATGTAAGCAGAACCCGTCACTACATCTAAGGGTTTTTGTATTACACCCCTGGGTATTGACCCCATCTAGGCACATTTCCGGATAACACCGTGTTATTTTGAACCCTTCTGGGTCATTTCCCAAGGGTGTAATCCCAAGGGTGTAATACAAAAACCCTCAGACTACATTGGCTGAGGGAAACGCTTCACGCATCGCTGGCAGGGCTGTGGGCTTTCTTCTGTTGGATGGCAGAAGGCGGAGATGTCGTCTAGAAACGGAGACCCCCCAAAACAAAACGCCTGGTGGTGTCCATTTTTTTTAGGGTACCTGGAGTGGCCGTGACCCTTTAAAAAACGGTTGGTCATGACCCCATTATGTCGGGTGATGACCAACCATTTTTAAGGGGTCCTTAGGGAGACTCCAGGTGAGCCACAATCACAACCTGGGTAGATGAAGGTTAGTAAGGGGCAGTCCCAGCCGGAAATAGTTGCGGCTATCCGCCTTTCTATTTCTTTACGTGGTTCTGGGTTCACCATTTTTGTACCGATCGGTTTTGAGCAAGTGACTCAGGTACCCTCAAAAAAGCCACAGCCCTGCACCCTTCCGGAGCCAACCGGGCGACGCCTCGCTCAGGTGGCGTGGCACCTCTCGGAGCAGGGCTGCTGCATGGTGAAGGGCGGGGTCTCTGCGGCCTGCTGCGAGCCTCTTGGTCCAGTGGGTCGGTCTTCAGGGGTGGGTTAATCCGGGAACTTTCGGTGTGAAAGGGAAGCCAAGTGGGTGTGGCTCGGAGGGCCAAACCGCTGGTTTTGGTCCAATCCACTTACCATGGCAACCCATTTTCGATTTCCGGATTTTTGAGCCACAGCCAAGTGGAAGCCAAGCATGTGGGGGGTCCAACCTTAAAACGACACACCCAGTTGGTCCCGACAGATCGGCCGTGGTGCAACTGTCCAAGTAACTTGTTCTACTCAGTTGTTCAGTGGCTCCCTTTTTCCCCGTTTTTTGGTGGCTTCCCCACTAAAATGGTCTTCCCAAAAAAGGGATCCTTTTTTTGCGGGGTCACTGAACAACTGAGTCTATGTTCCTCTGGTCTAAAGGAAGTCCATCACTGGACATATCTGGACATGTTCTTTCATTTCTAGGGGGCGTATTCAGAAATGGCGTAGCTTGCCCTTCTGAAGGTCACTTTTCAAAGGCACCGGGCTTGGGCACACCAAAGATCTGATGGACCATCTGGCACGAGCCAAAAATTGCCTTGAGTGGCCCTTCTTGGCCCCTGAGAGGCCCTAAAGCGGCGGCGATCCGGGCACTTAGTAAGTACTTAGGAAGCATGGCGATAAGCCACTTGCCATGGTTAGAAGTTTCCGTTCAGTGGGTTACAACGTGCAACCAGACTTACTAACTACTTACTAAGCAGCCTGCCCCTTTAAGTATATTATATACTGGTCAAACATAGTTTAAACAGAACTTGTTGGACTCTTGTGGCTGATTTTCTTCTTGCAGGGTCATACTTAAGCGGCAATGTGGGGGAGTCCTGAAATACTCTGTGTTGTTGTCCGGTATGTTTTGAAAAACCGTTGTTTTGCGTGGGTAAGCACTTGTTTTTTGGGAAAGGGGGTGCACATCATAATTACCCTACAAAGGCGGCAAATGGGTGTAGGGGGTATTTTTGGAGAACCAGGCGTTACACCATGGTCCCCTGGTTCTCTATAGCTTGCCTAGAGCCTGGATCCTCTTGTGAAGTAACCGCTTGCTAGCTGGGCAATCCATCAGTTTGTACGTCTCTGGTTGACCCACTGAGGGTGGTTGACCACATACCAAGTGGGACGGGAACAGAAGGCTTCCTGAACAGATACCACTTGGATGACCCAGTTGATAAGTACTCAGAACTCTATTCATCAAGTCAAGCTAATGGATGTGCCCTACAATAGCTGGGCAGCTCATCCGGCCGGATCAATGGACCCAACTGAGTCCTTGACATGCAATTCCCGGCGCCCGGAAACGGGTTTCAACAGGTGGGTG
Source organism: Effrenium voratum (assembly GCA_963377175.1). Taxonomy (NCBI): domain Eukaryota; class Dinophyceae; order Suessiales; family Symbiodiniaceae; genus Effrenium; species Effrenium voratum. The sequence continues at coordinate 47,945 of CAUJNA010000069.1, forward strand.
TCTCCCATCAATGCTTTGGGGCTAGCGGTTTTCTGGATTCGTTTAAACCACAATGGCTCAAGTAACCGTTTGGGGGGGGGGGAAGGAAAAGGCAAAAAGACACACCCATTTGCTGAATTTGTTGTCTCTTCCCCCCTGTTGGTTTCAAGGGAATCTATCACCAAAAACTTGCTGGTTCTCAGCAGGAGAAGAGGGAATGTCCCCGAGAAAAAGGAACCCATCGGCGCCATGGCTTCCTTTCCAGGCTCAAACTCCAAATCACCCTGACTCGGAGTCCATTCCCTGGCTATCGCACCAGCGAGAAGCCCAAAACACCGAACCTTTTGACCTGTGGGTTTGCCCAGTTCGGGTTCTTTTGCTGGGTGGGGCGGCGATAGCGCCCAGCGTCTCTTCGGCGCGATTTATTGGGAGAAGGAGAAGGCCCCAAGGACAAAGAAATCAGTGGGTCCCGGGGCAAGTTGCAGCCTGAAGTTCAGACTTTGGCTGGAAGGGCTAGTGGAAAATTACCCGCACACTTCTCTTCCTACCTGCCATTATGGGCATTCTCCCCGTTCTGCAACTGGCACGGGGGCCTGGCAAACCTTGCCAGATCCTGCAGTTTGGGAACTTTGGCTTGTCAAGTTGGCAACTGATCACTGGAAACCAAGAGGGGGAGCTTAAAGGGGCGATCGGGCACTTAGTAAGTGGATAGTAAGCCTGGCTATACCCCACTTGCCATGGTTGTAAGTCTCCGTTCAGTGGGTTATGACCTGGCTTACTAACCACTTACTCAGTTGTTCAGTGGCTCCCTTTTTCCCTCTTTTTGTTGGTGGCTTCCCCACTAAAATGGTCTTCCCAAAAAAGGGTTCCCATTTTTTTCCAGGGTCACTGAACAACTGAGACTTACTGAGTGCCCGATCGCCCCTTTAAGCCTCAGGCGGCTCCGCGGCTTCGTGGACCGAGAGCTGGCGGCGGCCCACGCGGAGGTGGACGGAGCGGAGGCCGGGGCTGCGGGTCTGAGCGTGGCCCTAGGCCCGCGCGGGGGGGGGGGGGACGGCCGGGGGGGGTGCCAGGGGGGGGGGGGTGGGGGGTGAAGTTGTTGGGCAAGAAGCCAGGTGAACCAGGTGGCTCCGTGTGACACGCAACTGAGCAACTGACACATGGCTGTGGGTCAAAACATGTGGCAAAGAAAGGCCCCCCTGGGTAAATGGGACCAAAGACTAAAACCTGCGTAATTCTTGCTCTTGAATTTTGAGCCACAGCCAGGTCTTTACAAGGTTTGGGAGGGTAAGGCTTGGGGGCGGGGGGGCCAGGGAGTTGTTGGCGAGGTTGTTACGGGCTGAGTTCACGGTTATTAGGTGGTCCTTTTAGGACAGTTTTGGAAGGAAGAAAGATTCCGCTGGTTTCAGTTCGGTTCTTGGATTCTTTGGGGAAAAAGGCTCCGATTCTGGTTGGGAGGGTCCCATTATTTGAGGAGCAATCTGTCCCAGGGTTGTGGGATCAAGGGGTTTTGTGATATCGTCGGGAATCTCCCCCTTTATATGGGGGGTTAGTCTTTGGGAATCTCTTTTCGTTGTATCGAAAACGTGGTCATTTCCCACAGCTCTGGTGTGTCAGTTTTGAATGGGCCACCGACAAAATGTCAGGTAGTCTCCAGTGTCGCTTTGAGGAGAGAAGCGGGCGCACACCTTGTCACGAAACTTGGGGACGCATGGTTGCGAAAACCGCGTTTTACATGGCTGTCGTTGGGAAACGTTCTACGTTTTTGCTTATTGTGGTCTGTTGGGAAATCCCTACTTATCTGCTAAAAAATAAATTGTTGCTCCCCTTCCAACGTCAACCAAGTTTAGGGCCAATTTCTCAGATACCAAAACAATCATCATAGGCAGCGTCATTCCCATCCATGCGTTTCATCGTGGCTCGCGCTGCAATATTTGGTTGAGTCTACCCCCTACTCCAAATACCCACTTTTTCTAGGGTATTTTTTGGAAAACCTGGTTTTTCAAGGTAAATACCTCCTTTTTTAGTAGAGGGTCGACATGATACCCTGAAAAAAGTGGGTACTTGGAGTCGGGGGTAAGCCACCATTGGGGCGTGTCTCAATCTGAGGGCGTTGCGGTTTCTTGGGGTTCAGTTGCCACCATTAAAACACTGGTCGGCCGCGTGTAACCGGAGACGTGTTTTCGCAATAAGAGAGGTGTCACCCCTCTTGCCGACAACCGGCGAGGGACGAGAAAGCTCTGTCGAGCAGCGTAGAAGAGATCAATAGCTCAATAGCCAGCGTGCCACATATACATGCTTGCTCTTCTGTCTTCTGCCCCACATGTGCATCCCTATTTAAACTCACACCAATCATACTTCCATGAAACCCGCAACATGAGGGGAACGTGACTTTTTCTTCCCACCACCTCAGGTGCCAATCGTTTTGGTGTCCAACCCCTTGCTTGAAATACTCCTCCTTTAGTGTTGTTTTTTGTTTTTAATACTTTTGTGTGTGGTTCTAACGGGAAACAAAAAGGAACACCATGTTTGTTTTTGGGGGTCCGCTAAAAACAGATACTCCCATATTGGGCAACTACCTCCTTTCTGAGTCACGGGGATGACGTATCACACCCCAAAGGCGGATATGTTGAAGTCGGTTTTGTTTGAACTCAGGCGGGGCCAGCTTGATGCGGGAGGCGGTGGGTAGTTGAGAGCCCTTGGGTTCCTGACTTGGGCGCTTGGGGGTTCGATTCGCATTAGTAATTGTTGGTAACCCCTATAGGTGTTTTCCCCCACTTACAAGTGCCCCATTCAATGAGCTGAACCCTGTTAGTGGGCTGGTGGCTAGCCACCTGCTAACTTGGCGAATCGACCATCCGAGAAGGGTTCCTTGGGGAGCTTTCTCGGTTATTGTTGGGAAACAGTTTATATTTTTGCTTACTGTGGTTTAGTGATTGAAATCCAACCACTTATATAATATAACTGCTAAAATGTTGATTTGTTTTGCCCCCCTTTCAACGTCAACCAAGCTTTAGGGTTCCCCCCCCAGACCAACTCCCCATTCCCTAAGACCGCGCTCAAGGAAGACCAGCGCTATGAGGTGAGGCGCAAGTACTTCCGCAGGCGCCGGGGGCTGCGGGGGCTGCTGCTGGTGGGGAGTCGTTGGAAGCATCTTTGCCCTATGATGGTGGACACGATTTGAGTAGCTTCGATTGCTGGTCGCGTGTATATATCTTCCAGGCCGTGAGCGCCCCCTTGTGTAATTGAACTGGGATCCACTAGACGACCTATGATCAGAGTCCTTTAAGTTTGGTTTCTTTTTATTCCAATCTGTACCTGGTAACTTATACCTTGTTTACAAGCGACTGCCTGCCCGCTTCAAATCCGTTCTCTCTCACGCCCGAGGCATCGATGAGTCGATGAGTCGGATTCGGAAATCGGAACTCGGAAATCGAGGCTGGCGCACTTCAACAAGCAAGAGCGCACAGAGCTCACTTTGCCCATGTCGGACGAGGTGCGGCGCTCTGCAGGGAACCATTTTCTCGTGGATGATTGAAACCGAAAAGGGGTCGGGGTCCACCGAAAAATGGGTGGGGTTAGGTTCTTTGCCCTGGGATTCGCGTGATTTCAGGTTGAAATTATCATCATCTGTTTTTTGCCAGGTTGCGCTTTTGTCGGCTCGAACCTTGCGAGGGTTGGCAAAGTGCATGTTTTCAAAAGCGGTTGTCGAGCGGGACTCACCACTCTTCGAGGGGTACACCCCCAAACAGTACGACGGGTTTAATAGTCCGGGATAATTACCAATTGCCTTTTTTTTGACGTTTAATGTCAACCACATGACAAAAGCAAACATTCCACTGGGCAAGTGGGCGAGCCAACAAGTCAATAGTTGTTCGAACTTCTTGCGATGGGGAACATGTCCGGCCTACTTGGATTACCCCCCTGAGCAGCAAGCGGGTAGCAACCCAACTTAGTTCCTCAATTGGTTTGTGGCTTGCGCCTGACCACTTGTTGACTGGTTGTTTGTCATCCAAGTAGCCAGCAATGTGAGCAGGGTTTGTCACTTTTTTGAAGGTACCCTTTTCTTGGTGGTTCCCAGCCATCCTCCTGTTAGGTGTTCAGTTGGTTTTAGTGGCAGTTTCCACCAAACCACAAGTTAAAGTAGCAAGAGATCGAGGGGGAACAGCAACCAGCCAGTCTTGAGCTTGAGTTAAGGTACAAGAAAGGTCAGGTAACCCTCCTTAATTGGTGGCTTGGATTTTTTTGGTTGGACAACTCGGCTGTTGCCACCCCCCATCACCACAACCACCGATTCGGCTCGAAATCGCATGTTTGGTTGGACTTTAGTCGTCACTTGTCACTTGGGTTTGGTTGGACCTAATTATCGTGGCACACAAGCTTGGCTCCTCTTTGTGGCCACTCGATCGGCAAGTTCCGGCCTGCAATTGTTGGGTGTCATTTTTTGGGGGATCGCCAAAAATAATCATCTTCGAAAAAACCCCTGTCGGTTTCCCTTTCCAAAAACAGGGGTAGCTGGAGCCTCAAGTTTCCCGGGGAAAAACAAAGGGAGGATATTGCAACCACGGTGAATTCATGTGAATTCCAACTTAATGTTCTCAGTTGTTCAGTGGCTCCCTTTTTCTTTTTCCAACTTTTTTTTGGTGGCTTCCCCACTAAAATGGTCCAAGCCCAAAAAAGGGTTCCAATTCTTTTTTTTCCAGGGTCACTGAACAACTGAGTGTTGGACCTGCTTTAATGTGACCCCCTCCCCCTCCCCCCCTCCCCAGTGGAACCAGTCAGCTGCACCCTTGGGAAACTCCTGGGGGCCTGGGAGGGGCAGCGTCCACCCCCTCGCCTCCAAGCGCCATCCGAAAACCAACGAGTTCTCTTCTCCGCCTGACATAATTTTTGGATTAGTTGTTGTCCCTGAGTGAACCCCACACAGAACGAGTTGTTTTTCTTCTTTTTTTTTTCCCGGGTCGTTCTTTCGGGTCCAGGTAATGTTGACTCCAGATTAGTAAACCCCTGTTTATTACTATGGGGGTATCCCCGGTTTTAGTGGAGATTTGTCACTTTTGGAGGGAACACCCCCTATTAATCAGCCAGGGGTTTATTCATCCGGGGTCAACATTATCCCACCCCCCAGACTCCCAGGGATTGCCAGAGCACCTGGAGTCTCCATGACCCCTTCAAAATGGTTGGTCATTACCCAAAATAATGGGGTCATTACCAACCATTGTGCAGGGGGACTAGGGCTAAAAGAGCCGACCCTGCTCAAAGGGGGGGTTTCTTGTACCCCGAAAAAATTGGTGGGCTAGCACTAGTGGGTCAGCCATGACTCGCTCCCAGGCAGTTCTTTGGGGTCCGAAGGGTCCGACCGCGACAAGTGCCAGGTGTCCGGGGCCCTGCGGGAGCTGGTGGCCGCCGTGGGCCCCGTGCTGCAGCACTTTGTCACGCGGGAGGGGCGTGCCTCGACGAAATCCACGAAGTCGGAGGGGCGGAGTTCGGCGTTGGTGTGTTTGTGTGTGTTCTTTTCTTTTTTTTGCGGGGGCGTCGGAGTCGTCAAGAAATGGTGCGCAACGGACAATTCCGTTTGGTTCTGAAAAAAATAAACGCGAGAAGGGGGTAATGATCTCAAAACAGACACAATCAGACACACCCGGATGCCCCTGACATGTTGCAACAACACTCGGCCACAGTCAAACACAAAACCACGGCACATTGCTGTAGATCAGAGGTTCACCTGTTCCATTAATTGGGAATAGCCAGGGGCATCCACAGTAGCAGTATGCCTGATGCTTTGCACCCGATTCTTACCCAGCCAAATAGCAAAGTCCACAATTGTGTGTGCGTGTGTGTCTTTAAGGAAAGTCGTCTTAGGGGACGTGGCGGAACGGTATCCTGAATGCTCTTGAGACTAGCTTCGTGGACAACTACTGTAGATCAGGATTGGAAGTATGCCACAATTCTCGCAACACGCCAATGGATCTCCAATATCCTGGTCTTTTCCCTGTCTTGTTCTTGGCAAGTCATGCAGACGGATATTTTGTCGAAGGATGAATTCAACAAGATTGTGTCGAAGGACTTTGTTGCCGACTTCGGAAGGAGCAGCCAGTTCAAGGATGCAGTCGGTGTTCGCATATCACCGTTTCAATCGATGCGATTCAGAGGCTGCAAAGCTCACAGGATTGTAGGACGGGATCGTGGTTCGTGAAGTCTTTGACAAGGAGATCGCAAGGGCATTGTACATTGCAGGGCAACCAGACCCTGATTTTGAACCACTCTGGTGAACCCTGCTCCGCGGGCCTAACCTTGGTGGGTTAGGACCCGAGTGGCCAGCAACTTACAAACTTGGCGGATCGAACATCCAAGTGGCGTTCTCCTTTCTCAACACCTTTTGGCCGATCTACCGGGAGCTTCCCTGATGGGGCAACTGGGGAACATCCATCGCCCAGCCCGCCAGCGAGCCGTTTTCGTCCGGAAAACATCTAACTATTCAGATACATGTGTAATCTGCTTGCGGTGACCGCCAACATTTTTCGAGCAAGGGGCCTATTGCCACCCAGATAGATTTGCCGGCTTCCTTCATTTGCAAATACCCCCCCCCCCCCCACACAGAAGAATCCGGTAGGGATAGAATATACAACACATATTATGGGTGTGTCCTGTTTAGGGAGCCCCCCCAAAAAAATAATAACACAGAACAAACAATAAGATCTTTTCAATCCACCCACAAAGAGGGCACCCCCGAAAAACGGGCCCAAATTCATGTCAGCAACTGGAATTGTTGAGAGTGATGTATCCAAGCTCATCATAGGCACAACAGAGAATGAATAGCTTCCTGCTTCACCGAAGGCAGTACATTGACGCAAGAAGCAATGCTGCCGGCGCCTCGCTTGGCAGCTTCGCACAAGTCACACGAGAGCAAGAGTGGCACGCAAAGAACGCCCGCACGGCTGAGATGGACAGAATGGAATCTGGTGGCCGCGGCCATGTACCCGAACGAGAACCTCAAGATCCAGGAGTCCTTCTAAGGCCGCCTACAGAAAGGCGTCTGGATTCGCAGAATCCACGAGCCCAGTGCCGGGTGTGATCTGGATGAGTCGCAGTGAGTTCACGAGATCGGGGGCATGTACGTGATCTATGCTGGACTTTTGGGGCTCCCTGCCATCCGGTTACCGGTTCCTTAAATTTTCGGGGTGTTTAGCTGGTTTAGTGGGGATTTCCATTTGAATCAAGAAACTTTAAAGACTTATCTTACCTTTTTTTGACTTTTTGCCTTTTTGGTTCTCCGTCATGTTACCTTTCCAGCGGAAAGTTGAACACTTTTTTGCAGGGAGTGGGATCCGTTCAGGTTAAGCGAACTACAAGAGTAGTACAAAGCCAGCGGAGCTGTCTGGTTACGGAACCCACAAGCGCGAATCCGTGGACCGTGGGGAGTTGGTTTGACATATCACCAGGCACTCTACCATGTATGACAGCCCTCTTTTTCACCCTGATACGTGTTTCCTTTGTTGTGGAGCGAAGTTTTTCTTAAACTACTTAAATTCTTTGACACCCCGCAGCAAACACATGGGCCCCTTTTTTGCTTCGCAGGGCCGGCGGGCCTTCAGGTAACTCTTAGTTGATGACTTGGATTTGGATTTGTTCTATCTGGTTCTTGTGTGTTCATGGAGTTTCCCAAGTTTTTCTATAACTTCTTTGACACCCCGCAGCAACACATTGTTCCATCTGGTTCTTGAGTGCACATGGGGTTTCCCACCCTTTTTTTCCCCGGGCTCCACCGCGCTTCACCAATCTCCAAGCCACTTGGAACGAAGCTGAGAATTCTGGGGCCTTGGAGCGTGGGGACACCCAAAATGGTGGATGCCCTTTTGGGTCCCCTATTAAAAAGGGTACGTGCCCCTAGAACATACATATGGCTTGACTGCTGTTGGGTTGGATCTTTAGACTTCAACTTTTTGGGAAATCAGGGGGCTGTTCCACTAACCCCAAAAAATGGTGAAGCACTTTTTGCACAGGGGTCTCCCCCGCAACCACCAAGATGGGTTTCTGCCGATATCCGCCCCATTGCCAACTGACCTCACGTCGTTTGCACGCCGGGATCATCCGCTTTGTCCAAGATTCATACTGTGGGTGGACGAGATCCTGCACCACCCAAGACACCCTGGAATGATGCTTCCCATGTTACCAGCAAACCATGGTTTCAACCCTGGTTTCAATGTGGTTCGAAATGGATTTCGCAACCATCCACAGTAACTCCCTGAATCAAAATTCATACCCATCCTTACCCATCCGGGTTACGATCTCCGCGTCCAAACGCAGGGGCCAAGCGACTCGAGTTGAGCCATCGAGCCACGAGGCCTGGTGGACCTCAGCTGCATGATCACGGACGCGGACTGCGAGCCGCAGCCCGTGCACTCGGACACCTCCTTGGAGCGGGTGAAGTTCACCGTCTTCCTGGCACTCCAGGAGAATTTTGGGTCAAGTCGTCCCCGAAAATGGCCCAGAAGTGGCCCAGCAATAGCCCCCAAATGTGGGGAGCCCCCTGAAAATTGACCAAGAGTCGCCCAAATGGGAGGATGGTTCCAAAGTGGCCGCAAAGATGTGGGAATTTCCCGAAAATGGCCCAAGAGTGTCCCAAGAATGGCCCAAACAAATGTGGGGCATGTCCCGCAAATGGCCCAAGCGTGGCCCAAACATGGGGGAAGCATAGGATGTGTTTCGATTTTTCGCAAAGCCATGTTTCTCCCTTTGGCTTGCTGAGTCTCAGTACTTGGATGTTCGGTTCGCCAGGTTATCAAGTGGTTAGCCACTTGGGGTATAACCCCCGAATAACAATAGGAGGGGTATTTATTTTAGTTGTTTTTGTTTTCTCCACTTTTTTTGGGGGGTTTCGCTTTTGGCTTCTTGGCCACGATTTGTTGGTGATGCTAGGGATGTTGGTCGGACATGCGGGGGATGTTGAAAACGATGCTGGGGATTGCAACGGGCTAGTGTAAAATGCGTCAATTTCGCGAGAAAATGCTGTAAAATACAACATTTTTCTGGCCCGGACGGGGAAAAAAAAAAAAAACCGAAAACAACATCAAAAAAAAAATCCGCACCCACAACAATAACAAGGCTCACCCCACTAATTTTACCATAAGAGGGTCAAAACCTAGAATACCAACAACTTACTAACATGTCGGGCAAAATGAACACCCAAGTAGGGAATCGTAGAGTTTTTTGGGAATGAACCTTCCAGGGGATCCGCTTGAAGGACGCCACCAGTTGGATGTTTCACACGCGCCATTCCCTCATTTTCTGGGAAGCGGCTTGCACCCATTCACTTCAACAAACATCATTCCACCACATTAAACACACCCACACATCGCGCGCGGCTGCCACAATCCAACATAAAATCCACACACAGACACAAATATACTGTTTGTGTTTTTTGCAATGTAATATAACCTAGCTTACCCAGTGCTTCCGGTTGCATGTATAGTTGGTAACCAGCTTGGTTACCTACTATATTGGTAACTGGTCGGTAGTTCCCAGAACCACAGAAAAGGCCACATAATAGAGGGCAGAACCGTGAAACAGAGTGCCGGAAACGTGAAATAGGCTGATGGAACCGTGAATTGGGAGGCCGGAACAGCGAAAACCGTGAGATTGGAATCTGGTTCCTACTTTTTTGGGAACCGAGCTTGGCTCCAGAAAAATTGGTAACCAGGGGCCAGTTACCTGCTATACAGGCAACCAGGAAGCGCTGGGTTAGAATTGCAACACTTATTGAGTAAATTAAAGGGTTTCCTTGTTCCCTGACTTGCCATATTCTGGGCATTTGAATATCCTTTCGGTTGCCCTTCAAGGGGACCAGGAGTTGATTATCTTGATCAACGATCGCTGCTGATCAGTACCCGAAAAAGGGGAAAAAACAGTTCTTGGAGAGTTCCCCTGACCGATTGAACCCCTACGAACCATCCCTTGTGCTTGTGGTTTCCTGGCGATCCTTCCACTGCATTCCAACCTGCACCGAGAACCAGCAAGCCAGTTCGCCACCCAAAATTGCGAAATGGGTGGGCTTTCCTCTTCGTTTTCGTTCAAACATCACCTAAAAAGGGAACCCCCCCCTCCCACCAACATAGCACCTGGAGGATCTCTGGAAGATCATTTTCCTCTTGTAGAAACCCTCTGTGATGTGCCATGGCGTTGCGTGGGAGGGAGGGTTCGACTGTCCAGCCTCCAAAACCCTCGCACCAGTCGTCGATCATTTCGTCACTATTGGCTTGGATCTTTAGACTTTTATCTTCTTGGTTGACATCTTTTGGGGTTTTCCGCATTAAGAAGTGGAAGTCCATACTTATCACTGATCACCATTCCTATTCAACCTACTTTGGACCACACTCAACCTACCCACAAAAAGTGAAGGACTTCTTGCCGCGGGGTCGGATTTTTTTGTCGCCTTTGAGGAGGTTACGGCGCCTATGGGCCCCACCATGCTGTGCCCCCAGACCCACAACTGGGAGAGCCACGGCGCGCTAGAGGCACCCGATGACGGACCCCACCCAAGGGAAACCTGTAGGTTTGTCAGTTTTTGGGTCTGATTTTTGTTTTGGAGGGAACCCATTTTTGTTGGTTGGGTTGGATGCCCAAGGGAAACCCTGAGGTTTGCAGTTCTGATCTTTTCTTGGAGGGTGCCCATTGCTTTTTGGTTGAGTCAGGAAACCCGTCGGTGTTTCAAATGGGGAAGCCTCCAGCGAATTGGTTGGTTTCTTGTTGGTGTCCTTAGCCATGCAAAAAGGGGTTTCACTCCTAAGTACCCATTTGGACGCAATCTTGCAGGTGGGATGGATGGAATACTGGTGGATCCGTTTAAGAAAATCGGGTGAGTACCCCCAAAAGGCTAAAACCGGAAATTATCTCCACTGATTCACTTCTTGCGCAGAGTCTCATTGAACGCGAAGACTCCAGCAGGGCCAATAGGTCGTTCGGGCCAAGATGCAACCCGACAAGATGCGTTTTGGAGGAACATCGTCTAGGTCCCCAGCTAGGTGCCCTTCTTAACCCCTTTTGTGGTTGGGAGGGTTCCCCTACTAAAATAGAATACAGAAAAAAGTTGGTACCCTTATTCTAACCTCTCTACCGTCTCGACCTCAGTTGTTCAGTGGCTCCCTTTTTCTTTTTCCAACCTCTTTTTTGGTGGCCCCACTAAAAATTCGGTCCAAGCCCCAAAAAAGAGTTGGTTCCAATTCCCTTCTTTTTCCCTCGGGTCACTGAGCTGAGCTACTGGAGGACCTAGTCCTAGTACCCTCAAGAGGGCTTCGCGGCTCCGTGCTCGGAACCCAGGGTTCAGCGCGCAATATGTTGTGGATCAAACCCAATAGAGACCTTGCTGAGAGAGGTTCTCGGCGTCTCCATGCTGAACTCGTGGTTTTTCTTTTGTTCTTTATATATATATATATATGTGATTATTGTTATTATTATTATTATTATTGTTTTTTTCAGCCGGACCTAGGACATTGGAGGGATGACGTCAATTCAATCTCCCCCTTCCTTCCAAGGTGGGGCTTCAACACCCACTTTTTTTTGGGCAGACTGGCATCGAGGCCAAGAACACCATGATATTTTGTCGACCCCTTAAAAAGGTCAAAACAACAACTCCTTTTTGGCAGGGCTCCTTAAAACAAATTCATTTTGCGCCCATTTGAAGCATGGCTTTTTGCACCAAAATAAAGGAACACCACTATTTACAAGGCAATGTTCAGGTGTATAATGTAAGGATCCCTGTTTGGGTTCCATGGAAACTTGCTGGGATCTAGGCAATGTTCAAGTTGCATTTTATTCTCGGCGGGGAATCCTAGGCTCTCAGCATGCTCAAGAGTCAGGAAGCCCGCCGATGGTTTGGCCGTGCCTGTATGGATCAAAATTAAACCACCAGCATTTGAAGCGCAGGTTTTGGTTCATGTTTCGTTTTACCGGGGCAACCCATTTTGGGGTTACTCTATTTTTGACCCACAGCCATGTGACCAGCGTCAACGGACACCCTTACTCTCGCCACGCAATGAGCCACAGAGCCTAAGAGCACTTTCGGGGGCCGTAGCCAACGATCAGCTGTTCAGCTGAACGTTTCGGAAAGCCCGCCCACCTCCTTTTGGAGTGAAGAGGAGTCCCTTAGAGTTTCCCCGTGCTTTCCCTCTGGTGTTCCAGTTTGGCTTAGAAACACCCGGTTCCCCGGCGGTTTTCCGGGTCTTGTTCTCCCTTTTGAAGTTAGAAGCGCCCGGTGCCCCTTGTTTGGCCCCCATTCTTGGGCTTAGAGACGCGCCCAGCTCGAAAGCCGGCCGTCGGCAGTTCCCTGGTATAGTAGCCTTCAAAGAGGGTGAGAGTCCATTTCTGCTACCAACAGCGGCTTCTCACTCTTAATCCAAACAAACAACAGTAGACAACGGCCAGCCCCCCCGTGTTTTCCCTTGTTTGGCCCCCATTTTTAGGGTTAAATCACGCACCCAGCGCGGCAGAACATCAAGCAAATGGGCCTCCCGCACGGCGACATCCTGCAGCGCTTCGGGGCACAGCCGGCGCTCTGCGAGGAGGGGGACGTGGTGATCATGCCACTCAGCGACGCAGAAGGAGGCGGTGTGGCCGGTGTTCTACGGGTTTCTCCTGAGCCGAGCCTACAGCACCCAGTTCAATTCTCCTTTCAGCCCGCAAGGACCCTTCTTTTTGGTACCCAATAGACGCCCTTTTTTCTGTTTTTCAACGGGGAAACGGGATGTCGCCTGGGGCTTCTTTTTTTTTTTTTTTTTCTAAGGGTTGATTCCGATTCCATTCTCTCCAACCATAGCTCTTTTTTCGAAAACCGGATCCGTTTCCATGGGTTTCCAGAGGTTTTCTACAAAGCAGGATTCCTAGAGCTTTGCGGAGCTTGGGTTTCCGGTTTGCTGGCCAGAGGTGTGCCCGAGAATTTTGCCAACAAGAAGCTCTAACAAAAAGACAAGGGGGAGGGGTAACAGTTCAATTTCCGGCCCCTTTATTCATGGCTGGCCTCGAATCGCCCCGTTGTGTTGAACCTTTTGGGTTTTCAAACGGCAGTTGCATTCAACCTACAAAAGGTCTAAGGGATGAGTGGGTGACTTTGGTGTGACAAGGGATGTTCACATCTATCGGCCGCCCTTTCCCTTTTTGAACTGATTCTAAGAAACGCTTGACGAGTCGCTTTTGCACAGCAGAGGTCTTTTGATGTTTTTCAATCAAGGGGGGACAAAAGCTTGACGGGGAACAGGTGCAATCCCTTTTTTGGGCATGGTGAGTTCCTTCGAAAGTACCCAAATTGTTGACAAGTTTTGATAGGGCGCTCTTACACGAGTCCTTGTGCCTTTTAAAAGCATCTTGGGTAGCCGGGTGGCTGACTTGCTCAAGACCAAGCCTTTCAGCTTTGTGTTGATGTGTGTCAAAATAGGTGCTGGACTCCCCAAATGGTGGGTTGCAGTTCAGTTTGACCAATCAGTCTTCCCACATACTCCAAATACCTTCTTGTTTGATTCAGTCCGAATAATTTGATGGCGCGGATGGTCATCAACCTCTTTTGCGGCCAATTTAGACAACTGTCGTAAGGGATCCTAGTAAAGAAGCCATCTCGTCCGAATTGAGCGGGGAGGGACGTGGGGGACGGGTGTGAAAGCCGAACAGCGGTGAATCGGGTCGAATCGAAGCGGCGGGGTTACCCGGTTGGGCGAAGCGATTCGTCTCAGGAACTCCCAGTTGCTGCACTGCGGCGGCGGACAGGCCTGGGGAGCTGGGAGCGTGGCTCAAGATTTTTAAGAGCTAGGGTTACGCAGGTGATGGTCTTGGTTTCCATCCTCCACTTACCTAGCGGCCATTTTGGGTACCGTTTTTTTAGCTACAGCCACATCAGCTCGATCTTCTTCTTCCCCCAGAAAGCTGCCCAGAATCCCTCCAGGCAGGGGGGCAGCTTTCAGGGTTCCAATCTGGGGCTGGGATCACCTGGGATTGTAGCCGGGGCTATTGCTTTACAACTGTGTCTGCCAGTTATCAAACCTTTATTTATTTTTTGCAATCTGGGGTTCGCGGTCATTGGCTTAGAGCTGTTTCTGCGGGAAACCCATTCTTTTGTTGCAAGCCGGGGTCATTTAAATCAGCTTCCTCCCAATTGAGGGTTTGGCAGGGTGGTTTGGGGATTCCCTAGTTCCTTTTGAAACCAAAGTGGGGAAGGTACCCTCTGGCCGAAACCAAGTCAAGTGCCACAAGTGCCACAAGGTGATGAACCGTTTTCTGGGGGTGTATCAAAGTCCGTTTTCTGGGGGTGTATCAAAGTCAACAGCGTTTGTATCCCTTTACCGGTGATGAGGGTGACTTTGATAGTGGCAAAATGATGGGCCGGTTTGATGGGATGTTCCGACGGGGTACCTGTGTTTTGGGTGAGGCAGTTGAAATTCGGCAAGGACATATTTTCCCCACCGATCCCCCCAATCCCTCCCCTCCTAGTGAACAAAATCTGTGACACTCAGGTCTTGAGCCAAATGGTGTCAGCCGAACATGGTTGTACGTGCTTCCAATGGTTGCAAGTAACAACGACAATAACCACCCCCCCAATCCCCGCCAATCCCCTCTAAACACCCCCCAATCCCCCCGAAGCACCACCAAAAAAAAAACACGAAAAGCACAACAACACCCGGGGCTCCCCCACCCCCTCAGAACAAAAACAAAACGAAACACAACAAAAAAAGGAAAACAAAACACACCCTCCGGGGCCCTCCCCTCCCTTCCCGCCCCCCCTCCCCCCCTTCCTTCCCTCCCACCCCCCCCCCCCTCCCAAAAAAACAACAAACAATCAAACAAACACGGCGGGGCGGGGACCCCGTCCTTTCTGCGCATTCCTTCCCTCCTCCCGCCCCCCCCCCCCCACACCCCAACCCCACCCACCCCACACCCCACCACCACCCCCACCCCCACCCCACCCGCAATCCCAACCCCAACTTCACCCCCAACCCCAACCACACCCCACCCCCCCCCCCCTCCAACTCAAGCAAAAAAAAATGGCGCGAGGCCTCCGCGGAGTCGGGGGGCCGCAGGCGGCGCCTGCTCTATGTGACCTGGCACGCGCCCAACGTCACGCCCGGGGAGCACTCCCTGAGGCGGGGTCGATCGATCCACCTGTTTCCCCCCCCCCCCCTCTCGTTTTTTTTCCCCCCACCTTTTTTTTAAACCTTTTTTTTTGGCGAGTTTTGTTGGTGCAACTGAGGTTGTTTTCGGCCGGGTTTAGGGGGGGGCTTTTGAGGCGAATTATCGTTGGTGCAACTGAGTTGTTTTTCCGGCTGTTTTTTTTTTTTTTTTTTTTGGGGGGGGGGCGGGGGCGGGGGGGTTCAGCGATTTTCGTGGGTGCAAACTGAGTTTTTTTTTTCCGGCTGGGGGTAGCCGGCGGATCGATTCACCCGGGAGCGAGTTTCGTTGGGTGCAGCTGAGGCTTTTTTCGGCCGGGTGCAGCAGGGGGGGGAGGCGGGAGCTGGATCGAAACACCCCGGGGGCTTTTGGAGCGAATCTTGGTGGGTGCGACTGAGGTTTTGTGCGGCCGTGTTTTTGGAGGTTTTGGGGGGGGAGGGGTCATTGAACTTGGAGTAGTTTTTAGGTTGTCCAAAGAAGATGTGAGGTCCACAATCAACACCCTGGTGGATGAAGATTAGTAAGGGATACTCCCCACCCAAAGTTGGGTGCCTTCGCCGCCTTTTTGAATCCTTGCATGGTTTAGGGTAGGCCAGTATCCCAAGTCGACCGGTTCCTTAGGCTCGTAGTATGTTTTTTGCATGGGTTAGGGGCAGTTTCCACTGGACCACCAACGATTGGTCACTTTTTAGCAGGGGATCTGAGGACAGCTCCTGTCCAAAAAGGACATCAGCCAAAAAGAGAGACTCGAATAGCTTCGCCAGAATTAGCTCCCCCCTTTTCTTTCATTTTTTTCGGTTTTTGCTTTTTTGGGGGTCCCATTGTTTTCCACTAACCAGGCAAAAAGGATCGTTTTTTTTTGCTGGGGTCCTAGTTCCAGCCTAGATAAGAGAGGGTCGCCTTCTGGCGCCGAGTCTGGTGCGCGACTTGCTTCGCGGGCCCAGCGCGTCCCAGGGACGAGTTGGTTGGGCAGTACCGGCTAGGGCACTTCGATCAGGGGCCGCCGCTCACCAGCGCCTGGGCCGGAAAGAGACGCATGATGTGTCATATGCTTTGTGTTGCAACACACAACTCTAGAAACTACTATGTACAGACTATGCTTCATACTTGATCTACCCCAACGAGCAAAATCCTTTTAGGTTGAAGACCGACGAAGACCTCCTGATTGTGTGTCATAGCTCATCTTCCCGACCCAGAGGCTGCAATTCGATTGATTTAGGGCCTTCAAACAACCTGGTTTTGAGACCGGGTTCCAGCCACCAATTCCGGCTCTTCCATTGAAAGCCGAAGCCAGGAGCGTCTGGGTGGACAGAATCCTGCACCACGAAATCAATCCAGGGTTGAACCCACAACGTTTGTTGGGATTTTCAGGGGAATCATCCGACACCAGGGTTTCTGAACGGTGGTGCGAAATGAGTTTCGTCCACAGTCGGGCATTCGAAACCGATGAAATCCAAGCGGGTCGTTTTCGGGTTGTAGGTCCTACGTCGGGGCCGGGCGTCGTCACTTCAAATTCGCTCGCACACTTTGGAGGTGGTTCTACTGCCTGGTTTCACTGGGCTTCCAGAGGCTCCGATCGGCTTCGGCTTTCAATGGAAGACTCGAACATTAGACACCCAGGAATTGGTGGTTGGGGGTCTCACCCGGTGGTTTGAAGGCCCTAAATCAATCGAATTGGAGCCTCTGGGTTATAGCAAAGCCTATGTAAACCTTCATAACCATGTTGGTAGAACCAATGGGTTTTGGGGCTCATAGTGACATGGCCAAGAGGGTCTTCCACCACTCCCACCAAAACCACTAGGCCTCCAAGGTTGGTTGGGGACGGGAGGCTTATGGGTGTGTCTCATAAGGAAACCCTCAAAATTCAATGGTGTCCCTCATATATGAACAACTGACAAGGCTACTGGTCTGTTGATTGCGTGCGGACATTGAGGTCTCCCAAATTTTCCACAACCAGGGGCCCACAATTTTGGCAGGCAATATTCACTTAGCCCCTCTTCAAGGGTATGTTTTGAAACACGTGATAAATCTGGTCGTTTAATGGCAAACATACATTCTTTTTAGTGATGGGGCTGACACCATGCTCTAAGCAAGGTAGGTGGAAAGAGATGTCCAGCAAAGAGATGTCCAGCAAGCCAGGGTTGTTCTTTTTCCAACTTTCGCGGGAAAATGAAGCCCCCCCCCCTTAGACCCCCCCAAAGGTCCAGGCCCTTCATTTTTCCCAGGACGTGTGGCAAAAGAACAACCCCGAAACAAGTCCTCGAGGCGAGATCGATGAGGAGTACAACCGGCTCTTCACAGCGGCCAACAAGCTGAATGACGCGGACAAGATGCTGGACCGGTGCTCGACGCGAGTTGGGCCTGAAAAAAGCCTAACCTCAGTTGTTCAGTGGCTCCAATTCTTTTCCTTTTTTTTGGGTGGCTGCCCCACTAAAATGGTCCAAGCCCAAAAAAGAATTGGTTCCCTTTTTTTTGTTTCCAGGGTCACTGAACAACTGAGTAGCACGATATATCTTATTTAGGCGCCTGACACGCAAGGGGGTCTTCGGCAGTCTTCAACCGAGGATTTGGATCTTCAGGGCAGATCAAGTACTCCTAAGAAGCCAACCTATGGGAACCATTGTTTGTGGGTATTTGCAGGGCTCAGGGTTTCTTAGGTGGTGCGAAATGGATTTCGTTTATTTACAGTATGAAGCGTTGTTTGTACTGTACATATTAGTTTGTAGAGTTGTGTGTTGCAAGCCAAAGCATAGGGTGGGTGAAGTCTGACACATAATCGGAACATTCGGTTTGGGAGCTCCCCTTTTGTGTTCGCCAAGTTTGAAAGATGAAATCTGAGGGGCAGACCAGCAACGTTTCTTGTGGTTGCCAAAGCGACCAAGTTTCTACCATTGGAATCGGGTAGGGGAGCAACCCTGGGCCTTGCCGGAACCATTTGGGCGTGTCTTTTATTGCGTACCAATGTGGGTGCTGCTTTAAATGGGAAACCCAAGGGAAGTCACTGATACTGTGGATGGACAAAATCCTGCACCACTTTGAATCCATGAAAAACCATTGTTTGGTGGTATTTACAGGGGAATCATCATTCCAGGTCTTCTTAGGTGGTGAGAAATGGATTTCGCCCATCCACAGTATTGTGGGTTCCCCTTAAACACAAACCCATTTGTCAGCCTTGAGCCAGGGAGTTTGGAGCTGAAAGTTGCCGCGTTTTGAGGGCGGTCGAAGATCTCATGTCGGAGCCACAACCTTTCCTGTTGACTCGAGCGCTTTCCAAGCCCAACCGCCAAAAATCCCAACCGCTCGAAAGTCCCCAAACTGTAGAGATCCCCGGAGGCGAAAAATCCGAACCACGCATCAGCGGCATAGGTTTGTGAAACCTTTTCAACCTTTGCTGTAAGCAGCTCTTGCCACCCATTTCTTCGCTTCGAAGCCCGGCAAAAGATCGGCCGCGTCCGCGGCGAGCTGTGGCACCCCTTCGCTTGGGATTGTTTTGCCTTTTGTAATTTGCAAAAAGACGTGGGCCCTTGTTCCTAGGTCGGGGTAGCTTGTTAAAGGTTCTTGGGCTTGTTGTTTTCAAGCCTTTCTTCCGTTTCTTGGTTTAGCCGCGCGTTTTCTCGCTCCGAGTAAAACGAGGAGCACTGCTTGGAGGTTCAAAGCTACAAGTTGTTCCTTGTGGTTTCCTCTTAAAACCTCCCCAAAAAGGGCACATAAGGGCACCCTTGAGAAACACTCCCCATACAAGAGTAGCCGACTCATATATCCCTCAACCCACTTCCTAGTTGCTCAGTGGCACCCTGAGTAGTGGTCACCCTTTGCCTAGAATTGGACAGACCTTGTTGAAATGTGAGTGGTTGGTACTAGCCCCCCCCCCCCGCCCCCCCATTTTCCCCTTGATGGTGAAGACTCAAAAATGGGATTGGGTCCCCGGACCCGAATTCCCCCACGAACCCAGATTTGGCTTAGCCAATCAGGGGGCACGAGCTCCACTTTGCTTTGGGGTCGTATCAGTTGAGCATTTTCTCGGTGACCCTTTAAAATGATTGGTCATGACCCCATTATTTTGGGTAATGACCCCATTTTTAAGGAGTCATTCAGACTCAAGGTACTTATTGACTTTGTTGATCTCCTCCTTGTGCACAGCCGCAAAAGAGTAGTATGGTAACGTACCGCGTCAGCCCAGGACTGCAGCGGCACCAACATAAAAGCCTCACACGAACGAAAGGCGATTTCTAAGAATCAACTTGACTTGGCATTTGGGGGGCGTATTTGTTGAGCATTTACTTATGAACTTGGCATTGGACCAGCAACCACTTAGTACGGTCACCCCCCCCGTCTCCCTCTATCGGTCGCGGGGATGTGTAGGGTCCCCTTGCCGGCTCTCTCCTTATCTCCCCCGCCGATCCGTCGAGCGATCGAGCGAGGAGTTTGGTCTGCTGCTCCGCGAGCGCGAGGACCTGGGGGCCTTGGCGTGGCTGCGCCGCGCCTGCCGCAGCTCGGCATGAGCCGAGCCATGGGAAGCCATTCGGGGGGGGGGGGGGGTGGAGGTGGGTGCGGGGGTGGCGCGGGGGGGGGGGTTCGTGCGGGGGGGGGCGGGGGGGCTTTGGTGCGCGTCCTATGAAGGGGGGGATGGTTCCTCCAGGGCGAAAAGGTCTGGACGAAGAGAAAACGAACTCCCTCCAAAGTGGTTGGACATGAATCCCCGGAGTATGATGTGTTTGCGGGAGACCATTCAAGTGGCGAATAGAAAGTAACAAACTTTTTTGTGGCCAATCCACTCAGCACGTGATTATAAGGGCATAAGTGATTTCAGGGGGGGTTTGCCATTTTTATAAGGGGCACGGCATGGGCCCATCAGCCCAAAGCTGGGCCGAGTTCTCTGGAAGGTTTTGTGGGTTGCTAGGGCCAACAGAAGAAGAGAGGGAGCCTGGGCAAGCCCAAAACCAGGTTTCGCCATGAGTCCATTTGTAAACCATGAGTAGCTTTGTAGCCCCTTATAATAGCCCCACTCCGCTGGCAAGGGCGCAAAAAATGTACCGCGCGACTGTCAAAGGATCCCCACCCCTTAGAAATGGAATTGGGGGTGGTAGGTGCAGGCTAAGGGACAATCCCAGCCAGAAATAGTTGCGGCCACCTTGTGATTTTCTCGACATGGTTTTGGGTCGACCAATCATACCCTCCCGCTAACATGGATTGTGACGTCTCGGGGTCCTGGTTTGGACCATTGTTCTTTTACAGGGTCTATTTCTCTGATGGGTTCCATGGCAAGGTGGACAGGGGGTAATTCAAACCTTTATCTCCACCCTGGCTCCCTTTGCAACATCAAATTCTTTTGGGAGACTCACTTCAGGCCGCAACAAGGGATGTTTCGTTCTCCTTTAAACTCAACCAACCCAAAAAGGGTGCCCTTTTTTGCCATGTGAGGATGCTAGAAGGAACCCTCAATCTAGGGCTTGGACTGCCCCCTCCCCCTCCCAAATTGATGACTGTCTTTTGGTTTCTCTTTACACTAACCCCAAACCGAGTACCATCAAAGAAATTGACGCAGCCATAACCCCTACACCCAATATCCACTTTTGCGGGGCATGCCCTTGACCAAACAAGGGATCGGGTAGTTTTCTTGGGGAAACTGGGTTTTCCTTAAACGCTACCATCAAAGAAGCTTCACTGTTGTTGGCAAGTTGTTAGGCTCTTTTGTTGTTTGGGATTCTGTTGATTTTTAGTATGGGCCTGCAAAAGAAACAGTCAGTTGTTTGCAAGCCCATAGCAAGGGTTGTAAAGACAAAGCCGGTATTTGGGGAGCTTTCGGAGGTATAAAGTGAACTAGGACTCACCTAGAAGAGTGGATCCCAGCTGCCTTTATAGTAGGCAACCTGCCATTTTCCTTTTGGTTTTTATAGGGCTTATCTTGGTTACCTACCTTTAAAGGTAGTTGGTTCCACTGGATTTCGAGGAAAGGGCCACCCACTGGCGTGCATGCACTTGGCGGAGATCTACTGTCTCGGGGAGCTAGGCTCCTTGGGCCGCAGAATCGATTCGTATCCCAACAAATCGCACCCAGAATGATTCGTGTCCTTTTGAGGTTAGTTTGGTGGAAAATAGATGGGTTCCGGTTCCAGTCCGAAAAACAAATAAGTGGTAACAACTCCAAACAAGGATCGATCCCTCAGAGAACCCGTGGCAAAAGGGGAAAGGGGGGCGTCCCTATTGGTGTCACTATTTTAGGTTAGTTTGGTAGAAAAGAAATGAGTTCCAGTGGAACCAACTCCAAACAGAAAGACGAGCCAGCCCACATGTTAGCTCCCCCCGTCTATGGGGGTGTACCCGTTTTCTGGGGTCTTATCCAAAAGTGTATTTTAGGGGAAACTGACAGACTCATGTTTCTTCCATGCGCGTTTCAGCAGATTCGTGAGATGTTTTCTTGTTTTAAAGGGAATCTGTCACTGCTGGTTCCTGTGTTTCCCAGAAAACTGATTCGCAAGTGGAGGATGGTCAGTGGATAATTCGTACTCCCTGGTTTGTACTACGTCAAGTAGGAGAAATCCTACATGGTGCTGAATCGTGTTAGAGGCATCCTAGGTGCTCCTCACTTGGGGGACCCATTCAGAAATCGCGATGGTTCAAAGAAACACCTAATGGGAACCCGGAGTTAAAAATAAGATAAAAAAATATGAATATGGGGGCGGGTTCCCCTCCAAATGTGATGATTTCCAACAAAAACCCAGGCCATCAGCCCCAAGCACCCCCCAAAAGCTGGCGGTGTCCAAACAGGCCTGGCTGGTCGGATCCTCAATAGAATCACGGAAGATGTGTTTGGCCCTGGCTTTAAAGGGAATCTACAACTCTAGACGGATTCGCAAAGGAAAGATGTTGTTTTCCTTTTGGTGTCGTGGCGTTTAGCCATCCAAGGGGATGCCTTTGAGACAGACCCTGATTGGAGCCTGCTCAGAAAGTGGTGTGCATTGTAAGGTTGATCAAACATGACACAGAAGCAAACAGTAGTATTTATGGAGCACCCCAGAGCTGGGTTTAGCAAAGTCAGGGGCAAAAAACCTCCCGTTTCACTCAAGGGTTGACATTGGCTGACTCCCCCCGGTTCCTGAACTTTCAAAAAATCGGGTTTGGACAACAGGGCTCCTTAAAAGATACATGTTGCCCATTTGTAACATGGCTTTTTCCACCAAAATAAAGGGACACCACCATTTACAAGGCAATGTTCAGGTGTATAATGTAAGGATCCCTGGGCAATTTTTCGTGATAAAGCAAGCGTTTGGTTGAGCTTTGGCCAATCCACTCGATCGGAAGTGATGATATTCAGGCGAATGAGGAGGAAAGGATCCACTCTGGTCTGAGCCTGGGCTTCCGAGGGAAAACCATACCCAACCCTTCAACGGAATTGGGAGGGGCTTGGATTTCGACCCATTGAGGGCGACCCATTCTCCCTTCAAAGATTAGATACAATGCCCTGGTGACTGCCTGGATCTGGAAACCACCCATGAAGAATGGAATGAGTTTGGGGCAACAGCCCATTTGTAAGTTTAGAATTTAGAGGGTACCTAGGCCCCCCAGCTAGGTGTCCTTCTTTTTTCTTTTGTGGTTGGGAGATTCGGTTCCCCTACTAAAATAGACGTCCTGAAAAAAGTTGGTACCCTTAGTCTAAGCTCTCTACTGGAGGACGCCTTTGAAGTCGCCGGTTTTGGCGTCCTTCTCGACACGCGTCCCGCGTGCTTCCGGAGGCCTCGAGAAGGACATGGACAAGGCGGAGCAGCTCAGGAGTGCCGAGCGAGCGAGCGAGCGAGCGCGGCTCCGATTCGCGCGGAATGAACGGGACGCATGGGACGTGGAGTGAGCATCGCCGAAAATGGCCATTGTAGGTGGTTCTACTCGATCTCGCTTGCGAATGTGTGGAGTAGGTGGTGCTACTACCTGTTTTTGTTTTTATTTGGTCTTGTTTGTTTTGGGAGGGGGCGGTATAATAAAGCGTGTATAAACCGTTATGGCCATCTTAGTAGAAATCTGGAAAAGGGAAACCAAATGTGTTTGTGCTTTTTGAGGTACCATTTGTTTGGTTGCGGAAAATCAGATGCTGGCTGCTTCCATTTGTGTTCTTCGCCCCCAGAAAAAGATGAGAGGATAATATGTCCAGTGGTGATGGATGTACGCCCACCATTGCCTGCCCGCTTTTTCACGGTGCATGTCAATGGAACATATCCTTGCATCCTACCGCCTGAAAGTTTGTGCTTGGCGTAGGGGGTATTTGGAATCAGGGGAAGCCCAAAGCCCTTTTTGTAAGTCAATGGGAAACAGGCTTGAGGGTGTGAACAGAGAAAACATGTTCTTCTTGGCAAGTCAGCAAGTGGCCAAGTTGTATATCTTATAACAAGAATTGGCGAATGAGAGCGTTCCAAAGGACCTGGGGCAAATTTGAGGCAAAAAAGGGGGTGTCCAGGCACAAAACAGAGGGGTAAAGAATCAGAGCGGATATCCCTTGCCCTTCAACCACTCGAGTTTTGAGTTTGACTCAAGGAACGACATCTCCTTTGCATTTTGCTTGGATGTTAATTTTCCAAACAATGGGTTTTCCATCAAACCACTAAAAGTTAAACTCTTAGCAGGGCTTTGCAGATTTTGCCACCGAGGCTCGGCGTTTTCGGACGCGCAGGCGGCCCCGGCGCCCCCTCGCCCCGCCTCGCTGGTCCGCGCAGGAGCTACGCCATGGAGCTCCACGAGTTCCGGAAGCAGAAGCGCCTCTACGAGGCTCCGCGAGGGCGGGCCGACCGGGCGGGCGGGGGATCGGCCGGGGCCTTCAGCGGTGGGAAACGCCCGGTGGGGGGGGTCCTTGCGATTTTCCCCTGGTGGGTGGTGTTTAAAGAGGGGGCTGCCCCGCCAAGATGTTGTTGCTGGAACAATTCTTTGAGGGGTTAAAACATGTGAAAACACTTGGGTGGCTCCTCAAACCAAGGTGAAATGGGTGTGTTGTTGATTTAGGGTACCCTTGCTTGGGTTGGCTTAAAGGGACACCAAGAGGGAAGCCACCACTTAGGGGATCCCTCAAAACAAGACACACCCACTTTCTTTGTCTGCTATTTTTTTAATGAACATGTCAGGCACATGTCTGCAGGAATGTCTACAGGAAATTTGCCAATTGCCAACTACAAGAACCAATCTAGGATTTCCTGTAGAGTTTCCTGTAGTTTTTTCTGCTATTTGGCTGGATCTTTGGCCTGGAGCAGTTTGTGTGTAGTTTTGAGAGCATGTGTAGTGTGCCACTCACAAACAACAACTTGTTGTTTTTGTTTTTGCGCTGACAGAGTTTCGGTCACTATTCTAGGGGTACCTTCCCCATTCGTTCCACGGATCCTTCTTTTCAGTAAACCATCAAAACTCAGTGAAACAGCCTGTTATTGAAAAAGCGATGGTTGAAAAGAATGGGGAATCAATAGAACTATGGGAAGTATGGACCCTTTGTTCATACCCCCCGCTTCCTTGTTGCCAACCATATCCCTTCTGGGGAGATGGCTACCACCGCCAAGAAAGCTCTGCAGGATCATTGACGCAAGTAAACGGAGGGTCCCCGCGAGTTTCCACAAGCCCGGAAGACAACAAACATGAAGACTCACCTTTTTTGGCCTCAAAGGTTGACGCAAACGGAAATCGAAGGTTTCCAAGCGGCCAGGCACGCCAACGGAAACCAATCTCACGACGCGAAATGGGCGGGCCTGTCTTGTGAGTGTACCCCTTTTGTGGCTTTGAAGGGAAACCCAAAGGACAATGCGGCTTACAATTGTTGAGGGTCCGACTCCTACAAAAGGAGAGAGGCTAAATGGCTTTTCCATTAAACCTCCAAGCTGTTGCTCGTTCGGGCGGAGGGAGCGAGCAGGATCAACATTTGCAGGCTCATAGTTTTCAGCCAGCCGCCAATCTTGAACGGAAGAGCAGGTCGGGGTGTTGCCCGAAAAGGCAACTTGAGTACTTCCTGCTTCGGGCACCAAAGTGCAACCGCCGTTTTATGGCTGTGGAAAGGAGTTGGTTCCCACTGTGATACCAATCATGCTCTTTGGAGAATTAGTCGTTGGGAAGGCCAAGTATCACAGAAGTGGAAATGCAGTTCCCACATTACCGTCGCTGCCTGTTTGGGCTTTTATGTCAAGTCCTAGGACTTCAAAAGAGGCATTTGCCCTGGAAAACTACGACCTTAGTCGCAATTTGCCATGGGCTTTAGGCGACAACTAGATCCTCAGTTGCCCAAAGCGAATCGACCTTTTGACATCGTTTGGCCTTTTGGTTTCTCCGGTTTTGGTCCATATTTGGTCGAGGTTCGAAAGGTTTACCCCCCGCTCAGACGTACGTAGCACCTGTGCGAGGTCCTGGAAGATCCATCTTGTGTTGGGACGCCCTTTCCGGTGCCATGGTGAGAGGGAGGATAACCTTTTTTTTCAAGTTCTTGGGGCTTCCATTTGCTGAACTGATCATTAATATGTTTTCCCGTGTACTTGAAATGAACATCTCTGATTTTCCCTTGTTGGTTTCAAAGAAGAAGCCATTTCACTACTGAGCACATTATTTGCTCATATATTGTCCGGGGGGCGCAAAACAGCAAATGGAGCATATATAATGTATGTTTTCCGGGGGCGCAAAACTGCAAATGCAGCACATAGATTCTTTTCCGGGGGCGCAAAACTGCAAATGGAGCTGGGGCAAGTGGCGGCCAAAAATCCGCAGGCGGAGTCTGACTCCTCCAAAGACTCCACGGAGGTCTCGGAGCATCTTGCGGAGCCGGAGCTGCCGCCTTGCCTGCGGAAGCGCTGAGCGGATGAACTCGCGTGAGACGGGGGGGGGTGGTGGGTTTCTTCCGTTTGCTTTAAGGATACTGTGGATGGACGCGAAAGCCATTTCGCACCACCGTTCAGAACCCTGGTTTCTGATGATTCCCTGGTAAATGCCAACAAGCAATGGTTTCAAACATGGTTTCAAATTGGTGCGGGATTTCGTCCATCGACTGTATTTTCCCCTGTTGGTTCTGAAGCAAATCTCTCACTTGAAATACGTTCTCATTTCTTCCAGGGGACTTCCCAGGTGAACCGGGTCTTTGGAATTTGGTTGCCATGGTTTTCCAAAAGGCCAGATCCATCAGCCAGAGGAGGAATCCTCCCAAATTGGCGGTAGCTTTCGCACTGCGAAGGGTCGCCGGACGTCCAGAACTTTCCTGATACTTCCGCATCCAGAATGCGGAAGGCGGGAAGGGGAAGGCCGTGAGTCCTTTGAGGTGGCCGCTATGTGGTTGGATATCTAGCCTTTCCCTTTTGGGCAATAGCTGTCCTTTTTAGGTCAGTTTGGTCAGAAATGCATGGCACTGGTGTAGATGAGTTTCGTTCAATTTAATAATTTAATTGCTTTCGCCATCTATTGTACCAAAAGGGCACCTGTGCTTTTGGTGAATATGTGTATTTCCCACGAATCAACAAAACGTAGAGCACGTTTTGCTTTGGTAAGGGGGGGCGGGTCGGGATCGCCACAGTGCAGTAAAGCGCTCCGAGTCGAACAACAAGTTGACCAAGCCAGGTAGAAAAGTGGACGCATTCCTTTGGTGTTTTTCCCTTTGGGGCCCTCTGAGAACTACACTTGTCGATGATCACGACCTTACACATATCTGGTGGCAACGGGGTCCATAACTTGGATTTCAGGTGAGTGAATGATGTTCCCTTACGCCAAAGACCTGCTTTTTTTAAGATATATGTGAGCCGCAGGTGCTACAGTTTTCAGGGTTAGTGGTGGGTATTTGGAATCCCAACTATTGATTCGCTGTGGTTTATACCAATGGATCCCTCCCCGAATGCCTGGGCTTTGGTCATTTTTTTGGTTTGGTTGCCATTTTGGTGGTAGACGAAAAGTTTGGTTAGTTGAGTTGGCCAATCTGCTCGGAAGTGAGACCATGGTGCCCTATGCCAACCCTGGACTTCTATTTACTGAGATTTACTGGTTGTTGTTCTTGCGGGGGAAGGATTGGAGCGTGACACCCCCGAGGATGGGGTTACTAAGAAAGCCGAGTCCAAGGTTCTCTTTGAAAGGAACTCACACAAGCTGATTTGCAGAACTGTGGTTTAATCATGTTTAACAGGGTAGGTTTCCCAGCTGACTTTTGCGGTGGAATGTTCCTGCAGGAAGGCAACACGAGATCGATCATTTGGCGGCAACAGAAGGACGCATTCCTATTTCGTGCAATGCATGCGTCTTCTGCGAGGGTACCCTTACAGACAAACCCATCATTTTTTTGGTAGGGGGGCAGGCGCATGGTTCCTGTCCGCCGATCGCTGCCGACATAGTGACACCAGATCTGGCCACCTCGATCGAAGGGATCACATTGCCTGAACTCGGCCACTTCGAGGGCCTGGATCGGCAGGCCTCCGAGTGGTCTTCCTTTTTCAAGCGGGCAGTGGGTTAGCTTGTACATAGCCTGCTTAGACGTACCCCTCGACCGGAGCCCAAGCACTTTCTCCAATGGTGCCGCTTTTGTCGGTTGCTCCTCTTGTCTAGGTCCCCCAGTGCCCTTTTCCCCCTTTTTTTGGGGAGGGTTCCCCTACTAAAATAGACTACGGAAAAAAATCGGGTACCCTTACAGCCTCTCTACTGGAGGACCTACTTGTTTTTGAGAGGGGCTCCCGTTAAGATCAGCTACCAAAGGGTATCGGGTGCCCGTTTGTTTGCATGTCCACTTCGACCTGGGAAAAGAGCTTATAGTATGGCTTGTAGTTCTGACACCATTTTTTCAAAATTTCCTAAGATGGGGTATATACAGACTTGGTCAGGGAACCGGAGGGGTATGATGCAAGGAGGTACTACCACTGCTAGTTGCAAACCGGCAGTACAGAGGTGCGTGCAGAGCTGGAAGCCAGCTCGAGCTCTCCCTGTTCTCGCTGATTGAGATTCGAAGAGCACGGATTCCTTCCATTTGCTTAAGAGCATTTGTTATTTTCCCCTGATGGTTTTAAAGGGAATCTATCATTAGTGGACATTTTTTCATGTTTTCCAGTGGACTTAACCAAATGGAAGATTCCAAGGGTGTTTTCACTATCTCCATGGGCCCAAGGAAAAAAAGGGCCGGGGGGGGGGGGGGTATATGTAGCCTGTATGTGAAGGTTACATGGGTTATGTGGGCACTTTTCCCCTTGAGGATATTGGGAACCAGCTGGCGGATGATGTTGCTTTCCAATATTCCAGGGAAGGAATAATTCCAGGGTGTTTTGAACAACCCGATGTTCGCGTGGGTAAATTTGCATTCTTTTTCCTCAAACAACCGTGGGTCTCGGGCGATTTCGGAACCCGCACCATTCTTTAGGAAGGCCGACAGCTGCACAGAATGGGGAGCATTGGCTCCAGCAGTCAAAGCAGCGGGAAAGCGAAGCGAGGATTCTGTTGCTTGCGGAAAATAGATGGCTTTAGGTTGCCTCTTTCTGCAAAAGACTCTTTGAAGTGATAACATAGTCTCAAAAAGTGGATGGTGCACCATGGTATCACACAAAGGGTTACTTCCCCACTGTTTTCTATGATAACGACGGAAGCTAGCTTGGCCGCCCAGGTCCAGCATCCTCGGGGGACAACGGCAGCAGCGCATGCTGCGAACTCGAAACCTTCAGCGCCTGCGGTTGAGGGACACCCACCGCGTTGTTGTTGTTTTTTTTTTGGGGGGGGGAGCCCGAAAACTGCCGGGCGATGTTTTCGGGCATCCGGCTCAACTCAGCTTGTTTTCTTTTAGTTGCTCTTAGTTGGGGGATCGCGGCTGGGTGGTCCATTTCTCCCGCCAGATGCCAGACTTGCAGAAGGGGATCTGAGGACAGCCCAGTGGCCCAGGAAACCCAAGTCAACATGAACTCAGTTGTTCAGTGGCTCCCTGTTTCCCCTTTTGTTTGGTGGCTGCCCCACTGAAATGGTCCAAGCCCAAAAAAGAATTGGTTCCGATTCTCTTTTTTTTTGCAGGGTCACTGAACAACTGAGGGGAGGTCAACATGAAACGCCGCGACAGGGTTCCATCTCTATTTCCCATTCTGGGGCCTCACCAAGTTTTTGCGCCCCCCACCTTGAAGGTCCCTCACTTTAGCTTGTTGAGGTCCCCCAGTAGTGCCCTTCTTAACCCCTTTTTTGGGGGTCAGGTTCCCCTGCTAGAATAGACTACCGAAAAAAGTTGGTGCCCTAACCTCTAACCTCTCTAATGGAGGACCTAGGATGTATCCTGGTATCACGCTTGGGGGCGGCAACGGCAAGGCCCACGGACAATTTGTCCGGGACTTGTCCACGAGGGCTGGGAGGTCCAGAATCTTTCACACTCGAGAGGCGATCAGTGGCTAGATGTCACTTCTGTTCCAAGTAGGTCGCTGGGTTGCTTCGTTCCTTTTCCAAGTACATCTCGGGTTCCATTGACAGTCCTTAACATATCCACCTCCCTGTTGAAATATGGGCTCTAGTCCCAACCTGCTTTACTTCCTGCGTGAGAATCCATATGATCTGAAGTTCCATGGGTTTTTCCAGGTGTTTTTGTACAAGACTCTTTTGGGTTGCCAGCTTGATGTTAGCTTCTAGTTTAGAACCCACTTAGAAGTCCTCTAAGTAGGGTTAACCTTGTTGTAAGGCGGTGAACAAGCCCAAATGGCTACGACCCTCAAACTACCCATAAACAAGTGGGGATTCGCCAACCATCTTACTAACCTTTTTAGGTGCTTCGTTGTTTTTGGATGGTTTAGTGGGGGGTTCCATTCAACCTGCTTAAAGTGATATTCGCTTTTCGCAGCCCAACGGACAGTTTAGAGCCTGCGAAGTGGAACCTGCGGGGCGCCTCAAAGCACCCCGAAGGCTCCTGAAATGTTTCCTTGAAGGCCCACCGTCTCGGGTCGGCCCGGTTTCGTTTGGCCGTTGGACCGTTGCACTCGGACTCGGGCTCCGGGGCTCCGGGAGACGCGGACGACGCGACGGACGCGAGGCCCACGCTGAACTCCATCACCCAGAGGCGGACCTTGGCCTCCATGGTGTCGTTAAGCCCCGCGGCCCAGAGTCGATGCACCGAGCTGAGCTGAGCTCAAGCCAAGCGGTCCCCCAGCTTTGCTCGCTGCCCTGCGGAAAACCCAACTGGTTTTGTTGGGCTTAGGGGGAAACCCGGCAGTTTTTTTCGTTTCTCTCTCTCTTTGGTCTTTTTTGGGTTAGGGGAGTACGTTGCAGGGCTCCTTAAAAGAAATTCATGTTGCGACCATTTGAAACATGTTGCTTTTTCAACGCCAAAATAAAGGGACACCTCCATTTACAAGGCAATGTTCAGGTGTATAATGTAAGGATCCCAGCGTTTTGGAAAAAAAGGAGGACGTTGTTTTCCTTGGGGGGGGTGTCGGCAAGCGTGCTCGGTTGTTCTGTGAGAATGCTCAGGTAGACTTAGGATACAGCTTCTACAGTGGAGCAAACAATATACATTATGTTGCTGGGCCTGGCTCTAATCATGATGGTATTGCTTTTATTTGGTGACAAGGGGATGTTCCTTTCCTTTGTGGGGAGACGTGGAGGAATGTACTCCCTAAAGTCTCCACCCTTTAAAAATGGTTGGTCATTACCCAAAGTTAAGGGGTTATGACCCCATTTTTAAAGGGTGGAGACTCCAGTTGGTTTCAATCAAAGTGTCTTTGAGGTCCCGGCCCAAGGACCTCCGAGCACCACACGCATGCAAGCATGCCTGCAGGGCTTGCTGGGAGAAGGAAGCCGCAAGTGCGAAGGTGGCCGGCCAAATCTCGAGATGGGACTTCAAGTCACTGGAGGACTTGGATTTACACAGCGAGCAACTCGTGGTCTCCAAGCAGACAGTGCAAATAATTTACCCTCCTGGCGAGGGGACAGACACACGTGTATGCTCCCTCCAAACAAAAGGGCCCTCGCCTTAAAGCCATTGAACCATTGGTGATGGCTTGAGCCTTCGCCGAATTTTCTTTGCGGCAACATGGGCATTAAAATCCTGTCCCAAACCTCCAGAGCAAAGAGCAGCTGATGCACGTGAACGCAAAGATTGCTTGGCAGTTCCCAGCAACACCCTCAGAGCACATGAGCCACGTGCTCAAGCAATTCGGGTACATAAAGGTTAGTAGGGAGTATATCCCAGCCAGAAATAGTTGCGGCCTTCTTAATTATTTACATGGTTCTCGGTAGACCATTTTTTGATACCGATCGGTTCTGATTGTGACTCACATCTTGGCGTGCGAGGTCAAATATATTCCCGTACCGGAAAGCCGGCGGGCCGTCGACAGCTTTGGCCTTCCCCCGAAATCACACACCCACCTTCTTCAGGGAAAAGAATAGGGTATCATGGTTGTTGTTGGGAAGCATTAGAACCATTTTTGCTTATTGTGGTTTAGTGGTTGAAATCCCCAGTTAGCTGCTAAAATTTAAATTGTTGCTCCCCTTCCAACGTCAACCAAGGTATGAGGGCACCTCCTGACTACATCATGAGGCAAAATTACCGTTTTCACAACGTGGGGATATTTGGAGTGGTTGGGTACCACCCGAAGAACCACTGACCACCAGCATTTCCAATTTGGAGTTTTTGAGTTATTATTCAGGAAAACATTTTTTGACACTGACGGGACTCCCTAAATTATATGTGCGAAAAGGCCATGTGAAGCACGAAGCCCTTTGCACGAGACCAAAAGGTGATCGGCGTGATGCTTAGGTGCGCGGTGGAACATAGCGTGTTGGGGCCATTTGTGATACTAAGGGAAGTGATGGCGTAGTCATGGGAATGACACTTACCGGTATCACGAGGTATGTTTTCCAGCGCGTTCAGGGATCTAACCGGCAACAAGCTGTCACTTCGCACAAGGTCCCGGTCGGACTTTTGTGGGGAATCCCCCTGTTTGAGGTGGTTTCAAAGAAGTCTCAAGGGAAAACACCAAAGGACGCCAACCCGTTTCAGGGTACACACCCCCATGAGAGCCCCATGCGACGCCGTAGACCTGACAGCTCCGAGGTTTGAATTCACCGCAGCTCTTGCGAGCCACAAGGGCTTACAAGCCGCTGCTGCAGCCTCGGACGTCGGAGGGAGGGGAAGGGGGTGTTTCATTGGCGAACGGGTCGCGATGGGTCCACCTTAGTGGAGTTGGTATCGTTTTGTTTAGGTTGGTTGAAAGGACCGCCACCATTCTTTTGGTCCCACTTTCTTTTTGGACCATTTTGTACTCAGGCGTCCTCGCACGTACCCGAGCGTAGACCAGTCTGGGGAGATTTCGACAGGGTCTGGGATGACGTCACGCAAAAATCGGATCGATCCCATCCCGCCTGACCTCACGAGTGTTGGTGTGACTTGGCGCTACCCAAGCTGTGCATGTATCAGGCTTACATGGCTGTGGCTCAAAAAAGCCGGTACCCAACATGGAACCCTGGTAAGTGGAGACATGGACCAAAACCTGCGAAACCCCCCCCCCCTGTTTAATTTTGAGCCACACCCACATGGTT
This sequence comes from Effrenium voratum, assembly GCA_963377175.1. NCBI lineage: Eukaryota > Dinophyceae > Suessiales > Symbiodiniaceae > Effrenium > Effrenium voratum. The sequence goes on from CAUJNA010000069.1 coordinate 80,546, forward strand.
CCAAAAGATCGGCTCTAGGGATCCACTGCCCAGCCAACAAGTTACGTGCGCATGCCCGAAATATTGCAAGTGATGGAAGAAGGCGAATTTACCATACACCGTGCGTCAGCTGTTGCCCCAACCCAAAGAAGTGTGTTTGATTCGGGTCCCTATGTAGTTGTTTTCTGCGAAAGGCCAGGACAGTTCGCGGCAATTCCTGGGTGTGTCTTCTTTTAGGGAACCTGTTGTTGTCCCCTTAAAACCGACAAAAACAGGGCATCCCTAAAAAAATTGACACCCCCAGGTTCTCTCGTGTCGAATTCTTCACTCTCCGATCTCCAAGCTTTCCGGGTGTCTCGGATGGCGCGTTTTAAAACGGACGGAGCCAGAAAAGTTTGGTGCATTTTGCTTGGCTGTTAGGACTTTAGCTTTTTGATCCAACTCATGGTTTTTCCGAATTAAACTACTAAAAGTTAAACTTTTAGCAGGGGAGTAGAAAGCAACTGAGAAAAGTTGGTGAACTGAGCCTGGAGAGCCACCCTTTCTTCCCCAGAATTAGCTCCCCGTTTTGCATTTTTTTTCTTTTTTGGTGTTCCCTTTGTTTTCCACTAACCACGCAAAAAAATATATTCTGTTGCTGGGGTTTTACTTCCAGCCAAGCTTCAAGGAGCCTTCTGAACGTAGGGGCCGGGCAGGCGGATCAACCCTGCGCATACTGTGGATGGACGAAATCCGTTCGCACCACTTGAAACCATGGGAAGCCATTGCTTGTTGGTATTTACAGGGGAATCATCATTCCAGGGTTTCTTCGGTGGTGCAGGATTTTGTCCATCCACAGTATGTCCCATGCTCAAAGCACATACTCAACAAGTCCTGAGCTGCGTTTGCAGAGCCTTCAAGGAGTTCTATTCAGCGAGCCATGTCCCATGGCGCACGGATTATGCCATTGTGTTTTTTTCATCCAGTGCCGGAGTAAGCTTACCTGTGTGTCCGTGTTCCTTCATTTTACCGTTCAAGCAAACAGTTAATTAGCCCGGCCATGTTTCCGAAAGTATGTTTTTTTTCTTCTTGTTTTTCTGTTTTGAGGCCCCCCCCCCAAAAAACAACAAAGTTACTTTCCTTCGGTCTCCCTTTCCACCAATTTCAAAAGGCTGCCCTCAAACAAATTCACAAGCAGGTACCTTGTTTTGGGTTTCAAAAGAAGGCCAAAAGGACACCCCGCCAGGTTTGGGGTATCTGGACCCTCCAAAAAATCCCTTCAAATTGGGTTTGCGGCATTTTTTTTTAAAGGGTGGGTGAGTTCCCTTCTTTTTCCTTTCTAGTTTGTGTCTATTTTCAGACACCAAGGGCCCAAGGACATTTCCGGAGCTTCGATGTTTTCGCATGCCGCGGATCCGAACCCAATGGACCGAGGGTGCACTTTGGTGCGGTGTTCCGAGATCGCAGGCGCGACTTCGGAATTCGCCGGGAGCGGAAAATGCCCAAGCCGAAAGCTGGGGAGAAATTCCGGGTTCAGGTGGAGCCCAGATTTTGATCCAGTTGATTTTCTTGGGGGGTGTCCCTTCTCAGTTCCTGAGTTCTGTTTGGGGTGTGGGATTCGAACATTCTAGTGGGAAACAGCCTTTGGGTCAATCCACTAGATCGGAAGTGAGAAGCAGGAAATTGCGATTGTAAGTCGTAACGCACGGGTGAGTTCCCTTATAAACCTGATTATTCATAGGTTAGTTGACCCCCCCTCCGTATCCCCCCCCCCTCAAACGTGATTTTGAGTGGCTTCGGGTTCAAACATGAAGACACATATTCATTTTGAATCTTGGGCTTAGTAGGGATTAGTAGGGCTTAGTAGGCCTTAGAAAGGCTTAGTAAGGCTCAATCATGTTGTTTGCTTCGAGTGCTGCAAGGCTCAGCAACTCTCAGTAAGACACGGCCACCACTCAAAATTGATTATGAGTGCTACTGAGTCTTGCTGAGTAGTTGGAACCGTAATGATTCCTATGTGTGCTGTCATTTTCTTAGCGGTCATTTGTGCTGCAACTGCGCCGCGCACTGAACACAAGTGAATTGAACATCAGCGGATGTGGACCTAGTAGCACTCAAAAGCACTCAGTAGCAATCAGCAAGCGCTCACTAGCGTTCAGAAAGCACTCGGTAGCAGTCAAAAGCCACTTAGCAGCACTCAGCAGCACTCACCAGGACTCAGTAACACTCAGTAGCACTCAGTAACACTCAGAAACACTCAGCACTCAATCACAACCTAAAACAGCACATTTTTTGAAAACCCGGCTCAGTAAGCACTCAGTAGCACTCAGTAACACTCGGTAGCACTCAGTAGCACTCACGGCTATTGTTGGGAAGCATTTCAACGTCAACCAAGTCTTAGGTTGTTAGGCTTTTAGGGCTTAGGGGTAGTTGCCACTAAACCACAAAAACTGAGAGACTTTTAGCACGGGATTTGAGAACAGTCCACTCTAGAGGCTCCTGGAGGCTGTCTCACAGTGCCTGCCCATGGTGAGAGACTTGCGGGGTCGTGCAAACGGAAACCAGACGGAAACCACCCCAGATTTCGGAGAAAGTGAACCACCATGGTTGCCATGTGAGTCGTGGCTCTGCTACCTGGCTTTGTATGCCTTATCCATGTTCCAAGTCCACCTCTTTGAATTCTTGGGCGCTCATGTTGACTCGACACAGAGACCCAGAGTACCCGCAACTGCTAGTTTGGATTGGTTGGTTTGAAGTTCTTTTACCCCCAAAAACCTCAGACTGTCCGAGTCTGTTGGCTGGAGGTGCTTCACCAAACCAAACCAAGAACCAAGCCACCAAGAGGGAAGTGCCTCCGCGCAGCTTTTCAGGGAAGCTGACAAACCGTTGTGAAGCTTGAACACTCCTAGAGGCTAGTGCCTCCCAGGCGCCAAACAAAAAAAACCGGCCGTTTTTCAGGGAAGCTGAGAGACCGCAGATGGAGCCCAAGCGCACGTCGCGCCCCTTTTCTCTCGGCAGGTCCACCCGCAACGGCTTCGGCCGCTCCAGCTCCATGTCGCAGTCACAGCCTGGGCCCCGGCGTTGGGCGTTGGGGCCTGGGGCCTCTTGGGGGACCTCAACTTCCAGGTGCTGAAGTGGCCGTGGGTCAAAAATAGGGTAACCCCAAAACGGAACCCTTGTAAATGGAAACTTGGACTAAAACCTGTGGTGCCCCAATGGTTTGATTTTGACCCATACCCAAATGAACTGGTGTTACTTTCCCTTGCTGGTTGTAAAGGGAATCTGCCACTGCTGGACATATTTTTCTTTTCCAGGGGACTGAAGCAAATGGAAGCACCCCTGAAAGCTGGTTGCTTGCATCCCAAACATCTGGGATGAACTCCCTTTTTTCTCATAATTATGGGGCGAACTCCCTTTTTGCCCCATAATTCTGGGGTGAACTCCCTTTTGCCCCAAAATTATGGGGTGAAATCCGTTTTTCTTCCTCCTTTTTTTCATGGGTAGCTCTTTCGGGTCCAGGTTCCTATCTTGGAGAAGGAAGCCGCAAGCCGACGTCGACTCGCTCGCTCGCGCGAGCGGACTCGCTCGCGGGGATTCCAGGCGTGACCCGGAGACCGGCGCCCCGCAGCTCCGGAAGATGGACTCCTTCGATGCAGCTCGGCTTTGAGCTTGACTGCTAATGTTAACCCCGGATCAAAGTAGAACCCCTGGTTGATTTTGATTGGGGGGTGTCCCCTTTTAGTGGGGATTCATGTTTTTTTGGGAGGGAACACCCCCCTAATAATGGGACGGGTTTATTAATCCTGGGTCAACATTACTGTGTTGGACCTTTAGACTTTAACTTTTGGGAAGTCAAGGGGTTTTTCACTAAACCCCCCAAAAAGCTAAACTTTTTTGCAGGGGGGTCAACAGCAAAGTGACGATTCATGGAGGCTGGGGAGGGCGGAGGGAGCCCTCAATAAGCCCTTGGACCCTCTCTGGGTTGGTTTACTATCTGGTTAGCCACAATCAAAACCCGGGGATTGATGAAGGTTAGTAAGTGACAATCCCAACCATAAATAGTTGCGGATATCCGCCTTCTCAATTCTTTACGTGGTTCTGGGTAGATCATTTTGATACCGGGTTTTGATAATGACTCAAGTGAGGTTCCTTTACTTGGTTCACAGGGATTGTGATGCACCTGGTAAGGGGTCCTTCATGACCGATCGACTGATTCCTATGAAGGGAACCATGACCATAGCCCATAGAAGGAATTTCGACCATGGCTCATATGGGTGTAGCTCAAAATCACACGACTTTTTTTTGTTTGGCGAATGTCCTCTACTAGAAAAGGCGGTGCGGACACCTGGACACCTGGACACCTAAACACCTGGCTGTTTCTGAGATCTGTCCCGTGCAAAAACAAAAACAAATACAGGTGTTTGGAGCAGGTGGCACTTTCCGGGGATACGTCTTTGTTTTGGGAACCACCAGAAAAACCCATGGAAGAGCGGAACGTTTTTTTTTTTTTTTACAAACAGCCGATGATTGAAAAGAATGGCGAACCAAACCCTAGAACACAATTCGACTGGTTAGTGGGGCGCTTAAATCCATCTTCAGTCGCCTATTGTCTTTATTGGTTTGAGGACGTCCGTTCCCTGATAAAGTAGACATATGGACATGCTCCACTTTGGTATCGCAGAAAAAATGATCCCATTGTCCACAAGTATACGCATGTCCTTGCCTCTTTCGCTCCGAGGATTATATGCTGAGCTTTCAGACCCGCCCCTTGACGGAAATCAGTGGGCGATCTCGCTCGAGGGGCAAACCATCTTTTCTCGGCCTTGGGGTCTTAGTGAGCCTTGCTGAGTCTTGTTAAGGCCCACCACACGCCCCCCCCCCCCCTTACAAATGATGTTTTTTGGGGCACCCCATGTTAATCCGTAGATTTGGCATTTGAGTCTTGGCTGCGAAGTCTGAGTGCTAAAAGCTGCAAGGGGCTGCGGAGTGCCGGTCTCTTGCGATTTGTTCGATACCTGGTCTGTTCGTAAGCGGGAGCCACTTTTTTGATATCGGTTCGGTCGTTTTACAGCCAAACCAAAAGGAACCCAGCCATTTTTGGCGGGCTTCCAACCTAAAAGACACACCCAAGTGAGTTCGTAGCAATGAACTTAGTATGTCTCAAAGTTGTTCATAGGCAACATTCCTATGGCACCAAGTAAGAATGTGAGCGACATGTCCCGAGCCTTGCACCTTTCGGGAACCCGCAGAGGCTTTGGACGCCCCCAAAGGCACCTCAAAGAAACGCGCAAAATACGTTGGTGCGAAGTCAAGCTAGAAAGTTGTTAGTTATCTAGCAGGTTATAACCTACTTTTCGGGGCCGGTTGCAAATAGCTTATAACCCAGGTTACTAGCCACCTACTAACCTGGCTGAGTAGCCACAGCGCAGAAAGACTCAACAAACGGGAGTGGAGTATCGCACCCCCCTTGGCAACCGAATTTCTGGTGGCCTGGCAATCCCCTAAGCCCAGCTCGGCCACTTTGCGTTCAGAACACGCCGAACCGAACACCGGTTGCAAGGTGCGTCCTGTCTTCTGTCAATTGTAGCTGCTTGACACTGGTTGCAATTTGCCTTGCAGGAGGTTTGACTTTTTGTTCCCACAGGCGTCGGAACCACGTTGCTTTGCAGGTTGAAATGGAGGGTAGGAAGGGGCTAGAGTTTGTTTTAGCCCTCTGCAATGGATGGTTGTTGCCAGTTCCACCCTCCTATACCCAGACACATGGGCGTGGGTCAAAAATAGGTACCCAATATAGAACCCTGATAAATGGAAACAAAGACTAAAACCTGCGGTTCCCTGGTGTTTTAATTTTGACCCATACCTACATCCAGGGGTGTGCCCTTCTTCCATTAAAGAGTCGGCCACCAAAAACCTCGGGCGCCCCTTTTGCTTTTCCCCCGTGGCCACAGGCTTTGGGATTTGGGTCCCGTCGCGCGGTTCGCGGCTAGGGGGTGGCTTGATTTTCAGAAAGGGGCCTTTGTTAATGAGAACAAGTTGTGTTTTTGATCTTCAGAAACAAGTTTTTGTTTTGATGCCTAATAAGTTTGTGTTTGATCCCTCACTCCCTTTGTTAGGTGTCCCCGTTGAGAAACACCCATACCCGACTTGAGAGACTGTTTTTTTCCACTTGCTATTAAGGGATGGCCCATCGAACAACAGAAACATACGAGCCGACTTGAGAGACTTACAATCCGGGAGAATTCAACACTTGCTATTCAGGGATGGTCATCCAAGTCCGGGCAGTATCCCCATCGAACAACCGCGAACGTGTAGGTTACAACGGTGGACAGACAAAATCCGTTCGCACCACTTTCAAACCATGGTTAAAACCATTGTTTGTTGGTATTTGCAGGGGAATCACCCTTCCAAGGTTTCTTAGGTGGTGCGAAATGGATTTTGCCCATCCACAGTGCGTAGGTTCCCCGTTCAGTGGAGTTGACCCTGTCACAAGTGGGTTATAACTTATAACCCAGGTGGCGATCCCCACTCACTAACTTGGCAACGAGCGTCCAAGTAGGTAACCCCACTTTTGTCGCGCTCCATTCAGTGGGGTTCACCAGCTGTCGAGGGTTTTGGTATTACACCCTGGGAGTACACCTTTGGGAAATGACCCACAATGGTTGAAAATTACACGGTTTTATCCGGGAATATGGCTAAATGGGTCAATACCCAGTGGGTGTATTCCCAGGGTGTAATACAAAAACCAGTTGAGTGGATTGTTGTTAGAACATCCAGGTGGCGAACCACTTACCAACTTGGCGAATCGAAGATCCAAGTAGACCTTTGCTGAAATATGTTAGATTTTCCAACCAGCCAGTGGGGAACCGCAGGGAGTGCTCGCTTATTGTTGGGAAACATTTTACATGTTGCTTATCGTGGTTTAGTGATTGAAATCCAACCACTTAACTGCTAATTAACATGTAATTGTGTGCCCCCCTTTTCAACGTCGACCAAGAAATGGACGTATCTTCCCGGGTTCCCAGTACCCTGCACTAGGTTGGTTGGTTTTACACCAGAAATGGTATTCGACGGCAGTCAGGCAAGAGGCAAAAGTCAGGTGAATGAATCGAGGCAAAGTCACGTGGAATAAGTTGTTTTCAGACTGATTCGAACATGGAGGATCCCCAAGCCCAAGGCTGTGGGGAATGGAATCCACTTCTGTGATACAACAGAAAGGGCCTAACCCCAAAGACCATTTTGTTCATATATTTCGGGCGATTCCCAAGAGTATCACAGAAGTGGTTGGAGAAACCCCGAGTGATCCCACAACCCTGGATCCCCAAGCCGGGACTTGGATGAACAGTTTTCCCTGTGACAAGCCTCGCCCCGAGGCTATATCGACCAGTTCTGGTCGCACAGTTGGAGGGCGAGCACTCGCAAGAAGGCCGGTTGGAGGACTCCGAAACTCGATCTGAAGGACCTGGGAGAAGCGCGTGGTGAAGAGTTAGGGTCCTTCTCAAACTGAGTGTGTCATCGTTGCAAGGGGACCCCCACCCCCAAAATTGATGGCTTTCCTTTTTGTTTTAAGGACCCCGCCCCCCACAAAAAGAGAAGACGTGGTTGTCCTTTTTTTTCCCTTAAGCCGCCAAACAAGTGGTACCCTTTAAAACACAAAACATCTAAGTGATGGTTTGAAGGAGCCAAAAGGACGTCAACCAGTTAAAGGAGCAGAATCAGCCAGGTGTTCTATGGGAAATACCATGATGTTTACCTCTCCAGAATTAGCTCCCCTTTTTGTTTTTTTGCTTTTTTGGGGTTCCCTTTGTTTTCCACTCACCACGCAAATATATTATATATATATATATATCATATATATATATATTTTTGATATATATATATATATTTTTGCTGGGGTCCTAATTCCGGACAAGTTTAGGGCTTGGCTTAAAAATCAAAAGGACCCCGGTCGCAGGAGCCCCCGGATAATCATTTCATGTCTAAAGGGGAACCGCCCCTGATCAGTCTCAGGGTTGTGGGATCAAGGGGTTTCTCTAACCACTTCTGTGATACGTTTGGGAATCCCCCGAAATATATGAACAACATCGTCTTTGGGAAGCCCTTTCTGTTGTATCACAGAAGTGGATTCCATTCCCCACAGCCTTGATCAGCATGGTTTAATCTGACGTCAGTTTTTCCTCTCCAAATATCCCCTCAAAGGGAGATTTACAAATCAAATTGGCAACTTAGAGGAGCACACGGAAAGGAGCCGAAGCCCAAAGATGGTCTGGTGGTACTTGTTTTACTTGGATCGCTCGGCACGGTTGCGCCTCATGATGCTTCTACAATCACTTTGGCGGTTCCCAGCCATCCCCTTAGGCTTTCATGTTTTTAGGGTTTAGTGGGGGGTGCAACTTAAACCATTAATCTAACGATGGATTCCCCATTCTTTTAAACCATCGTTCTTTGCAAAAACCGGACGTTTTTCTGGGTTTCCGGTTTTTTTTTAGAAAGAAGTATCCCTGGAAAGAATGGGGAAGGTAGCACTAGAACTAAGCATTTTCGACTTTGAGCGAACAGCCCACTTTTGGAGATGGTGGCGGAGCAACTCACGAGGACGCGCGACGCGCCTTTCTGGGTCTTTTGTTCTTGCCAGCGAGCTTGGGGCTTCCCTTGTTAAACGTGTACCCTGAATTTCGGAAAGTCAGACACACACACACACACACACCCACACCCAGGTCAGAGCAACGGTCAATATGTACTAGCATTTGCTGTGAGAATGGGGGTCACCAGATTGCCAAAGGAAAATGGGGGTTGCTCACCGAACTTCCGTGTGGGTGTCCTTTCGGATACCTTCTGAAACCACCCCCAAAGGGTAAGTATCCTCAAACAACTTGCATTTGTTGAATATGTTTTAGTTTTCCCCAGTTGGTTGAAAAAAGAGTATTTAACTTGGACACATGTTTTTCTTTTGCTTTCGGGGCATTTTTTTCCTCGGGGGACTCGAAAAACCAAAGGGAAGATGTGTCTAGAAAGAGGTCCTGGTGCTGCTGCTCTACTACAACCAGGCGGGGACCGATTTCTGCGTTCAGGTCCGTCACCTTGAGATTTCTCACTCCCCGAGTGGCTCCCGAGTGGGAAAACAGGCACCTCCAAAACATGCTCGAAGACAACACCATATTAAAAACCGTTTCCAGATTTACAATATGTTTATGCTATATATATATATATATGTTAATATAAGGCATTACACCATAAGGAAAGCAGTAACACCTTCAATTCTACCCTTATAAACAAGCTTGTTCCTTTTGGGTAGATTCAACATAGGGCTAAGTAGCACTCATGTGGCTCTGGTTCAAACATATAATGGCAGGTTCAAACATATAATGGCATCTTGGTAAATGGTTGTACTTTTGGGTTAAGACAGTTTGTTGCCGCAAACAACTCAGTCCCCGAGTTCCTGCACTTAAAACTTTGGGAAGACCATTCTGCTGGAAAAAAAGAGGTCTTTTGTCGGCCCATCCACTCAAGAAGCGACAAACAAGTCTGACTTTCTGTTTGCCAATCCACTCAGGGAGTGAGGTGTGTCTTTGAATAAGGATTTGCACCTTCCAAGACGGTGGTTTGCCTTTGGCGTCGCTTTGAACCAACCTGCAAAGAGGGCACCCTCCAAATAGTTGGGATTTTTTGGTGCATTTTGCCAAGGGATGTTAGGACTGAACAACTTTTTGCCAACTAATGGGTATTTACCTTGGTGAGAATCGACTCAGACACCCAGGGGGTTTCCATCCACAGCATCCTTCACTTGGAATGCTGCGGTCCAGAGGTCAACTCCCCGGTCCACAGATCTTACCTCTCTCAAAAAACACACACAGCTTTTCGCAACTTTTTGGGGGTGGCATGGGCGAAAAGTGTCTGTAAAAGATGAACAAAACCCCAGGGCGCAGGGAGTTTTAAGGGGTAAGACTAACAAGGAGCCTGACGTTTCTGACGTTTCTGACGATTCGGGGTGCGGAGGGAAGAGGTTTCGGCGAGTCCCGTGGAGGTCCAGATGTATTCCTACCGGTCGGGGGGGGCATGGGGAAGAAACTCGCTGAATGTACCAAAGAGGTGGACCCTCAAAATCCAAACACAAAAAAGATAGGTTGTTGCAACCCAAAGTTAGATTGAATTCCGATTCTTGATGTGAGTAGTTCTTTCGGGTCCAGGTAGGGACTTAGTTTGACCGCTCACTTGCCTCTTCTCCTAAGAATTGTTGATTGGGGGAGGCGGAGGAAACAACCCCTGGAATCAATTCCATTTATCTTGATTGCCATTGAGTTGGATCTTGAAGCTTTAACTTTTGGGAAATCCAGGGTGTTCTATTGGACCCACAAAAACAGTTACACTTTTTTGCAGAGGGGTCGATAGCAACCAAGTTATGGGAACCCATTTTTCCTTAGAATGCCAGAGAAACGGAAGTGGGGACCCCCATGCCAGCCTGCTTCCGCCTATGATAGGTGGGATGTTGCCCCGGACGCGCAATTCCCATTTGTTTACGAATCCCGGACGAAAAGGAGCGGTATTTACCATGCATACCCTGGTTTCGCACATGTGCCAAGAACAAAAACTCCGGTATTTGGAGTGGCAGGTGCTTACTAACCCGTAGCCTGTGCGCATCTCGTCGATTCCCCATGCGGAAATCGGGTTATAGCAACCGGAACATCTCCTTTTTAGCTGCATGAGCTTCTGGAATGCTGTGCTTTACTTCTTTGGTTTCTCAACACAAGAAGCTGTCTCCCCGTTTCCTCTGTAGCTTCATGAGCTTTTGGAATGCTGTGCTTTACTTCTTTGGTTTCTCAACACAAGAAGCTGTCTCCCCGTTTCCTCTGTAGCTTCATGAGCTTTTGGAATGCTGTGCTTTACTTCTTTGGTTTCTCAACACAAGAAGCTGTCTCCCCGTTTCCTCTGTAGCTTCATGAGCTTCTGGAATGCTGTGCTTTACTTCTTTGGTTTCTCAACACAAGAAGCTGTCTCCCCGTTTCCTCTGTAGCTTCATGAGCTTTTGGAATGCTGTGCTTTACTTCTTTGGTTTCTCAACACAAGAAGCTGTCTCCCCGTTTCCTCTGTAGCTTCATGAGCTTTTGGAATGCTGTGCTTTACTTCTTTGGTTTCTCAACACAAGAAGCTGTCTCCCCGTTTCCTCTGTAGCTTCATGAGCTTTTGGAATGCTGTGCTTTACTTCTTTGGTTTCTCAACACAAGAAGCTGTCTCCCCGTTTCCTCTGTAGCTTCATGAGCTTTTGGAATGCTGTGCTTTACTTCTTTGGTTTCTCAACACAAGAAGCTGTCTCCCCGTTTCCTCTGTAGCTTCATGAGCTTCTGGAATGCTGTGCTTTACTTCTTTGGTTTCTCAACACAAGAAGCTGTCTCCCCGTTTCCTCTGTAGCTTCATGAGCTTCTGGAATGCTGTGCTTTACTTCTTTGGTTTCTCAACACAAGAAGCTGTCTCCCCGTTTCCTCTGTAGCTTCATGAGCTTTTGGAATGCTGTGCTTTACTTCTTTGGTTTCTCAACACAAGAAGCTGTCTCCCCGTTTCCTCTGTAGCTTCATGAGCTTTTGGAATGCTGTGCTTTACTTCTTTGGTTTCTCAACACAAGAAGCTGTCTCCCCGTTTCCTCTGTAGCTTCATGACAAGAATGCTGTGCTTTCTTTGGTTTCTCAACACAAGAAGCTGTCTCCCCGTTTCCTCTGTAGCTTCATGAGCTTTTGGAATGCTGTGCTTTACTTCTTTGGTTTCTCAACACAAGAAGCTGTCTCCCCGTTTCCTCTGTAGCTTCATGAGCTTTTGGAATGCTGTGCTTTACTTCTTTGGTTTCTCAACACAAGAAGCTGTCTCCCCGTTTCCTCTGTAGCTTCATGAGCTTTTGGAATGCTGTGCTTTACTTCTTTGGTTTCTCAACACAAGAAGCTGTCTCCCCGTTTCCTCTGTAGCTTCATGAGCTTTTGGAATGCTGTGCTTTACTTCTTTGGTTTCTCAACACAAGAAGCTGTCTCCCCGTTTCCTCTGTAGCTTCATGAGCTTTTGGAATGCTGTGCTTTACTTCTTTGGTTTCTCAGGAAAAAACTGTCTCCCCATCCCTCCGTAGCTTCATGAGCTTTTGGAATGCTGTGCTTTACTTCTTTAGTTTCTCAGGAAAACAAACCTGTCTTTCTCAAAAGAAGCTGTCTCCCCGTTTTATGGCTGTTGTCCAGTCTAGAAAGGGCAACGCGGATGGATCCAAGGACTGACACGACACGTGGGGTCTGCATTCCCAAAACTGGAACGTGGTCCCTGAACATGGCCCAGTTGACACCGCGTGACTTCCCCTTTGGTTTTCCTTTTTCAAGTCAGGGAAAGGGGGTCTATAGACTCCAAATCTGTCTTTTTTTGGCTTATTTTAGGCAAAACCGGGGTTTCCAAGTTCTCCTGTTCTTGTCAGGGGTTGTCATCATACCCTATTGAAAGGAATCCGGCTATTTGGAGTAGCGCAGCGACTCCCAAGGGTTTCTTTAGAAGAAGTTGCAAAGGTTTGCTTTGAGCTCGTTTAAGGGTTTGAAGGGTCTTCTTTTCCCGGCATCCCGCGAAATGGATTTGGGCTAGGTCCCCCAGCAGTGCCCTTTTACCAACTTTTTGGGGAGGGTTCCCCAGTAAAATACACGACCTAGTTTGGGTTTTCCTCTGAACAGCCCAAGGCCAACAGGCCCCAAGCCTCAACACCCTCCCCCAAAACCCGAGCCGCGCCAGCGCTTGCGCTTGCGCGCTCCGCCAGGGGGCGGCGGTGTGCTTCAGCGTGCTCGCGGGCGTTGCAGCGCTGATCTTGCGGGGCATGAACATTTTGCCCGAGTTCCTTAAGGTCGAGTCCAGGCCTCGGCACGCTTTGGTCAAACTGGTTTGGTGCTGAAAGGGTGCCGAAATTTGAATCGGCTTGGGTATTTTCCCCTGACAGGGAATCGATTCCACTGGATGTTGTTATGTTATTCTCTTGGGGAAATCGGTTCCAACTCTAATTCGTGGTTGGTGAAGAGGCTCGGGGAAGGGGGACTTTCCCTTCCAGTGCCAAGCTGATCAGGTTCCCTCTTGGTTTGGAGCCGGCTTTTGGGTGCATGGGAAACCCCTCCCTGAGCCACCAAACGGCTCCCTTACATGGCTCCCTTATACGGAACCCTTGCAATGCTTGATTGAATTCCCAACGGGTTCCATGGCCCTCCTTCCAAACCAAGCAAACGGCTCGTTTGACCTTGCGTTCCCGCCCAACGTCGTGACTGCGCGTAAAAATAGCGAGGCCAGCATTCGCTTTACAGTAGGGCTCCGTAACAAGGAATATGGGTATGTCACAATGTAGGAGGACCCTAAAATTTGTGGTTTCCTTTTGGTTTCCTGTCAAAAAGCCCAAAAAGGGTACCGAAACTCAAAAATAAACACCTTGCTTGCCCAGATTGATATTTCGCGCTTAAATGGCGCAGGTACCCCGACATTCCAAACGCCCACGGTTTGTTAGGGTATCATGTCAACCCTTTACCAAAGAAAAGAAGGAATCCCCGTCCCTCAGGGGGGGGGGGAGTGGGGGACCTCAAGAATGAAATTTCACTGGGGTACTCCCCCCTCAAATTACAATTGGTAGGGGGAAGATTAAAGAAGGTATCTACCCTGCAAACCAGTACTTGGAGCTTTCAGGGGATCCTTCTTCTCAGGTAACCAGGAAAAAACCCATGGCTTGAAAAGGGGTCTGTTCAGGTAAGCTCAGCTTCCCTCGTTTTTTGGAGGTTTGGACTGGTGCTAGTCTGTTTTTGTAGTTGAGCTCGGTCATACGCAACCAAGTCGCATCGGCTGCAAGAAATAAGTAGGTAACCGGGCCCAGCCCCGCCGTTTGTGGTGGGCTTGATCCTTTTGGACAATGACCGATCGTCCCGAGTGATCCAACTGCCTTCACTTCAGAGCGGGGGTCCTTAATGTTTGGGGGCAGCTTCCCGAATTCTTTGCAGTGATGGTTCAGAAAACCAACAGTTTGAGGGAAATGGTTGGTTCTTAAAATAGCGCCTGAAAAGAATGAACCTCTAGATTACATGTGCATCCTTTGCAGGAAGTCGCCGTTGTCTTCAAACCTCAAGCGCAGGGATCAAAACCCCACTTGAAGGGCCATTGTACAAGTGGGTAACCATGGTCATATCTCACGAACCATGGTTAGTAGGGCCGTTACAAGTCCCCGTTCAGTGGGTTTTTACGAGGGTTACTGACCGCTTACTCAGTACCCTGCACCTTCAAGTACCCCGGTGGGCTATGGTCTAGCTGGAGTTTTGCCAGCAGAAAAGCCAGTCCGACCAGTCCTGTGGGTCCGGCAAACCTACTGTGGATGGACGAAATTGGTTCGCACCACGAAATGAAGCCATGGGAAGCCATGGTTTGTTGTTATTTACAGGGGAATGATCATTCCAGGGTTTCTTAGGTGGTGCAGGATTTCGTCCATCCACATATGTTTCCATTTGCTGAAGAATATGGTTTGTATTTCCCTGGTGGGCTGGTGGGTTCCATTTCCCCTTTTCATGTTCCATTCATTCCATTTGCGTTTCATAATATGTGATATTTTCCCCTAGACATATTTTGTACTTTTTTTCCAGGGAACTTAAGCAAATGGAGGTGTGACAAACCTATTGCGGATGGACGGAATCCATTTCGCACCACCTGAGAAAGCATTCGGAACCCATTGTTCGTTGGTACTCATAGGGGAATCATCCGAAACCATTATGGTTTCTTAGGTGGTTTAAAACGGATTTCGTCCATCCACAGTCTGGGATTGTTTAAAAGTCGGGGGCCTCCAAAAGTCTAGGGAGCCAAAAGGACTTGTTTCACCTGTTCTCAGGTCTGTCCTGGGCGGCGAGTATTCCTATGCTGCCTCTGCCTCACTCCGTCAACTTTGGTTCCGAACTTCAGGATGCGGATATTCGAATAGCATGGGGTTGCGAAATCTGCTTCTCGCACCACGAAATGGAACCGTGGTGGAAACCATGTACGTTTCGCAGGATCTACCCCTTACATACAGGACTCAGGGTGCCTGGACCCGAAAGAACTACCCATAAAAAAAAGGATTTCGCCCTCATGTTTGTGGGTTGCAACAGCCTGTTTTAGAGTTGTTGTCTTTTTTGCGGGTCCGGGATATAACCTCTATACTTCCAAAACCCATACCTGAGAATACCCTTGACGGATGGTTGGAATTTTGGGGTCCGGGATATACCCTCTATACTTCCAAAACCCATACCTGAGAATTTCCTTGACGGATTGCCATACCAAGGGGTTGTTCCCCCTCACTTGCTGGTAAGACTCAACTGGACCAATTTGTAGGTCAAGCTGTTCGATGTGGATGCTTTGTGGATGCTAAAATCTTAACGATGAGCCATATGACTTTGGCACGGTGGCCTACGGTTCTACACTACTGACCATGACCAACCTCACACAGCATCACAAGACACAACTTCATCGTTTCCTCAGGGACTACGATCAACATATGACTTGGACAAGGTTCTGCTGAACCGAAGCCCAGAGCAAGCTTGCATCAAGGCCTACGTTGCGGGCAAGCTGCTTCTTTGGCAAGCTGCCGCTGCGGGCTGTCTTGGCGCGGTGCTACTACGGGTGGCCGTGACTTGCAAGTGCATCGTAAACAACTGGGAGTCGCTCTTGCTCGCATCGGTATGTCGGGCCGGCTATTGGATGTGCTCGGCTCTCGGATCTGGGGGCAGCCGCAGATCAGATGCATGAACCAGGTGACCACTTCTTTGGTGCATTTTGCTTGGATGTTAGGACTTTAACTTGTTGCCAACTAATGGGTTTTCCATCAAACCACTTGAAGTTAAACTTTCGGCAGGGGAGCAGAAAGCAACCAAGACTTGGATGTACGACTCACCAAGTTAGTAAGTGGCAATGGCCACTTGGGTTCCAACCCGCTAACAGGGTTAAGCCCACATTCACGGGGCCTTATCAGTGGATTATACCCTATGAGCAGCTTGCCACTTACGAACTTCAGCGAGCACCAAAGCAGGTACACGACTTTAAACCATTCCGAGGGTTGTGGGATGACTCGAATTTTTACCCAGCCACTTCCGTGATATCACCAGGACCCCCTTCCCGCCTTATCAAAGGGGGCTTAGTCGATTTGGGAAGCCCTTTTTGTTGTAGAACAGTGAAACAAAGGAGGGGCTTAGTCAACTCGAAAAATCACTAGGACATCCTTCCTTCAGAAAGCCTTTGGGAAGCCATTTTTTGTATCACAGAAGTGGGTTTCCAGTTCACCCACTCACCACCCAACCACTTCTGTGGATATCACTGGGAAACTTCTTAAACAAATGCTTTGGGCAGCCAACTTTTTGTCTCCCGCAGCGGATTCCATTTGCACCTCACTGCTCACGCCACAAAAGCCACACTTCGGACCCGACGGATCCGAATCGGGTCGGATCCGTGCCGCAGAGGCCTGGACATCGATCTTCGGCATGATGGCCTTCCTGGTCGCGCCTCGGCTCTCTCAGTTGTTCAGTGGCTCCAATTAATGTACATTGCTGGGCTTTGATACTTTTGATTCACCAAATAGAGAAGCATCAGAAAAAAGCAAAAAATGATGGAGCAACCTGGTTGATCCTGCCAGTAGTTATATGCTTGTCTCTAAGACTAAGCCATACGGCGAAACTACGAATAGCTCGTTGCTACCTGGATTTCAAAAAGAAATGCGGAAAGAAAAGAAGAACATATCAACAGGCAGACAAGAAAGAAGAAGAAGAGCCACCCACAAAAAGAACTTCAAGACAAGCAGAACTCAGGATCAACCAGAAAAAAGGAAGGAATTGAAAAACAAAAAGAAAAAAGAGCAAGAACTGAGCAAGCAAACAACAGACCCTGCTCCCCAGACCCCAGACCCCAGACCCTATCTGCCCGGACCGCCTTCCCCCCTGAACCCCCGGAGAGCTTACCATCAGGTAGCCGACCATGAGCCGGCCGACCATGCGCAGAACATGAGCATACGTTTGCGCTGGGCCCGCCCTTCTCATGGACGAAGGAATTGCGGACTGGTTTATGCATCTCCCCGCAGCGTCCAAAAAAATAGTCCAAAAACGAATGTTTTTGGGGGGTGCCTAATACTGGACAACACCCCCAGCATTGCCAGCATCATCCCGGATGATGTTTCCCCTTTTTTGGTGGCTGCGCCACTAAAATTGTCTTCCCAAAAAAAGGGTTCCCTTTTTTTCCAGGGTCACTGAACAACTGGGCTCTTGCGGCTTACGACTTAAGAATCGACGAGTCGGGTCGGATGTGTCCTCTTACAGACGTCCACAAAAAGCCGGGGGGGGGGGGCGAATTTGGTCAGGGCCAGAGGTGCCGTGGTCTCCAAAACGCCCAACTTTTTGGCCGTGCCCAAAGCATCCCAAGACCTGGTGAAGCTGGACAAATCCTGGTTTGGGTGTCCATTTTCTAAGTGGGTGAAATGGGGTGGACTTCCTGGGGTGTCCCTGTTTTAGGAAGGACAACCAACCAAAATTTTGGGGGTCGGCCTATTGGGACACACTTCTTTTTTTAATTGGCTGGCGGGCTGCTTTCCCCAGATTGTTTTTTCCCCCTCCTCCGCTTACATGTGCCACGAAGGCAGGTGGAAGCTTCGCGGAAGGCTTTTTAGTGTCAAAGCGGACATGGCATAACATCGGAGTTTGTGGAAGGTTGAAGAATGGCATCGGAAGATAAGAAAGCAACAGCACAGCTCAGATGCGGATCTTGTTCAGACTTGTTTTGGAGGGGGGCCCCAAAAAAAGTCAACCAGCAACGGGTGCCGATGTTTGTCCCACGGAAATCCCTAGGTTTGGGGCGTCCATATTTTTGGGTAGACTATGGGGCATAATCTGACAATATGTTTGGCTGGGCCTAAGCCTTAAGCAGGGAAAAAGCAAACACACTGCCAAATAAGGCACAATACGGCCTTGTAAGGCATTGCAAAAAAAATAAACATGTACTGTATCCACACACATCAGCAAAATTAAAATAAAATCAAAAACGCATATTAAAGCAATGTCCAACACAAAGACCCTACAAGAAGTGATGCTGCTTAGGTATTGAAATGAAACCGAGTTGAGGATTTCCAACAAACATACCTACAAGCAGGGATGTTGCTTAAGGTCTTAAAATTACACCGAGCTGATTATTTCCAGCAAAAACACCTACAAGAAGTGATGTTACTTATTTGGGAGTCGATTATGATTATTTGACTTGGTGGCATTTTGGCTTTTAGGGTTTGGTGGTAGTTTCCATTTAACCCACTGAAAGTGAAACTTTTAGGGGATCCGAGGGCAGCCCAGCTAATATAAGTCATACCAAGGCTTCAGTTGAGGGTGCTTTTGCCTGGCCTGGGGCGAGTCCTTCAGGTCCTCTTCATGTGGCGGCCCACTCAGCGCGTCTTCTTAGACAAGGCGCGACGGATCAAGAGACGGACCGAGGGACCGAGCGGGGGAGGTGGGCGGTGGGCGTTCTGCTTGTGCGGAAAGGGAGTCATGTGTTCGAATACCGTTTTTGGACCATCGCACGGTGTGAAAGGCTTCATTTTGCGTTCGAATACCGTTCATGACTAGATGGTCATGCACGTGTAGCCTTTTCTTTTTGAGCCCGTTTTTGGACTTGCTTTTCACCCCCCCCCCTCCAAAGCGCCACGCCCTCAGCAGTGCACTTGGCAAGACGCAAAGACAAGAAAGTCATGTGTAGACATGGTAGTGGAAAGCTTGGTTTAGGGCCAATCTTTGTGACAAGGGAGCCCACTTTGAAGTAGTAGTTGGGGATGCCTCAAACTGGTATCACAGCAAGGGTGATTTGAAATCCACATCCACGTCAATGTTTCTGTGTAGCATCCGAAAGGAACGAATTTGTTAGCACCCATCGGATCACCCACAGCAAGGCAGTGTTTTTTTGTTTTCTGCACGCGCTTTGGCGCGTGCAACCAGTTCTCTCGCTTCTCTAGTTGCTAATGTTGACCCCCGGATCCAAGTAGAACCTGTCCCATTAGGGGGGTCTTCCCTCCAAAAGTGGTCTGAATCCAACCACTAAAAGGGGACACCCACCGATCAAAATCAACCAGGGGTTTATTAATCTGGGGTCAACATTGAAAGCAAGTTCGACATTTGGTTTAGTGCCATCCACTCAGGATGCGAGGCTTTCATTTTGTCTCTCCAAAAGCTCGGGCCTGGTGTAGTTCTTCGGAGTGAGTTACTCACTTCCGCAAGACGAATCGATCTGACGTGACCTTTAGGTTTGGTGGTGAAATGGGGTGGTTTTCCATTCACCCCCCACAAAAGCCAGGGTCCCGTTCAAATCCAAATCAAAAGCCGCCGTGCTCCAAGCCACCAATGGAAAAATAGATTGGTTTTGAAGTGGCCCTTTTTTGGCCCAGCCACGTCCCCGAGACGTGATCACCGGTCTCGTTTTTTTTTCTTCTTCTTCCTTTTCAACTCGCCCAGCAAACAGCGTTCAAGTGGCCCCAGGGCAGGTTCGAAGTCGTGAGTGTTTTTTTTTGTTTGTTCCCTGGCAGAGTGTTCTGACATATGGTCAACGGGTCCCAAAACCGGGCCCATTCTTGGCCAGATGTCGCGCCATTTTGCAGTGACAGGTCTGCATTCATCAGAAGGACCCAGTCCTCAAAAAGGCGGGCTCCATCTCCGAGCGTGCCGACGAGTTGGCGGCATCTTCGGGTCGTTGACAAAGTAACATGCTGTGGTTTTGTGAGGTTGTGAGGACACGTGAACCCTCAAACTACCCTTAAAAGCCCATAATTGTGGGGCAATAAGCCGTGAAAGAAGCTCAGGGTACCCCTTTTCAGGTCGGTTTCAAGGAAAGACAAAAGGATCACCACCCATTTTGATTTTGACACATACGCATGGGACCCCTTTTTATTGTCGGATTTGCTTTGCATTTTCCCCTCAAATGCAACTGCCGACTGGAAGCGAGTCCGCCATTTTGAGAAGCTTTCATGGGGTAGGAGCAGACGAGCTGTGAAGCAGAATCTGACAAAGTAATGCCCTTGGTCTAATGTTGACTCTATTTTGATCAACCCCGTTTTATTGTCAGGGGGGGGGGGGGGTCCCTGGGTTTAGTGGGAGTCATCACTTCTCGATGGGCCCACCCTCTATTCAGGAGCTGGCGCTGATTCAGAAAAGGGGTCAACAATGACCCCAGAGTTGGGTCATGCAGAGGAAGGCAGGCCAAAACCTCTGGTAGAACCGAACGTCAATGGATGGAACAGGCGCTCCTCTGTCGAACATTTTCTCCGTTGGGCGGAAGTGATGACGAGTTCAGCTCCAACCTACGCTTTTTTCCCCCACCCACCACTCCCCGTTACTTGCATGCCAATTGTGCATCGATGTTCACCGGGTGTATTTGGGGCGCTCTTCGGTTTTGGCCGTTAGACTTTAAACATTGCCAAACTTGACTAACCTTCTTGCTGTTTATTGCATTTTGGGGTCCCGTAATTTATGTTTGTCTTTGAACTGGCACAAGGTGACTTTTTGCAGGGGTGTGCGTCCGGTCAAGCCTAATTATTTCTTTTGCAACCGAAAGCTTTTTTTTTTCACTATCCAGCAAAGTGTTCAACTTTTCGCAGGGTGCCAAAGACCGGTCTAGAGTATTTCTCTAGAGCATGTAGCCTCTTGATTCGCATCTCTTGTTCATGAAGGGTTCGCCTCCTTGGAATTTAACAAACTCTGGGGGGTATAAAGCAGGGCCCCGCTGAGATTAGCAACTGAGGAAAGGTTATGTTACAATCTTGTCAGAAAGGCATCTTAACTTGCAAAGACTCTAAGAACCAGTCTGGTGTGTAGGAACCATAATGACAAGACGTGGAAACAACAGGAGGGTTGTTTACACAAACGTTACCCCACATACCTTGCCCTACCCAACCTTACCCCTACCTTACCCTACCTTACCCCTACCTTACCCCTACCTTACCCCTACCTTACCCTACCTTGCTCATACCTTACCCCTACCTTGCCCCTACCTTACCCCTATCTTGCCCCTACCTTACCCCTACCTTACCCCTGCCTTACCCCTACCCTACCCTACCTTACCCCTACCCACCTTCCCCTTGTTATTCACCCCGGCCTGCTTATCCTGCGCGACAGGAGGGAGTGGAAAGCATCGGCGCGTTCCTCTACCACTCCAAGACGATGCTGGTCCTTTGGGATCCCAGCTATGCCTGGGCCCCAAGGCAGGACAGGAAGGGGTGGACCCAAAAGCCAGGGTTGCCCACAGCCACGTGCTCAAAACCCAGGGATCGGTGAAGGCTAGTAAGGGACAATCCCAACCAGAAATCGCTGCGGAAATTTCCGCCTTTCTAATTCTTGAGGCATGGTTCTGGGTCCATTTTTGTACCGATCGGTTTTGATTGTGACTCAAGGGCTGGCCCAAAAGCTAGGGGCGCCAGCCATGTCGTCGGATCAAAAAAAATTGAAACATGCATGAAGAACATGAAACACACATGTGTTGCGGTCTCGTCTATGGATCATGGATCATGGGTTCCAACATGGTGCGCTATGAGCCAGATTTTATATCGTTTGCATGCATGCGCGTGTGCATCTGAAGTCCACCAGAGTCCGGCTCTTAGGCGGGGGATGTGAAGATCCTCACCCATTGGGGCAGGGGGGATTTCGACCCCTTCTATTCGTGGTGACCGATTTCCCTTATGGAAGAATGGAATTGAGGAAGCCCTCTCCCTTAAGGTAGGGGGAGTGTGAAGATGCATGTTTGATTCAAGATGACAACTGGTTGGACTCTCGATCAAGAACAGGCTCGCCGGCAATGGGTCGGATGGCAACGTTGTCCTTTTTTTGGGGGATCCCGCGAAATTGTACCCCCTACTCCAAATATCCTCTTTTTTTAGGGTATCATGTCGACCCTCTACTAAAAAAGGAGGTATATTAGGGTATTTCGAGTAGGGGGAAATTTCCCTTTGGTTTGCAGTTGAACTAACTTTCAACCGGGTACCAAAAAAGGACAGATCCCGATCTTTATGGCCGTTCTCTTTTTGTTGTTTACTTGAGTCTTGAAAAGTCGGTGTTTCGGTTTGTGTTTTTGTCTGTATTCTTGGCCCAGTGCTTCCTTCCAGTCTGTGTCTCTGTGTTTGTGCCTCTCTCCGTATTGGAGCAAAGAGTTGAGAGGTGATCTCGGAAAACATATCCCTGTTGTATCTCTTTTTTTCTTAACCAATCCGAGAGAAGCTAATTTGTAGGGTACAACTTCAGTTGTTCCCTTTCGGTACGCATCGCTCTGATTTAAAACACATGTATACAGGAGTGCTCCAAGCCAATGCGCAAGGGTAGGACATTGTGTGTTTTGGTCCCTTTGATTTCCTTTTCCATGGAATATCTACCCTTGAGACAGGCACTATGGAGCGTCTCTAAATCGATCGAACTCCCCACAGATGGGCGGAACGGGTTCCTCCCATGAATTTGTCGATCCTTGAGTTTCAGATACCTCTGCAAACATGGAGCCTCACGTACCCTCTGTGGCGTCTCACCCTTCCATGGGCAACTGTGCACTTGTCCAGGGTTGTGGAATCAAGGGGTTTGTTCCCACTTCTGTGATACAAGGGAATCTTCCCCTTTATGTGGGGTGTTAG
The DNA here is from genome assembly GCA_963377175.1 of Effrenium voratum. Classification (NCBI taxonomy): domain Eukaryota; class Dinophyceae; order Suessiales; family Symbiodiniaceae; genus Effrenium; species Effrenium voratum. The sequence goes on from CAUJNA010000069.1 coordinate 103,128, forward strand.
TCTTTGGGAAGACCTTTTTGTTGTATCACAGAAGTGGTCATTTCCCACAACCCTGCACTTGTCGGTTCCCAGCCGTTCACTGACCTTTCAAAGACGCTTTTGGTGTTTCCAAAACTCGGATCATAGAGGGCGCTCTAAGAGGCGTCGGATCCTTTTGCCATTTGCAAGGAAGGTTCTATCTCCAGTTGGACACACACTACCTGGACCCTCGCTCCCTCAACAAATAAGTACCTCGGAGTTTTGGCGGCATTCCCATTTTGTTCTTTGCGGGATCGCTATGGGACCCCTGTTAAATAATTGATCCCCGTGTCAAAATGGGGCGTGTCGAACTCGATCGTGTTTGTTGGGGGGACCTGCCATTTACGAATTGGAACTCCATCCTCACTCCCTGAGGACCTGGGCGTTTTATCCGTTTGGGAAAGACCTGTTTTTGTACCCAGAGGCTGCCGATTGATTTAGGGCCTTCAAACCACCTGGTTTTGAGACCCCAACCACCTCCGGGGTGTTCAATGGAGGGGTCGGGTCTTCCATTGAAAGCCCCAGGAGCCTCTGGGTAGTAAACGAAAAGTTTAGACTTTCTTGGTCCATCTACTCGATCTCGAAATATGTTCAAAGGACAAAAGCACTGCAAATCAGGTAACCCCTAATTGGTGGGTCTATGTTTGAACTGCTTGTGGGTAAATGGGAATGGAAGGAAGCTGAGCAAATGGGTGCGTCTTTGTTTAGGGTGTTCCTCATGGTGGTGTGGATTTTGGCTTTCCTTTCAGAATCGAACCCACACCACCCACCAAAAAAGGCGTACCCTCAACAAAAGGCGGCTGCAAATGGTTCGGTAAACCCACCCGCAAATGGAAATACCTAAACCCTACAAAGGCGTTTGTTCTGGGGTGAGTTCCTTCTTTATGGGTAGTTTGAGGGCTCAGGTAAACCTCGCTTCCTGAGTTCCTGGACTTTCAACTTTTGGGGAAGGCCATTTTTAGTGGTATCCACCCAGTTGCTTCACCTTTTTTGGGCCTGGCACTCGATCGGAAGTGAGACATGCGGAAACGCGCTCCTTTGCCCGGCCGCTTGTGCAGTGACACGCGCTTCTAGACCAGTGAAATGGGCAGGCTGACCTTTGAGGCTCATGGTTTGCCTTTTCCCGCTGTTGCTGGGATAAATAAGCAGCTTTCCTGGTAGTGCAGATGTTTTTTTTTCAAGGGAGGCGGTTCATTTCGTTGGAAAAGGCACACCCTGATGAGGCTCTTCTGGGCGGGCGGGTGAACCACTTCTGTTCCTTGGGTTCTGAGGCACAGGTTGGCGTCCAAGCACCGAATTTCCGAGGCCACGCGCTTGTGGTGCGTCTTCGAAATGGCGGCCTTTGCCTGGGCCCACAGGCCTCGTTGGGTCGCTGGCGGGGCCGTGGGGCGGTGGGGGGAGTGGGGTGGAGTGGGGGGGCGGGGGTGGGCGGGGTGGGGGGGGGTAAGGCAGGGAGGAGGCGGTTTGATGTAGACTCACTCCCTGAGGTCACTTTCTGGGGTTCGGACCATTTTCAGTGGTAAACAGCTCGGACTTGTTTGGCCTGTCCAATCAGGAACCGAGTAGAGGTTCAAGAGCCAGAAGTCGAATGTTGAGTTCTTCAAAGCCAGTCAGGATCAGAGAGCGCATGTATGTACTCGTTCTGCAAATGTAGGATAAGCAAGGGAAAGCGTGTCCTCCTTTTTCTGCCGCATATGTCCCATGTCGCTGGTTTCAAACCTCACCTTTTGGACAGGTAATTCTATTTAAAGGCTGATTGCACAGGTCAATATGCAATGTTGCACCCTTCTAGATTTCTCACATCAAGCCACAACTAAAGGTGAATTCACCCCAAAACTAGGGGGTTCATACCAGGATTTCCTAAAATGGACGTTTTCACTCGGCCATTGATCTATAGATGGCGCGTTTCCTTGAAGTACGGGAACCCCTGGTTTGGTCTGGGCCCCCGGGCAGGTTCCCGACGTTTGCCGTGCTGGTTGGGGACACGCGGGCAGGCTACCTGTTTCTAAAAGCAGGGCATGTCTTGTTTAGCGGACCCCAGAACTGGGGGCCTTTAAACAGGGCTCCTGAAAAGATCTCCATTTTGCCCATCCACTTGAAACATGTCTGGCTTTTTCAACACCATAAAAACGTGGGAACCATAGATACATTTGGGCCATCTCAAACATGTTGCTCTTTCACCACCAAAAGAAAGGGAGACCACCATTTACAAGTTGCAATGTTCGATCGGTGTTTTTCATGCATCCGGATCCCTGTTAAAGGGAGACCAAAAGGAACACTGAAGCCATTTTGGGGGGTTCCCTGAAACAAGACAAATTCAGGGAGCTGGTCTCCTCGCACTTTTTCCGAGTGGTAGATGTATCCCTTCAATTTCCTGGGCGGGATCTTGCCCGGCTTGGGATATGGCGTGATCAAGAGCAGCTCAGCCTCGGGGCCTCGGGGCCTCAATGTAAAGTGGGTGCCAAGAACTCAGCCGAACCTGGATTTCACGGCTCTTTTGGCGCAGAACTTTGGGTGTGCCTTGAGGGTGTCGGTTGGGGTTGGCTTCAGGAGAAGCTGTAGGGACATTTCTGGCTACGATGAATCGCCCATGTTTGTTGTGTTTGTTTTTGCAACAATTGCCCACTCGGATGCTAGGCCAAGTTAGTTGTGGATCGCCACCTGGACACTGAACGTAGAATCTATCAGTGGGTTGTATTCCAGGTTCCCAACTTACTAGCTCAGACGAACACCCAAGTAGAGAGCAATGGATCGCACCCTAACCCAGAAGCTCTTACTTGCCAGCTCTGGGCTTCCCCCAGTTCACCGCTAGACCAGTCCAGACTTTTTGCATAGCAAATAATCAGGTTGCTCTTAAGTGGTGGTTTGGCGATGTGAATCTCTGGTTTTTTTGGGGGGGAGTAAAGGGGAAACCACCCAACCTCCAAACCACTAAAAGTAGCGTGGAGCTGAAAGCGCATTTTCCCAAAAAGTTTAACATCCCGGAACTTACGGAGGGAGATGATGAGACAACCAACCATTGACCTGCGAAGCAACAACATCCCAGGCCATTCCGGACTCCTTTTCAGGGCAAAATACAACAAGCTGAACCCATGGTCATGACTTAGCTTTGTGGTACTCCCCCCCCCCCTCCACCCCCTTCTAATTATACGTAGATGATATTGTAGACATTCCCCGGCGATGGTGAGTCGGCCAGGAACGACCTCAAGAACCGAGTTGAGATCAGGCCCGTCATCTTCGCCCCAGAGCCTTGGCTCGCAGAATGGGCTCCTTAAAAGAAATTCATTTTGCCCATCCAAGGATTCCTGTTACAGAATGGGTGTTCAAGGCACGAGGGACTGACCTACTTGGCTTGGTCGCCCTTAGTCGTCCGGTTCCTTAGGTGTCCGTCCGGTTTTTTGGGTCGAGTGGTTGGGTTTCCGTTTCACCCACTCAGTTCTCCAGTGGCTCCAATTCTTTTTTCTTTTTCCACCTTTCTTTGGCTGCCCCACTAAAAATTCGCTGGAGATAAACATGACTCAGGCTTCTGCCTTGGCCTTGTCATGCTCTCTTGTTTTGCTTTTTGGTTTGGCAGGAAAAAGAAGCTCAGGTGATATCCCCAGCAGCATAACCCTCGTGAAACCCTCGTGGAGCAGGATTCCAGCCACAGTATGGCCCCCAAAAGCAGGCGCAGACACCGAAGAGCAGCTCGCTCAACGTCTCAACGTCGAACTGTTGTGTCTTCGGTTACAGGGCGGCATTTTTGTTGATTCAGTTTGGCAAGCCGCAGCGGTCAGCCTAGGGCAAAAAATTGAGCCAGGCCCGTGTAATTACCGGAACCCTCAATCTACCCATGAAAAAGGGAAGGGGATTCACCCACCACAGTTTTGAGGCCGGCAGTCGCCCATTCTCTTAGGTTGGAATCTTGAGGTCTAGGCAGCTATTTTGAGCCACCCAAAGTGCCCTTCGCCAGCGGGTCGCCACTTTGCGCATTTTTTTTAGGGGTTCCCCTTTCCAAGCTGTTCCCGGCCATCCCCTCAGGTGTTTTTAGGGTTTTAGGGCTTCGTGGCTCGTTTCCATCTAACGCAGTCACTAGTCACTTTTAGCGGATCTGAGAACGCACAGCCCAGTTTGTTAGTCAGGGCTCCTTAAAAGATCTCCATGTTGCCAATTTGAAACATGGCTTTTTCCACCAAAATACAGGGAAACCACCACTTACAAGGCAATGTTCAGGTGTGTAATGTAAGGATCCCTGTTAATCCTGGCTTCCCGTGTGTTCGTTTCGGTCATTCGTGCCGGTGGGCCGAGGTGTACTTCGGGCTGATGATGTCGTAGCCCCGAATTCTTTTGACGCGAGAAGTCGAGAGGCCACCCGCGTGCGAAGTACTATGGATGGACAAAATCCTGCACCAAAGAAATCCTAGGATGATTGCCCTGTATGTAAATACCAACAAACAGTGGTTTCAACAATGGTTTCAAAGTGTTGCGAACGGATTCCGTCCATCCACAGTATGTTGGGTTCCTGGAACTCTTCCATTTGCTTAAGAAGATGTCATTTAAAACCAGCTGGTTTTAAAGGGAAGCCATCAACACTGGAAATAAACAGATTTGTTCCAGGGGATTTAAGCAATTGGATAAGTCTCCCGCTTTTGGAACCGGTTTTCCCATGAGTAAACACCTCGTGTTTCAGGGGACATACCTCAAACTTCCATTTGCTGAAATGAACATGTTTTATTTTCCCCTGTTGGTTTTAAAGGGAATCTATACCACTACTGGATTGTATATATATATATATATATGTCCAAGGGTCTTAACCAAATGGAAGCAAAGCAGTGGGTATTGGAGCCACGGGCACCCAGAAACCAAAAGGAGCCGCATGCTGAGGGGTTTTTGATTCGAGTTGTTTTTCTGCCACTGACCTTCATAACAGATCAGCAGTAAACCTGCGATGCAGTCAAGCTGTTCCCAGCAATTCGTCCACTTCCTGGAGTTGTTAGGTGCTGTTTGTTGGTTTAGCTTGATGTTTAGTTTTTTTGGGGGGGTTTAGTGGTTGGGTTTCCACGTATCCCACTCAAAGTGTTCGACTTTCAGCAGATCCAGTGGACAAAGGGCTGCACGGCGGCCGGTGGAAGATGACGCGGAGGTTGGTGGAGATTTGTGAATCAAGAAGATTCCTTTCATGGGGCTGGGGTATGCGAATGGGTTTTGTTCTTTGTTTTTTTTCAGAATCACCCTGTAAATGCTGTGGATGGACGAAATCCATTTGGTGTGGCCCAAAATTAAGGAGCTACCCCTTTTTATTTTATGGTTTTCGCTTTTTTGGGGTCCCCTTTGTTTTCCACTAACCATTCAAAAAAGATATTCTTTTACTGGGCTCCTAATTTCAGCCTAGTTTTCTGACCTTTTCTTCCGAGAAAGAATCGTGGCATCTCTTTGCCCTGGCCGGCTTCACAGTCCAGCAGTGCAGACTCCTAGGCCCTCCGATCCACAGCGAACTTGTAGCCTTGTTGTTTGTTTCCTTGTTTAGCTCGACGTGTTTTTTCTTCTGATAGAAAGCCCACGTGGTGAAATCTTCTTTGGGCCAGAGGATCCTTCGCACCGAGGCCCAGCCTCTTGGGGATTTGTGGGATGGGTGAAACATTTCCCTTTGAAGCGATGAAACTCAGGAGATCCCCTCCCAGGAACTCGTTGGAGGACAAGGCCACCTAAATTTTCATGTTCATTTCGGTAACAAAGGCTGGTACCTTGACCAGAAAGTTGGAGTTCGCCCCCGGCCCCCGCACTTTTTCGGGTGACGACCCATTTTCCGAGGGGCCAGGTGCCCAAAATTGCCCAAACTTCCGACCGACGGGGGGTTGGGGGCCGAGAATTTGAGGTCCTCGATCATCAACTGGGCGCTGATCTGCTTCTTCCCCAAGCCGCTCGGCTCTGCGGCCGTTTTTTCGCGGCCGGCGCTGCGGTCCGGGCGATTTGGGGATGTCAATAAAGGGGAGGGCCCGGGTTCCTGGTGTCCCTTTTAAAGCACCCCAAAAGAGTACCTTTAAGAAAACAAACATCCACCCAACTACGTAGGCTCGCTGAGATGCAAGAAGTATGTGTTGGGAATTCACTTTTTGCGCTCACTGTTTTTTTGGGGTTGGTTTTTTATCGACAAGCCGCAGGCAGCGGTGGGGCGGCGGGGGGGGATAGCTCCCAGAGAGGGGTTTTGGGTACTTGGGCCATTGCAGCAAAGAAGTTTGGACTTGTTTGGGCAACAGCTGAAGTCAACGTGGCTCCGGTCACCGCCACAAGTTTAACAGTGTACCCCACTTCACGTGGGGCTGCGAGCCCTTTTCCATTTCTGTGTCTTCCATGTGCTCAATGATATATGTTTTAGTTTCCCCTGTTGGTTTTGAAGAGAAGCGATTTCACTACCGATGTATTTGTTCCCAGGGGACACTGCAAATGGAGGCTGGGCCCCGCAAAAAGGATATGTCCTTGTCTCATGGAAATCCGCGAGAGTGGGAGGTTCCAAAAAGGGCAACACCGCAGCCAAGAACCTGGCGGACCGCCCGTGTTGCCCCTTTTTGCATTGTTCCCAACAGCTGAAAGCTTTCGATAGGCCCAGAAATCGGCGACACAGGGTGGTTTGGGGCAGCTTTGAGGGAGGGTTCCGGAGATTCGGTTCCAGGATGTTTCCGGAGACTGACCTGTTTTTTTTTGAGAGAGGTTCCCTTTCGGTCCAACCAGGGTCTCAGAAAAGTGAGGTTCGCCTTGGATCATCTTGGCGTTATGTTGATCTCAGGTCTTTGGCCCCGCGAAACGCTTGTTTGGTGCTTTCAATCAGTGACTTGGGGATTTCAAGCTTCACTTTTCTTGAAGCCATTATGGAAAGGTACTCCCTCCAACGGGATTTCAGGCCAAACTGACAATGGGGGAGAAGGGTGGGATCGCCTTTGCTTGGTTGTTATGGTGCTTGACTAAGTGACTAAGCATGGCTGCCAGAAGACAAATAGTTGATTTGTAGCTAGGCACAAGCTGAAGTACGGGACTCGGGTGCATGGGAACGGAGCCTTCATCGAGTTACCCCGAGCGGGTTCCCGAGCCGGTTCCCGAGCGGGTTTTTATGCTTTTCTGTGCGATGCGGCTGATGCATAAGCCATGGCTGTGTTGTCAGAATAGGGGGCCCAAGAGAAGTGTGATTTCCTGTTGGTTTCCTTACAAAACGGGTAATTACTGCCCCAAAGAGCCAAGCTCAATTTCGGAACCCTTTGGGAAGAACCCCGAAGGGAACCTGTGGGGGGCTGGAAGGAAATACCGCGCCCCTTCCGACACCCAACTGCTCAATTATTGGCTCTATATGTTGTTTCCCAAAAACAAGTGGTTTCTTTTGGTTGCCCTGTGAAACCATCCAACAAGGGTAGGTACAAAAATGCACCTTCAAGAGCGCCCCTTCATTGGCTCTATGTTTTTCCCCCAAAAAAGTAGTTTCCTTTTGGTTTCCCTTTAAAACTATCCAAGAGAACCAAAGGCCGAGTGCTCCAAAAATTGCAACATGTTGGACTTGCACCACGCTGTTCAGCCGGTTGCGCAAGCCAAGGACGCTCACGCTGAGCGTGACCTTTTGGCCGGCCCTGGAGTCGCTGATTTGCCGGGGTCCCGGGAGGGTCTTTCAGCCGCGAGGTCTGAAGTCCCGTAGGTCTGTGACCACCAGAAACACCGCAGCCACAAAGCATCAGGGTTGTGGGAAATGACCACTTCTGTGATACAACAAAAAGGGCGTCCCAAAGACTAACCCCCCATATAAAGGGGGAGATTCCCTTGTATCACAGAAGTGGGAGTAAACCCCTTGATTCCACAACCCTTCAAAGCATTAATGGCGAAACCGTGTTTTCAGCAACGAGGGGTGGATTAAGACCCATGTTTTCCGACATCCTGAGTGCAACAAGTGCTTCCTTCTGGCGCCGCTCTGCGAACAACATGCAGCATGCACAGGAACCAGCCCCAAAATGTTCTTTACAGTTCCTCGTTCAACACCACAAAACAGACTCAATTCAACTTGGCCCCAAAGCTGATGCTTCAACCACCCCAGGTAGTTGACACAAGAGCGGATTTCGGTTCTAAGAAAACGCAACCCCCACCAACGGAACCCTCAAAAAGTGCACATCAACTCATGTTTTGTTAGGGAAACCCTAGTTTGAGGGTTTGTGGCAGATCGGCGAGAGTTATTGCCGCACTGCATGTCGGTGAACATTTTGCAACAGGAAGTTCTAGGTATTGCAAGCAAAAGAACTGCCAAAGTCCCAAACCGCCCGTTTGCCAAACACCACCTACTGCTCACTCCCTGAGTTCATGGACTTTATACTTTTTGGGAAGACCATTTTGGTGGTAAACAAACAGTTTGGACTTTTTTGGCCAATCAACTCAGGAAGCGAGACTGGTGCAAGCATCCAAAAATTAGTGACCGTCAAAGGCCCCAGGAAACGTTCTGGCTTCAACCATGGTTTCTCAGGGGGTGGGAACCGGATTTCGCAATAATCCGCCGCGCAGGTTTGGTGTACCTTCCGGCGCCTTTCTCTTTTTGTGAAACTCACTTCCTTTGTTCATGAACTTTAAGCTTTTTGGGAAGACCATTTTAGTGGTAAATATAAAGTTTAATTTTTTTTGGGCCATCCACTCAGCAAGTGAGTAAAGGGAAAGGATCCCTCATGGACCGACCCAACCATCCACAGCTATGGCCACAACAACCGGTGGTTGGGGCCAGGCCGAGGGTTTCCGACAGCGCCCCATCCGTCTGAGGCATCCTCGGGGTGCACTACCTGAGGCGTGGCGCGAACGATCTCGTGGCAAGTCCCTGTTTTTTTTCAAGGGACGGAAGTTGAAACGGCAGCTACTTGGACCCTGAAACAAAACATTCCTACTTTGAATTGGGCTCCTTAAAAGATCTCCAATTTGTTCATCTATTTGAATCATGTTGCTTTTTCAACACCAAAATTAAGGGCAACCACCATTTACAAGGCAATGTTCAGGTGTATAATGTGAGGATCCCTGTTTTGAATCGGGTTGTTGCAACCCAACGTTATGGGATGAAGTCCTTTGTTTTCTGGGTAGTTTGAGGGTCCAGGTACCAACAAAAAGAGTGCACTTGAAATGTATCCCACCAAGCCCGTTAGGTTTGGCAAGTTCTGCACGAAAGATGGAATCCGCCCCAAACGTTGGGTTCCCTTCTCTATCAGGGTTTCAAAGCTGAGCAGCTCTTCCAACAGAGGGGTCAGGAAATGTTCGCAAATCATTGGCCAATCCGGTTTATAGCCGTCCGGTTGTTCCACATCCTAAAACATTCAGGGGATCTGAGGACAGCCTCGCTGTGCCTTCCGTTTCCATTCTCAGGGATTCTTCTGTTCAAAAACCGGATCTTCTTATTGCCCCAGGCTTATGAACTCTATCCTCCTCGAAGAAACCCATTTTCAGGGATCATTCTTTTCAAAAACCGGGTCTTCTGTTTGCCCCTGGCTTATGAACCTCTATCCTCCCGCCGGGGGCGGGAACCCGGGGGCGGGGGGGGGGGGTTCTAAAAGGGGTCTCCGGGCGAAGAAACCCACGCGCGGCAGGTCCTTCCATCGGGACATGACCATCCTTAGGCAGCACTTGGCAGAGTCCGGGCGCCGAGCCGCGGATCGGAAGAGATTTCAGGGGTCTTGGTCTCCGATCCGAAGATGTTTTTTTTGTTTTTGTTGTTGTTGTTTTTATGTGTTTTTTTGGTTTGACCAGTTGATGTGTGAACCGTTTTTTGTTTTTTTTTGACGTGTAAGTTTTTTTTGGGTTTAAGCGGTTTTTTTCTTTTGTTTCTTCTTCTTCTTCTTCCTTTTTTTTACGTTGAAAGGTAGACCAAACACACGCACTCCCTGAGTTTCGTTGGACTGAAAGATGTTCTGGGCTTGGTTGCCATTTTGGGGGGTAAAGGGTTTAGACTCGTTTTTTTGTTTGCCAATCCCCACTCAGGAAGTGAGAGTTCCTGAAGATTCTGAAGATATCGGTTTTGGAGTTGTCCTTTGTGTGGCCCAGTGGGTCCACATTTTGGAGGCAAGTTGTACCAAAAAGTTTTCACCCCCCCCCCCCTCCAAGTCAGGCTCCATGGCGAATTGGTTCGGGTGGTATAGTGAGTTGCTTCACAGCAGCTCCCAACTACCCGGCTTTAGTATAGTTGCGGTTATACTGTGGATGGTTTCGAAATCCTCTCAGGCAGCACCTAAGAAACCCCTGGTTTCTGATGATTCACCCCTAAATACCAACAAACAATGGTTTCAACCATGGTTTCAAAGTGGTGCGAAATGGATTTTGTCCATCCACAGTAGTAAAGCTTGTCCACACCTTTATAACCACGTTAGAGCCAACAATCAAAGGGTTTTGGGCGCTGCTCACATCTTCTTTAACCATCCTCTTTTGAGATGGGCCGTGCGTCTCCAGAAGTCTGTTTACACTCAGCTCAGATTTGCCAAGTGGTTCTGGGGGGTCTCGAAGTCGGAAACTGGGGTTGGCTCCCTTGAGCATTCACTTGGGTGACATTGAACAACTTTGGTCCGTGTTAGGATTGGTGGGAGCAGACAAATCACACAAACCTGGCTTTTGGGATATGAATCGGGATGCGACAATAGGAAGTCCTTCAGGATTTCTCGGATTTGTCGGGCGTGGTTTCAGTTCGAACAACAACTTTGACTGCCCATTTATGGGTTGTTCTTATATTTATTGGTTGTTCTTATCTTATTTGGTTGTTCATAATATATATATATATATATTTATTTATTTATTTATATAGTTTGTATTCCAATTGTTTATTTGGCCGTTGCTTTATTTGGTCGTTCATTGAGATTGATACGTTCATTGGTAGCAAAATGGCTGGTGTCCAAGGCCAGAAGCCGCAGCCAGATTTGTCTACCATGGTACCTGGGTTCGATTTGCCGAGTCAGTGAGTTGTTCATGACCTACTTAAAGGGGCGATCGGGTAATGCTGACCCCGGATTAATAAACCCCTGGCTGATTGATATGGGGGTGTTCCCTCCAAAAGTGGTCTAAATCCCCGGGACACCCCCATATTAATAGACAGGGGTTCATTAATCCGGGGTCAGCATTACTTAGTAAGTGGTTAGTAAGCCTGGTGTTTTTTCCCACTTGCCAAAGTTATAAGTCTCCGTTCAGTGGGGTATAACCAGGCTTGCTAGCCACTTACTAAATGCCCGATCGCCCCTTTAAGTAGCCTTGATCTTGCATGAAAAAGCAGGCCTTCGTCTGCTGGTCCTTTTTCAACCAGAGCAAAATCAAGAAGGGCCCTTTTTCAAGAGCAAAATCAAGGAGGGCCCTGTTTTTGTTTAAAGAAGGGCCCTTTCTTTTTTTGGGGGGGGCCCTCGGGCCCTTGGAAAGCCAAGGTAGGTGTTTTTTTTTGTTCCCCACTTGTAAGCGTTCAACCTTGTGGGGATCCAACCACTTGGCGAATCGAAGATCCGAGCAAATCGGTTTGTTCTGTCTTGGGAGACCAGCGTCGAACCGTATGCGTGTTCAAAGGATTGCAAAAAGGGAGATTGCGGATTCCCCTTTTCCAGACACTAACTTTTTGAGGTAGATGATGAAAGCAAGAGGTGCCGTGGTAAAATGGCTTCTTTTTTTTGGCAGGGTTGGCGTCATACAATAGTCAAGTAGCAGGGGCGATGTGTGATTCTGCACGCCCAACCTTACCGTGGACATTCCTGACACTTCACGTATTTGGGGGTGTTTCCACCTCTCTCCCCCAAACAAAGCTTCCATTTGCTTCAGATTTGTTTTGACATTTCCCATGTTGGATTTAAAGGGAGTGTATCACTACTGGGAATACTGGGGATTTGCTCATTTTTCTCCATGGGACGTATTGGCCAATGGGTGCTGAAGAGAGCAGGGGTTGGCCTTTTTTTTTGGGTGGGGGGGGGGGGCAAAACCAAAGCAGGCGACACTGGCCAGGACAAAACCGTACCCATTTGCACGTTTTTTCAGACTCCAGGGCGATTCGTGAGACTTAAGTGACCTTTCTGCCCGTTTGGGCTTTCTTCTTTTTTCCTCAGCACACAACTATCAACCAAAATGTTGTTGCAAGACAGCGGGTGTTTACTGTCTCTGGTGCGTTTCTCACACAATGGAGCAATGCAAGGGCTGAACAATTAGAATGGGGTTATGGGGTACCTGCAAACCGCATTTTCTCACGGTTGTAGGAGCTTCGTTTGGCCCTCGTATGCTTGCGTCTAGTTTGAGAGGCCCAGAAAAAAATGTGGTTTCCCTCTCAGCCTCTTGGCTTCCCTTTGAACCTCCAAAAACAGAAACCTGAAACAGGCAACTGACAATCCCGTGGAAAAACCGAACAAGCCAAGGTTCCCCTTGTTTCTTAGGTGGTGCGAAATGGATGTCGCAACCATCCGAATGAACCGCGGGCAAACCCAGCAGCTTTTTGCACTCCGTCTCCCTGTTTGAGGTTTCAAGTGGCCAACTCCCACTGCTACTGCTGCAGCGTGCTGCGCTGAGTGCATCAAAGAGTTGATCGCCGAAAGGGTCGTGCAGCATGGGGCTCCACCTTCCATTTGTTGAAGACTATTTGTTTTTATTCTTCTTTTCTTTTGTTGGTTTAAAAGGGAATCTATCACTACTGGAAATATGTATTTGTTTTGTCCCGGGGGCTCAAGCAAATGGAACCCAGCGATTGGGGAATGGTCCCATGTTTGTTTTCATGGGAGGTCTTACTTTGTTTTGACCCACAGCCAAATGGGTCTGCCATGCTCGAGGTGCAGCACAAGATGCCTGAGACCGGCGAGCGGATTTCCTGCGCCGGGCAGCACAGAAATCGGAAATCAGCAGATCAAATAAATGGGTGGTGTGCACAACGAAAACCATTGGGGAAACCAAGCAGTATACCCATTGCATACTGTGGATGGTTGCGAAGTCCATTTCGTACCACCTAAGAAACCTGGGTTGCTGATGCTTCCCCTGTAAATACCAACAAACAATGGTTTTTCATGGTTTCAAAGTGGTGCAGGATTTCATCCATCCACAGTAGTTGTTATATATGGCTTTTGTATGTATACCCAATGTTGCCCTTAAGGGTGGCTTTAACTAGTGAGTAGCGGCCGCCATCTTATACGGGGAGGTTTTGGGGGAGTTGTTATCGTTCCTTGCCTTCATTGCTTGAGTTTCTAAAACTTGAATTTGAGAACCTTTTTTAAGTTGGTTGCGAGAAAAACAAAAACTTGAACTTAAACCTTGTTAAGTTGGTTGCGAAAAAGAACACCAAAGCAAGCATACGCAAACTTTGGTTGGAAAAGTGGAGTTACCAGCGTCCTTTCTCGCAGGTTGTGGCATCCATCAAGTACAGCCGCTTCAAATTGCGCGAGCAATTTGAGTGCAGCACATCTAATACAGTGGATGGACGAGATCCATTTCGCACCACTTTGAAACCATGGTTGAAACCATTGTTTGCTGGTATTTACAGGTGAATCATCATTCCAGGGTTTCTTAGTTGGTGCAAGATTGCGTCCATCCACAGTAGGGTCCCCTATATTTCAGCCGTTTTGGTGATGAAATATAAGTTCTTATTCCCAGGGTAATTTGTCACCTGTATTCCAGCGAAATATATAGAGAACCCTGGTTTCTAGAAACTTCCTTATTTCTAGTTTGGAATGAAAGCAACCTGGCCTCGCACAGAACTTGACAGAGGATATCTATGATTCTGAAAGCGTGTGGATAGACTCCCATGCGGTTGCGTAGGTCAGTGCCCATATGTTGGTTAAAGGAAACCAACGGGGGATGTGTGATGCTTCAAATCTTTCCCAGAACCCCTACACAGCACCCATTGATATTTGTATCTCCCAAGGTGCCCCCCTCCCCCCCCCCGAATCTGACAGGGGGGGGTTTGAAAGGCTACTGCTTTCGGGGAAGCTCCCGACCGTCCACTTCCATTGTAGAACTAGAATCCGGGTCAACGTTTGGTGCTGTGCATGGACCTGCACCAGTCGGAATGGATGAATCCTTGCAAGTGCTGGGGTAAACGACCTACTGGTGCAGGATCTCGTCCATTCACAGTATCTTACAACTTTGACCCAAGGGCTAAAATGATGAATCAAGACAATATTTTAGCCCTAGGCTGAGGCCTATGGTTGAACTTGACTGAGGAAATGCCCTCCCACAAACGTCGAACCTGCACAGGGGCTCTCTCAGAAGACCGCCCTTCACCCTTCCTTTTAAGGGGACCATGTACAGGTTCCTTGTTTGATTCTGGGAGGGTATTAAATATCATGGGGGCTGGGGGGGAGGGAGGGGAGGGGGAGGGAGCCCTAAAAGGCCCTAAATAAGGCCTTATCAAGGGCTTATTTAGGGGCCTTTTTGGGCTCCCTCCCCCCCAGCCCCCATGAAATGATTCTGTATTGTTGACCCCCTACTAATCAACCCCAGTTTATTCATAGGGAGGGGTTCCCCTCAACAGTGAACAATCCCCACTAAAACCAGGGACACCCCCATATTAATCAACAGGGGTTGATTAATAGGTGTTCATTCTCCGGCTCCTTAGGACAGAGACATCATCCAGGCGTGCATTGTGCCGTGCTCGGATGGCCAAAGGGACGACAAAAGCTACACGCGATCGCATTTCTTGCACTAGTTTCATGGATGGAGCAGCCAGCACCGAACCCCCAGTCAATGAAAGTTGGCATGCAATGGACATTAGTTTGATTCGATTTCTATGGGCTTAGGGATGAGTTGGCGGCGTTTTTCAGACTTTGGTTTGGGAATCGGATTTTCCCGAAACGGGAAAAGGGGGCACTGGGAATTCTCCTCGGGACTCTGGACTCTTGGACGAGGGTATGGTGTGATCCGCCTTGGTGTGCAGAAGCCCATAGACAGTTTCCCGGCGCGGCCACGGGGTTGATTGACGTCGACCCCCGGAGTCAGAGCATATGCTGTGTACAAACATCAAGGGGTTTGCCTCCAAAGACGTTGACCCCCATGTACAAGCATCCAAAACGGGCAGGGTTCTACTTGTGATGTCTCAATACCAAAACTGTTTTACATGGGGTAGACAGAATATGAGACAGAGTCAGCACATATTATTTTCTGTGTACTCCAGATGTTGGCCAAGACTTGGTCTTATGCTTCCAGAGGGCCTATACAAAGCTTTACCATGCTGGCACCAGAAGTCGCTCAGGTTTTTATCCGGTGCTCACATGGAACCTGAAATCACCTTAACCCGGGCCCTATTTGGTGGATTGTTTTGGTGGTTTGGACGTTGGGGATACCATCGAATGTTTGGTTTCAAAAGGAAGTGCGTAGGGTTCCTTTCCCTCCCTGGGCTGTCCTTTTTGTTAGGAAAGCCCTGTTGGGATTCTGAGGAAAGCCATCATCATCTTGCTTGGCGGTTTCCAGGCGTCCGCTTCCGTTGGGCTTCCATTTGAGCTACGAAAGCTTCATCTGTTACCAGGGGCTCCGAGGACAGCCCAGTTATATCCCACCAGCTACCCACCTGGCTAAGACTTAGCTAGTTGGCTAACTGGCTGGTTCCCCTGTAAACCCCTGCAACAGCGAACCTGGCTATTTTTTGGCTGGGCAACTGGCTGGTTCCCCCTTTTTCTCTCCACAAACAAAAGTGCTAGCTCAAAAAAAAACGGAGCATGGGAAGGTTCCACATATCGAACCTGCGACCTCCAGCAGTCGCCTGCTTCCCATGGTACGTACCGCAGTCAGGGGTCAGGTTGACATCATAGCCTTTGCAAAGAGGTGTTTGGACTAGGGGAGCTAAGCAAACCCGAACAAAATTGCAAAGCCCCGCTTTTCTTCTTGTTGCTGGAAAAGCCGACTGCCAATTGTTTGCGGGTGTCCTTTTTTGTGGGGGTGAGATGGCTGCGGGTCAAAACGAATGGTAACATTTTGGCGTAGGTGCACCACCCATTTTAGTCTATTTTAGTGGGGATTGGGATGTTCATTGGGGATACGGGGTTTTGACCCATGGCCAGATGGGGTAGACTGCTGAGGTGACCTGGTTTGGCAGCCTCGCGGATTTCGACAACTTCGTTCAAGCGGAGCCCGCAGCCCGGGAAAAGCGACAAAAGCGACGCTGCACGCTGGCCTGGTAGATCAACGTTCCCTTCGGGCCCCAAATGACCATGGGTAGCGTTTACCCTTTTCAGTGGGGGGGCAAAGTCCAACTTTGGCCGTGCCCAAACCTTAGTAGTAGTAGCAGCCGCAGCAGCAGCAGTACTACGAGTACCTGGAGTCTGCATGACCCAAACATGGGTCCATGACCCCGTTACATGGTGGTTGTTTGGAAACATTTTACATTTTTGCTTATTGTGGTTTAGTGGGAAATCCAAATCCACTTAGCTGCTAGCATTTATATTTTTGCTCCCCACACCCAAGGTTCACCAATTATTTTTGGGTAATGACCAACCATTTTTAAAGGGTCATGGCTCTGAGTTCATGAACTTTAAACTTTTTGGGAAGACCATTTTAGTTGTAAACATAAAGTTTGAACTTTTTTTGGGCCATCCACTCAGCAAGTGAGATGAAGACTCCAGGTAGCAGATGCGTTTCTTTTGTCGGTTTTTTTGCACTGGCGGTAGGCTCGCGGGCTACTTCTGGCGGTCTCTGGGGCACTTCGGATTGCCGGGGGCCAAGTCCGAGGTCCGGCTCGCCAAGCCCAGGTCAGGCACCGGGAAAAGGACACCCTTCTTACCTCTTAAAACCACAAAACTGTTCGTAACTTTTTGGGTAACATGGGCTATATGTTTGTAACTTCCCCAGCTTGGAGTTTTAAGGGGTAAGCCTTTGAAGGGCTAAGGCAGGGCCTCTCTTTGCACCAACCCAGTTTCACCGGAGCTTGGGGGAGTTTCGGGGTTGGCGAAAAGCTTTGCTTTGGGCATGGCCAGAGGGTCCAATTACCTTCGTACTGGACGAGCTCTCCTCAGAACCCTCCAAAAGCCATCCTCAGGAGGTACCAAGACCCTCTGAGCAGCAACCCAGTTCCGGGTCTTCGGGGGATCTTCGGGTTTGCGAAAGGCTCCCTAGCCCAAATACCCCCCTTTTCTTTGGGTATGATGTCACCCCCTTGACTACAAATGGGGTACCATGGAACGCAGGTGTTTCCAGTGTTATGTTCCCTCAAAACCATGGCACCTGCCAATTCGCCGCGTTGCGGTTGCTCCTTTTGGCCAGTAGCAACACTTTGGGGGCCAGGGGAAAACTTGGCCACCGGCTCGCTCGGGAGCGGCTCGAACGCCGTTTTTTAGCCTTTCACGGGGTTGTGATTCAGCCTCCAAATACAAAAGCCACTCGTAGCCCTGAGAATAGGTGGCTGTGGGCTCAAATGCACGAACCAAAATGGCACCTTGGTAGATGGAACCAAAGACTAAAACCTGCGTAACCCTCTTCGTAACTATTTAGGTCCTTGACGATCCAACCCGATAAGCTTCGATTCCTTTGGCTTCCGAAGCGTCCAAGGAGCATCCAATGAAAAATCTGCCGACTCTGAAAAAACGGCACCTGGAACCTCAGAAATCCCTGAAACAGTTGGTTTTCATGCCCCAGAATGATTGGGTGACTTCCCTTTTTTCACGGTTAGCTTGAGGGTCCAGGAACATGTTTCACCAGCTGGGTGGAATTCTTGGGTGCTGACACACCGCCAAGTTAAGTGGTTAGTTCTGTTCGGTTATATGATCTGAATCTACTTTGGGCCGACTAGTAACATGAGTTTGTGCACAGACTCTACATCGTTGGGCCGGTAAGTAGGTGACCAAGGTTGCTAACCACGTATCTTTTTGGCGCCGGCAGCCCAGCCTTCCGGAGCGGGGACCCATGCAATAAAAGCTTCAGGCGACGTCCTTTCGGAGCCGGTCGGAGAGTTCTGGTTGTGCTCGATTCGCCAAGTGAGCATAAGTAGTTAGTAACCGTTCGGGTTGCTGACTTGCAACAGCCCAACTCACTCATAAGTAGGTTATAACAACTAACCTAGGTTGCCCTGGGTTATAATCTACTTAGAACAGCCCAACTCACTGATAAGGTTATACCCCAGATACCCATCACCACTTGCTAACTTGGCGAATCGAACATCCAGAGCAGGCCTTGGATGCTGAGACGATTTTTGCTACCGTTATCACCTTTGCGTGAGTCAAAGACTTTCGCTGACCCCCAGACCAAACCGCAAAGAAGACATAGAACAGTGAAGCTATATTTAGACCCGGTTTCCGAGCCATTTACCTTTTTTGGAATCTCCGCAAGTGGCGTCGTTTCAATGGAAACCACCCGTAAAGTGACTCCTTTGCCGGGGAAATCCAGTGACGCCTGCAGTTACGGGTACTTTCTTTCAACCTGCACCCCTAAGAATCACTTGTTCCCTCCTTGTGGGGAGTACCCTAGAGAACGCCGCACTTTTGCGAGGCTAGCTTGTTGGTTGAACCCTCTGACACGGAAAACCCCAAGGCTGTCCAAAGCGCTTTTTCGTTTTCCCCCCAAATCTAATCTTCACTGTTCTTGGCATGTTTTTTGTTTGTTTAGTTTTTTGGTTCTGTTCATTTTTACTGGGGGTCTGCAAAAAACAAAGTTGTTCGCTACCATACCAAGAGTAGAGATGTAATGACTTGTTCTTTTTTTTCCGTGGTTCGGACCCTCGAGAAGCCCCTATTTTTGTTTGGCGGGTACCTTTTGGTTGAACCCTTTGACCCAGGGTTGTGGGATCACTCGGGGTTGTGGGATCACTCGGGGTTCGTTCAACCACTTCTGTGATACTTTGGGGAATCTCCCCCTTTATATGGAGGGTGCAACGTCTTTGGGGTTAGGCCCTTTCGTGGATTCCATTTGAACCACAGCCCTGCCCCCGGTGGTTCCCTTTCGGTACGTACGGAGTTGGAGTGTGAGGCCTTACCGCTGGGTGGTGGGCTCTCAGCTGCCGGTGCTGTGGGTGAGGCACTGAGATGGGTATGGGTCAAAATGAAACAGGGCTCCTTAAAAGATACATTTTGCGACCAATTGAAACATGTTGCTTTTCAACACCAGAATGAAAGGAAACCACAATTTACAAGTTGCAATGTTCAGGTGTTTTTCATGTACGGATCCCTGTGAAACCACAAGGAGACCGCAGGTTTTATTCACCAGGGTTCCGTTTACCAGGGTTCGATTTTTGACCCACCGCCGGTTGCGCCGGCCTTGAAAGGTCTAGGGATCCCCAGGTTCCTTAATGGTTGGGGGAGGGGAATGGGAGATCGAATGTGCAGTAGCCCATTTTCCCTTGGAAGACCAGAAATTCAATCACTTCCTGAGTTGGTGGACTTTAAACTTTTTTGGAAAGACCATTTTAGTGGTAAATAAAAAGTTCAAACTTTTTTTGGCCAGTCAACTTGGGAAGTGAGGCGGTGAAACATGGTATTTTGAAGGTAGGGGGGGATGGTTTGGGACAAAAGCTTGAAACTGATGGTTGCGAAATCCGAAAACGCACCACGAAAGGAAGCCGACGGCCGCTTTTTGGGTCGGAGTCGGCCAAAACGAACCGTGGATGGTTGCGACATCCCGTCGCACCACTTCGAATCCATGGGAAACGATTGTTTATTGGTATTTGCTAGGTTCCCCAGTCGTGCCCTTTTACTCTTTTTGGGGGGAGGGTTCCCCGACTAAAATAGACTGCAGAAAAAGTTGGTACCCTTATTCTAACCTCTCTACTGGAGGACCTAGCTTACAGGAGCATCGTATCCGCAACCAGCGTTTCTCAAGTGCAGGATGTTTGTCCATCTGCAGAATGGGTCTGGGGTAAACTTACCTCTCAAAAACACAATTTTTCAACTTTTTGGGGGTAGCATGGGCTATATGTCTGTAAAAGATTAACTTCCCCAGGGCTTGGAGTTTTAAGGGGTAAGTAAATGATTGGATGCACCAGGAAGTCGACGCGGCCCCGATTTCGAAAGGCCACAAAAATGTCATGTTCAACCCGGATGAATCAACCCCTGTTTGCTAACATGGGGGTGTTCCTGGTTTGAGTGGGAATTTATACCACTTTTGGAGGCGCACACCGCCAGTTGATTAATATTCGGTCAACATGAGGGTAAAGACTTTGTTCCCACCAACAACGAGTTGAAGAAAGGCCTTTGGAAGGCTGGAGATGCCAAGTTATGGTTAGTGGTTAGCCTCTAGGGCTCTAACCCACCAACAGGGTTAGCTGAAAGGGGTTGCAACCTACGAACTTGACGAATCGAACACCCAAGTAGGTTTAGCCTATAGCCTCACTCCCTGCATTTCTGGACTTGATACTTTTTTTGGGAAGACATGTTTTGCGGCAAACAACAACAAGCTCGGATTTGTTTTGGCCCATCCACTCAGGAAGAGAGCAGCTGGCAACCACAGTTTTTATACTAGTTTTTGCTCTCCTGGCTGGAGAGCCTTTGCGGACTTGTTCGAAGTTTGGGGGGGGGGTTCTTTGATTTGCTCTATTTACCTCTTAAAAACACAACTTTTCAACTTGTTGGGGGTAACATGGGCTATATGTCTGTAAAGATTAACTTCCCCAGGGCTTGGAGTTTTAAGGGGTAAGTCTATACGTGACTGATTCCCCCGTTCCCTTGGTTCCCAGCCATTCGGTACGGTTGGAACTTTTGGCAGGGGATCTGAGCCCAGCAAATCGGAACCTTGGCACAGCTATCCGATTGAACCCTGCTGGGAACTGGGTTGATAAAAAATTAACGCAAAGTGTGGGCGTTGTGGGAAACCAGTCAAAGGGGCCTGTTTGTAATTTGGCCAGCAGCTTTTGATTGGATCCAAGCCAACATGAGGGGTGTCCTTCTGATCTACCTCTATTATAAACTCCATTCTGATGGTGGGATGGTGTAGGAGTGTGCCACAGCGAGAGATGAAGGAGAACAATCGATAGGAAAGAACGCCAGAATGAATACATCCCTTTTAGTCAGGGTTGACATGATACCCTGAGCAAGAATTGTGTAGGAGAGTTTCTCTCTGAGGCCTACATGGACCTGATCGCAGATGGCATACAGAAGCAAGACTCGCCTTTTGGCCCAAGCATCACGGGAAAACGAGTCGATCCTGGAGTGCTACGCCCTACTCCAAATGCCCGCATTTTTAAGTGTGTTTTTGGACGCAATTGTTGTCCATGTTAAATACCTCTTGTTTGGTAATTACATGGTTGACATGATACCCTACTCGACAAAAGTGGGTATTTGGAGCGGGGGGTACCCAATACTAGCCCTACTCCCAATACTCACCATTCTTAGGGTGCACATGGGCGTGCATAAGACATTGACTGGGATACGCACTCTCCGTGGCAAATTTTGTACTTGAGTGTTCGGCCAAGTTAGTAAGTTGTTGATAACCTAGGTTATAACCCGCTTATAAGTGCCGCATTCAGTGGGGTTAACCCTGCTATTAGTGGGTTAGAACCCTAGTGGCGATCCCCACTTACTAACTTGGCAAATCAAACATCCAAGTACAAAAGAAAAGACGGGTATTTGGGGCCCTTCCTCAACCCACGTGCTCACCCCAGTGAACAGGCGCACGACCTGATGCATTCCGCGTCTGTACAACTCATACGACAAAATCATGTCGTTGGTAGACTGGTGGCATGCAACCCGTATTTTTCAGTGATGATGCGAGGTTTGCACCCCCGACTCGTTTTGCTTTGCCTCGTGAAAGACTTCCTCGAGATTGCCCTCCAAACGCTGGCTGAAGGATCCCAAGCGCATTTTTGAGAACTCCAAATGAAGTTCACCTCCATACTTGGATGTTCCATTCGCCAAGTTAGTAAGTGGGGATCGCCACCAGGAGTATAAGCTACTGATGAGTGAGTTGAGCTGGTTGTAAGTAAATTATAACCCAGGTCACTAACCACCTACTAACTTGGCCAAGCACCCAAGTAGGAGAACTTAGGGGAAACCCAGCGGAAACCCATATTGTTCGAGGGATGGGGGGATCTTGCCAAGTAAAACCTACTGATGATTAAGCGGATTTGGGACGGTAAGTAGGTAACCGAGGTGACTAACCTATAGCTTACTGACTTGGCGAATCGAGTACCCAAGCAGGTCCGCACGTCGCTCGAAGTACTCGTGGTTTGCTCATTTGAGTGGGGCTTTTTTAGGTTGTGCCCCCCCCAATGGCTTCGGTGTCCCTTTTGTTTTCCTTTGAACGCGGTTTTCCTAGTCACCCAAGAACGGGGAACAGCAAAAAAGCCCAGAACGAAACAAATCCAATCAATCCCCAGACAAGTTGTCCCAAGTCAACCACCATTCCCTTTTGCCTTTTGTTCCCATGGGAATCCACTTCTCTGGGGATTGATTGCATTGGCACCCTGCACCACCGAACTCAGAGCCGCGACTTTCGATACGATTCACCGACCTAAATACCAACAAGCCTTACGGTTGGAAAAACCATGGATTCAAAGTGGTGCGGCTGCGGATTTTCATGCTTGTTCTTGGGAAACGTTTTAACATGTTTGCTGATTGTGGTTTAGTGGTTGAAATCGCCGCTTAATTACTAAATCTCTGGGGATTGATTGCATTGATACCCTGCACCACCGAACTCAGAGCCGCGATTTTTGCTCCCCTTCCAACGTCAACCAAGTTTTCATCCACAGTAGCTGGGCCTTTCCCTCAACTCAGCCGCTAGAAATCCCAGGCTTGGAGTTTGCGCCATCCATCCTCTTCCAAGGGTTGATGCCGATTCCATTCTCTTCACCCGTCCATCACCCGTCCTTCTCTTCTAGAAACCACCAGTTGTCCAAAAGAAAATGATTGATCCCTGCAGAGAATGGGGAGAGTACAGCTAGAACAGTACCTGGGCTGATATGTGTTTATTCTCGGGGGGAAAAAGCAAAAACGCAGTACCTGGGCGATTTGATATGTTTTTCGAAAAGAACAAAACAAAGGGGACAAAACAAAAAAAAACACACACACAAACAAAACAAACAACTCTCGGCGCTGAGGTGGTACAGCGCCGCGATGATCCTTGAGGCGTTGACCATGTGGCTTTGTGCCCGGGCCTCGGATCCCATCCGGATCCGATCCGCGGAGCGCGGCTGGCGCGGATCCGGCGGTGCGGCGGAGTTGCGGTGGAAGGGTTGCGGGTGCCTCGGAGGCTCCGAAGCCTAGGCCAGAGTCGTTTTTTTTTTTTTTTTTTTTTTTTTAATATATATATATATGTCTATGGTTGTGGCTCAAAATTAAAGGGGGGGCAAACCGCAGGTTTTGGTCCGGGTTTCCACTTACCAGGGTTCCATTTTGGTACCGGGTTTTTGAGCCACAGCCATATATATATATATATATGTATACCGCAAATGGTCCAAAGACACGTCAGGAAACCCTCAATTGGCGGGTGGGATTGGTGGTTTGGGATTTGAACCCGTTCTTCCAGAGGGTAACTGGGAAGCCCCTCCTCAACTACCAAACCACCAATCCAAATCACCAAGAGGAAGCTGAAAAAGTAATGTTAACCCCGGACCTAAGTAGAACCCCTGGTTGATTAATTGGGGTGTGTCCCCTTTTTAGTGGGGATTCAGACCACTTTTGGAGGGAACACCCCCCTAATAATGGGACAGGTTTATTCATCCCGGGTCAACATTACAAATCTACTTTGGTGGTCGCCAAGCGAAGGTAAGTCGTAACGGCAACCCTTCGGTTATAACCCACGGTGCAAGCGGGGCCCCATTTGGTTGGAACCCAGGTGGCGATCCAACCACTTACTAACTCGAATCGAAGATCCAAGAGCCAGAAAAAACAACCTTTGGCTTCCTCACTTCCTTTGTTCATGAACTTTAAACTTTTTGGGAAGACCATTTTAGTGGTCAATTTATAGTTTTAACTTTTTTTGGGCCATCCACTCAGCAAGTGAGCTTCCCTTTGGATCAACCCAGGATCCTATCAGCCATCAATAGGGCTCCCTGAAATCATCACCCCTACTAGGGAAGCTGACTTTAAACTGGCCCGAACAGGATTCCACTTTGTGACTGCCCCAAGGTAGACTTCAACCCAGGGATGCATTCCCCCGAAAAGGAGAACCCCGAGGTTTAAGTCTATCTTGGGTAGTCAAAAAGTGGAATTCACGGCCCAAAAGGTGGCCGAAGAAAGCGATCCGACTCCAAGATCTAGAAAACGGCTTGGATTTGCGTTTTTTTGTGGATTTCACCTGTTCCTCCCCCAAGTTATGTTCTTTGTTGGTACTCTTTTAGTACTCTTTTTTCACATCCCACAGGGGATCCACGGATTCACCGCATTCAAAACCGACTCCAAGAGCCCCTCCAAAAAGCGGCCTTCGCCTTTGATGTGAGGCGAGCCCTCCATCCACTCATATCCAGTTTTCACTTCTTGGATGGTTTCCTCACTCCCTGGGGTCACGGACTTTGGTCACTTTTGGGGCTACGATCGATTTTGGTGGCAAACAAACAGTTTAGACTTTGTTCGGCCGATCTGCTCAAGTGTGAGTTTCAGGTTGTGTTGCCAACCCGTGATGAAAAAGGGAGGCATTTACAATGAAACAATGCTGCAGTTTTAAATCTAGCCCTAGAAAAGACGGGTATTTCGAGCAGGGGGGAAGGGCAAGTATCGAATCGGGAATTTAGACAATCACTACAAGGGTTTCCAGTAGAACCATCACTACAAGGGTTTCCTTTAGAGTGTCCCTTGAAAAGAGACCCAAACAGGGGCAAGAAAGGTAAAGCACACCCATATCCCCTTAACTTACTGCCTGAGTTGGGCCCATTTTGCGAGTTCCCACTTTACATAGCGGGGCGGGAACAAAAAACACGTGTTTCGCTTTTCTTTTTTTTTTTTGGGGGGGGGTTCTTGGTGGCCAGCATGTTGGTGGAGATTCATGTGCACTGACCACTCTTCAGAGCCATAGCCCCTACCCCAATTCCGAGTTGTTTCAAGGTATTTTTCAAAGAACCGGGTTTTCCCTCCCATTTAGTGACTGGGTGGCACCACACCCCAAAACCAGGCCCTGTCTCCCAACGCTCCAAGACATGATGCAGTTGAGGCGAGCCCCCTGGTGGTCGCTTTCGTCATATGGGCCGCGACCTCATTTTTGGGCTGTTCACGGGCAATGCTCGAAATCCTTACCCAGCAATTCCCTCGCAAGGAAAAGGGAATCCTTTCCTTTGTAGTGGTTGTACTATAGGGATTAATTATAGAATATCGGATTGGCCAACCCGAACCATTTTGAACACCCGGTCTTTTGCTTCCCATCCTTGGATCAGGTCAAACAGAAAGACCCTCCAAGCAGATTGCGAGAGAAACGGCTCACCTTCTAAGGCAGGGTCCTTTTTGAACTAGGGGAACGGCTCCCAAAAAAAGTTGAAGCGGTTTTCCTATTTTCCTAAGCACATTGGACGAAAGGCTCATGCACCCTCTTGACACTTTGCCTTTTGGTTGTCCTCATTGCCTAAACAGCCAGATCTCACTTTGATTGGACCTGCAGCCCAGCTTGTTGGCCCTTGTGTCTCACCCTGTTTGGGTGGAGGGCACCGCCCAATCGTTGAAAGGAGCCAAACCAACCGAACAATTTGTTTTTGTTCCACAAAAAGCCCGAAACCGGACAAGAGGTTGTCGGCGTAAACTCCCATCATTTCTGAAGTGGCCAGTGCCGAGTTGGAATAACAGGCTCCCACAATGGGCTCCCGGCCAAACGTGTCCGGCCTTTCCGGGGTTTGGTTTCTGTCCTCAGCCCCCATGTTGCGCGGGGACTCGGGACCGCGGGGATTTCGATTTTGGACCCGGGCCTCAAAGCACAACATGAAGGTGTCGGCACCAATCGTTTGATTTCAGGAATGGAATGTACCTGGAGTCCCCGTGACCCTTTAAGAATGGTTGGTCATGACCCCGGGAATGACCAACCATTTTTAAGGGGTCCTTAGGGAGACTCCAGGTAGGGGAAGCTCATGCGGCCGGGTGGCTGTGGGTCGACACCGTTTTGGGATCCCATGTTGGGGGATTGGTGAATTCACCACCCATTGTAGAACCTATTTTGGTGGGGACTGGGATGTTCTCACCGGGGGTACGGGGTTTTGACCCATGGCCATGTATGTTTTTAGACTGGCACTTTCGATGGTCGTCAGTACGGACATATTCCTGCAGCAAGGCCTGCCATTTGGCTGGCGCGATTCCCCGCTCTTTGTTTAAAGTTTATTTTTCAAGCCTTCTGCCCTTTGACCGAGCGACTCGAATGGAGCTGTCCCTATTAGTGACCCCCTTGATCGTGATAGGCCGCCCGGATTTTTGTTGAACTCAGGTTGAATGTGTTCCATCCGGCCAAACCTGGCGAAAAAAACGAGTTGATCACATTGCGGCCAGTCCAGCAAACCCGGCAATGAATTTAGTTAGATGTCTGACTGATTCCATTGCCAGCAAATGTGTTATGGGACATTTTCAACATCGGGTTTTCTTTCAAACTGTTTGGTCCTTACGATCTGCTTGATATTGTGCGTGGGACCGCCACCTCACGGGGGGGGGGGGATTCAATATATGCGGCATTTGCTTTCCCTCAAAACTTGTCCGATAGCCATTGGCCCAGCTCCTTCAGTTGTTCAATTCGTTTCGGTCGGTCCAGTCCAGTCCACGCTGCCAAAAAAGGCAGCATGCTACTTTAAAACGAGGGGACATACTTCGCCTTTTTAAGTTGCCTTTGAAATTGTCATTTGACGTGCTCGAATGAAACCAGATTGTCTGAAGGTGCCAAAAGATATGGCCCCGTTTTGGACCCTGGCGGTGCCTTGGGATGCATTTGTCGGACTTGCCCATTCCCTTAGCCCGAGCAACCTTTAGGTCCCCCAGCGAATGGTGCCCTTCTTAACCCAACCTTTTTGGGAGATTCGGTTCCCCTACTAAAATAGACAGAAACAACAGTTGGTACCCTTATTCTAACCTCTCAAATCTGGAAGACCTAGTTTAGACCTTTTCACTTGACCTTTCTCCAATCGCATGTTTGCTTCCCGCGTTTGGTCTGTGTTTAGTGGCCCCCAAACGAGACAGCTTGTCGTTTTACTTGCCCCCCCATGCCCATATCCACTTTGCATTTGGTCCTGTCAACCCCTGACTCAAAAAGGATATATTTGCCATATAAAGCCGGTTCCTCGCAACATGGGTCCCCTTTGACGCATACCTGTTGAAAACTATATTGGATTCCCCAATTCTTGAATTGTTTGGACGGACTGAGGTCACCAACCTCTTTCAGAAAAAGCGGACGTACATGGTCTGTGACCTCATGGCGCCTCGTCCGGGGGGGCGGGGAGCCGTTTGGTTCCCTCACTTCTAGAGTTCTTGGACTTTAGTCACTTTTTGGGTTTGGTTGCCATTTGCGTTTCAGAATATGTTTCAACCTTTCCCTGTGGGGGTTTTAAAGAGAATTTATCACTACTGGACCCATTTGCTATTTTCTTCCGGGTGCCTTTTGGGTTTGGATGACATTTATGAGGCCCGCCCGCTCGTTCGCTCCCTTGAGGTCGCACCTGTTATGTGAAGTTACCCCCCGAGCTGGGGTCGCAATCTGTATTGTTAAACCTCACCCAATCGGGCTAGGGCAACGAAAGGGGGTTTCCACGTGTTCAAGGGTCCTTTATTTTTTCCCCGGAATACCAACATGTCTTCCATTTGAAAGGACAAGATGTGTTCTTTTCCCGTCCGTTTCAAATGGAAGCTTGCCTGTTGTTGGTTCGGTGGGAGGCTCGGTGGTGCCAACCCTAGCGGGGAAAATTCCGTTTGGGTGGTTTCGGTGTTGGCGGGATGGATTTTTAGTTGGTGGTTTGTGTGAGTTTGTTTTCAGGTGTGTTTATCTTTGTTTGCTTTATCTTCCGCGGTTTTTGGGCATCTCGGCCCGGTTGGTTCGACAGGAGCCATTCTTTGGCACATACCCATGTTTGAGTTCAGGAGAAGTGGCTGTGGAGAGTTGAGCAATCAAGCTGACTGGGTAGACAAAGGTAAGGGACAGTCACACGAAACAAATGCAGAGATCCGCTAAACTTTTTACATTGGTTTGGGCCCACTTTAGTACCGATCGGTTTTGATAGCTCAGGTTACCCTTAGTTGGTGGTTTGGATTGGTTTTTTGGAGATATGAACCCTGGTTCTTCTACTAGTAGAGTCTAAATGGGAAACGACGCCTAGTCTGTAAACCAGCAATCCAAACCACCAACTAGGGGGATTGCCTGTTACGAAACCAGCAGGTAAAGCTACAGGAGATCCTTCGAGTTTGACGGGTATTCGGCAAATTCATTGCCAGGCTGGGCGTACCTTTGGACAACCTTTTGCCTTTTTGGTGAAAGTCTTTTCTTTTTGGTGGTTTCCTTGATGGTCATCTCATGTACAGGACCTTGTAATCAACCCCCATGTACAGAACCTTTTCAGGGAACTTTCTTTCTAGAAAACCTCCGGAAACCCAGGCAAAACGGATCCGGTTCTTGAAAAGAACAATGGTTGAACAGGGCTCCTTAGATACATTTCGCCCATTTGAAACATGGCTTTTTCCACCCAAATAAAGGGAACCCACCATTTACAAGTTGCAATGCTCGGGTGTTTTTCATGCATCCGGATCCCTGAAAAGAATGGTTGGAATCAGGCCCTAGAACTACTGGACATCTACTTCCATAGGGCTCCAGCAAGCCACGTGCTCAAAACCCGGGGATTGGTAAGGGATTAGCGATCCCAGCCAGAAATCGCTTCGGAACTCCGCTTTAGTTCTTGAAGCAGGGTTCTGGGTCGACCATTTGTGTACCGGGCTTTGAGCAAGTGACTCAAACGGAAGGGAGCGTTCCGCGATGGCCCCGACCCAGCAGCGTCATCTTGCGACTTGAAGCTGCGGCAGTCGGCGTCTCCCGCGGAATTCGGCCGTCAGATGAGCCATGCTCACATCCTAGTCCGAATTATGGATTTCCCAAACCATGTAAAGAATAAAAGGGCAGCTGCACTAATTTATGTTTGGGACTATCCCCCGCTTTGCGGTCTTTCCAAAGCTTTTTAGGTATGAATTTTAGGGTAGACTCAGGGTAAACTAAATATGAAACAGAGACTGACAAGCACATATTGGCCAGTGTACCCCAGATGTGGGCCAAGTACTCGGCTTCACTTAACATTAGGGCCTAGTGTTGTTGTTTTTGTTTGATCATTATTATTGTGATTATTTTTCAAACAGGGTTATGGGGTACTTTTTATCGGGGGAACCCCAAAGTGGTAGTGTTCCCTTTGGTTTTCCTTAAACACCACTCAAAGTCCGGCACAACTCCAAAAGCATCTAGTCATGGTTCTAGAGGTAAACGATGAGCGGGCCCTTTTTTTCAATATTGGGGGACCCCCCCAAAGTGGGTGGTTTTACCCTTGGCGTGCCTCAAACACCACTCAAAAACGGTAGTACCTCAAAAACAAATCAACACACACACACACACACACACTCGGGTCTTCTCAGTTGTTCAGTGGCTCCAATTCTTTTTCCCATTTTTTTTGATGGCTGCCCCACTAACATGGTCCAAGCCCAAACAATGGGTTCCCTTTGTTTTGCCAGGGTCACTGAACAACTGAGACACACTCGGGTCTCAGGTGTCGGGTCTTGCTGCCCTGCTGACGTCGGGACCTCAAGAAACTGGGGATGTGCAACTCATGCGCTTGGCGATGGCTTCAGCTGTGCCCGCCTTCTTAAACAAGCGTTTTTTTTTGCCCCCGTGGATGGTGGCGACATCCATTTCGCACCACCTAATAAAGCCTGGTTTCTGATGATTCCCCTGCAAATACTAGCAAGCAATGGTTTCCCATGCTTTCAAAGTGGTGCAGGAGTTCGGGATCTTGGGTGAAACCGCCCAAGCGGCCTTCTTATGGCCAATGCTGCTGCCAAAGAGCACGCCAGGCTGCTTTGGCTCAAGTACTGAAATCAAGTGCAGATCCACCAACAGTGTCCCATACTCCATGTTCCATGCAGCCTTGCAGGCGAGCCCTTTGTGACCCCAATGTGTCTTTGTTACGGCTTGCTTCTTTTCACCGTAGCCTATGCCTGTCTAGGGCCGCCCCCAATCCCACTAGGGGCCGAATAATTGGCGCCTAAAGCAAGGCCCCTAGAAATGATTAGTGCCTTGCTGGAATCCTCTAGTAAGGGTTCCTTGCATTAAATTCCAGCAAGGGTTCCTTGGAATCCGCTAGTAAGGTTGTTTTGTGGGCCCCTCGGCACCACAGGACACCTGATGAGCATGGAAGCCCGCTCTTTTGTGTTTAATATCTACCGTTTCTTTGAAGTGCCCGCTTACTCGCCTGGTACTGCTTTGTTTTATTCTGCTGCAGTGCGTTCCGGATGAGCAACCGCCTGTTTTCACCGAAGTCTGGTGCTTTTAGGTAGGGGGGCAAGGAAAGCACACGCGATTTTTGTCAAGGATTCAGGCAACCCCTTGGTGACTTGGACTGGTGCTTTGGGGATTTGAAGCCGCACCTGCAGAAGTTAGAGCGAGCTCCAAACCACCAAGTGGGAAGCGGAAGAATTGGGCTGAGGTTGGGACAGAATCAGCACCGTCCTGTCCAAACCACAAGTCCCCAAATCCAAAGGCTGCGGTTCCTTTGGTTTCCGTCGGATCGATGCCGACCACGATTCCAATGGATTCGACCGCGATTTGGAGAGCAAGGGCCTTTTTTCGTGGCTTAAACTGATCGAGTGCCTCAAGTGGGAGTCAGAAAAGCCCCCTTTGGGTTGGTTAAAAGGACACCACAAACCAACTTGCCATGTTAGGGTGATCAACTACTGTTTTGAGAACCCCCAACTGTTTGGCCTGTTCAGTTCCGCAATCTGCAATATTTTTACTTTGAAGCGTTACGACAAATCCATCCCTGGGTTGTTTTCCAACAATGGGAACCCCGGATTGATCAATTCTGGTTTTTGATCGGATGAGCCACGAGTCCATTTTGTACAATCGAATCCATGGATCGGAGCAACACCGCGGAGGCTCGTCCCATTTGTGGTCTTGACCTTCATGTGGTACCTGTCGCGTTATGCCGCGGCCTGAGCTATGCGGTTTCAGTCCCGGCGATGAATCTACCCCTCACACCCACTGTTTTTAGGGTATCATGTAAACCCTCTACTAAAAAAGGAGGTATTTACCATGGAAAACCAGGTTTTCCAACAAAATACCCTAAACAAAGTGGGTATTTGGAGTAGGGGGTATTTCAACAAGGAGTAGTGGCAAGCCAAAAGTTTGGTTACTCTTCCTGGCCGATCCACTCGATCGGAAGTGAGTTGTTGCTGTTTGTTTAAATATCCCAAAAAGTCCATGTGGGATTCGAATCCCATTTCACCCACAAAAAGGATACTAGGACACCTTTTAATGGGTAAATCCGGAAGTGAGACATGTGTCCCCACCGAAATATGATGTCCGTCAAAGGCCCCCCTTCAGCTGCCCACACCGTTGGCTCAGGATCAAAGCCCGATTAGCGTCCATTTGCTTAAGAATATTTGTTATGTTCCCTTGTTGGTTTTATAGGGAATCTGTCACTACTGGTGAGCTTTTGTGTGACTAGGTCCCCAGCTAGGTGTCCTTCTCTACCAACTTTTTTGGTTGGGAGGGTTCCCCCACTAAAATAGACGACAGAAAAAAGTTGGTACCCTTATTCTAACCTCTCAAATCTGGAGGACCTAGTCAAACCCCAGTTTGTGAGGGATCGAACACCCCCTTTAAAACCAAATGGGAGAGCTACCCCCTCACCTCCAAACCACCAATCCAAACCACTAAACGGGATGGGTGAGGTGATAAAAGGTGCGTTGGGGGGATGGTTTGAAAGAAAACTGTGTGTGTGTGTGTGTTTGTATTTGTGTGTGTCTCTCTATTTGTTTGGGAAGCCTCCCCAAGGAAGCAATCACGCCTTCCCCCCCACTAGAACTCCGGGGGTGACTCGTGTGAATGGGTTTACCGCAAATCGGACTGGTTGAAATGGACAAAGGACATCTTCTGTGTCCCTACTTGTAGGCTCCCAAACTACCCACAAAAAAGGGAGCTCTCATCATTTTGGGTTGCAACTAGCCCATTCTTTTAGAGTGTCCATGTTTTTGCAAGAAACCGACCACTTGGTGGTTCCCCAGCATCGCACGTTTTTAGTTTGTCGAGTGCGGCAGTTTCCGCGAGTTCGCCACAAGTTCTCGACCTTTTTGGGGGTCGAAGGGGAGCAGCCGGAAGCCACGAACAAAAACCGGCAGCCAGCTGGCAGCTCATTCGACAGTGAGGTCGAGCATAGGCTTTCTCAGTTGTTCAGTGGCTCCAATTATTGTTTCCCCTTTTTTTTTGGCGGCTGCCCCACTAAAATGGTCCAAGCCCCAAAAAAGGGTTCCCTTTTTTTTCCAGAGTCACTGAACAACTGAGATAGGCTTTAGCTGCGTCACTTTTTGAAGCTGGGGATTGCAGTAGGGCCGGCCTAGGTGACTGTGTATGTGTGTGTGTGTGTGTGTTTGTTTGGGGGCGGCGACAGTTGAAAAGGTGGGTTTAAAGGGAAAACTAGAGGGAAACCACGATTTTTGGGGGTCCCTCTATAATGACACATACCCAGGCAAACCGTCCCGTCTCACTCCCTGAGTTCCGGAGCCTGTCACTACTGGGAAGCATTTGTATTTTTATCCTTGGGACTAAAGCAAATGGAGGGAAACTGTCAACATTGCAAGGAGTTGCAACTTCTTCATCTCACCGGAACACGGAAACCGCGATAAATCACCCCCCTCAGATGACCCACTGTAATTG
This sequence comes from Effrenium voratum, assembly GCA_963377175.1. Classification (NCBI taxonomy): domain Eukaryota; class Dinophyceae; order Suessiales; family Symbiodiniaceae; genus Effrenium; species Effrenium voratum. Next base: position 135,834 of record CAUJNA010000069.1, read on the forward strand.
ATTCATCCTGTTCCCCCAATTCGGCTTTACCCTACATGCACCCAACTTAAGGTGCACATTACCCTATGTACCAGTTGGTTAGCACCGGGGTTGTCGGGGTTGGGCAAAACGTATTTAAACAACCGGCTTCGGTTTTGCTTTAGAGGGAAAGCCGCCAGAAGAAAGCACCAAGTCTTAGGGTTGCGGCCTAGTGGACCCCCCTGTTTCGTATGTGAAGGGACACCAAGAGGAAACATAAGGAAACCAAATAAGACACAGCTGGACCCTGAAAGTTCCAACTTAAATGGGTTCTTGCAACACAAAAATTATGGGGTGAATTCCACCCCAACATCATGGAAGGCTCCATTCTTTCTCTCTCTCTCTCTCTCTCTCTCTCTCTCTCTCTCTCTTTTTCATGGGTAATTGATTTTTCCGCTGGGTCCAGGCCGCCACTCTCTCCGACGGGATCGGATTTGGCTCGGCCGATCGATCCCAGGCGATCTCCTCGGCAAATCCATTGCCCGGGGCGGTGGTCTTCTTCATCGCCGGCGCCCCGAGTTTCGCTCCCGCGCCGAAAGCATGGTTGGTGTTGGGAAGCATTTTTCCCATTTTTGCTTATTGAGGTTTAGTGGTTGAAATCCAAATCCGCTTAACTTAACTGCTACAATGTATTTTTTTGCTCCCAACAGCTCTTGAGATCTCGCTCGCTGTCTCTTTCTCAGTTGTTCAGCAGCTCCAATGATTTTCCTTTTTTTTTGGTGGCTGCCCCACTAAAATGGTCCAAGCCCAAAAAAGGGTTCAGTTTTTGTCCAGGGTCACTGAACAACTGAGCTTTCTCTCTCTCTCTCTCTCTCTCTCCTTCTCTGTTGTTTTTGTTGTTCTGAGGCTCGGTACCCTTTTTGGGATATGGAAAAACGAGCCGCGAAACTTGCTGGTGCGATAGGCAGGGAAGGAGGGAATGAAGCCAGGGATTCCCTGAAAGGCAACCACCAGTTGGATGGATTTTTTGGGGTCATTCCATTTCTCCTTCCCTTCTCGGCACCAGCAAACAATTATCTCTCTCTCCAGCGGGTTACGCAAGGAAGCGGGGCGCTTCGCAGTGGTTGTCCTATAAGGATTGTGGATTAGGATTGGCCAACCCCTCCATGTTGAACAGCCCAAAGTCTCGCCCTCTCTCTCTCTTTCTCTCCCCGACCTCCAGTGATGACCTTCTTTGACTTTCTTGAGGGGGTGACACAAAAAGCAGCAAAGGACTTACTGGGCCCAGTTTTGGACTTCTCGAAAATACTGTGGATGGACAAACTGCTGCATCACTTTGAAACCATCTTTGAAACCACGGTTGACACCTTTTCTTTTCAGGGGAAAGCATAGGCCGAAGGCCAAAGGCCACGTGGCACCAGCAATCCCGAGCAACTGCACGAGGCGCACTTGCGCAGTTGGGGCTTTTGGATAGGAGCATTGGATGGTTGGGAGGGTACCTGGAGTCTCCATGACCCTTCAAAGTCATGCTCAGACTTACTGCAGCTTCTAGCCTGCCTGCATTTACCTTTGCAAACTTTATAAAAGACATGGCACCGTGGCATCACAAGCCAATGCAGATAATAAAGGGGTCATGACCCCATTTTTTCAGGGTCATGAAAAGAACTTGCAGGGTCTGGTCAACTGACAAAGGGAGGTACCTCCTGTCCACTTTGCCATGGAGCCCACCACACTGGACACTACTGCAAGGGGCAGGGTACTTAGTAACTGGTTAGTAAGCCTGGTTATGACCCACAAAAGCCATGGTTATAAGTCTCCGTTCAGTGGGTTTTTTCCCCAGGCTTACGTCCCTCTAGGCATCATTGGACCCTCCATCGAAGGGGTTGGACCTCCGTTGGAAGGTCTTGGACCTCAAAAACTGCGGTGGGCACGAGGGCACTTATCTTGCAAAACCGGGTCCTTCAGAACATACCCTGAAAGCATTGGGTACTTGGAGCAGGGGGTATGCTATTTTTATTGTTTTTGGCGGGGGGGGGTTCGGGGTTCTTCAAGAGATACTCTTCCTCCAATCATGGAAGCTGACGGGGTTTTGGAAGGCCATGTTCCCTTTGGGGAAAAACCTCTCCTTGCATTGTTGGCAAAAGCGTACCCTCCCATCCACATGGAGTTTTCACAGGAGAGTCCTGGTTTGGACTCCATGGCAACGTGGACCAGAGGGTACCCTCTGCTTCCGGGATTGTATTTGTAGGTTCGTTTGGTTACCTACTATACCTCAGGACTTTAGTCACTTCTTGGGTTTGGCTGCCATGTTGGCGTCAAGCGACTTAAGGCCAACCTACTCAGGAAGTGAAAGAATCATAGGGACATGGAATCACTATTCAACAGGGCGGTGGGAAAAGGAATCCACTTCCGTGATACAACAAAAAGAAAGCCTCCCAAAGACTACCCCCCTCACTCAAAGAGGGGATTCCCAAAAGTAACACAGAAGTGGTTGGACACCCCCTTTGTGATCCCACAACCCTGGACAGATTGTTCCTCAAATAATGGGACCCCCTCCCGACCAGAATCGGAGCCTTATTTTTCAAGAACCCAAGAACCCTGGAAATTCACTGGGCATTTGAGCTTTGGAACCACTCCGACAAGACGGGTACGCTCCTAAGCCTACCTTCCAACCATTCTTTCCAGGGATCCTTCTAGAAAACCTCCGTTTTTTTTCCAGGGAAAACGGATCCGGTTTTTGGTATGGTTGAAAAGAATGAACCATCCAACCCCGTTTTCAACAAAAACAATCAAGAAACACCAAGTTGTCAACCACCCCCCCCCCCCCAGTTTATGACTAATTTTTTGCGGTTTTGGCGGTTTTAAACATCACCTTTTTGGCCCATGAAAGGTGAGTGTCCCTTGGTGGGGGTGATGTTCCCAGGGGAAACAAAGGGAGCCCTGTATGAGGGGACTCCCTTGTATCACAGAGGTGGTTGGACAAACCCAAGTTGCCGGGTCTTCGGGCGCCCGTCAGGTCTCCGCGGAGCTGACGACGCTGACCTTCAAGCCTGGAGCCCAGGTGAAAGCTGGCGGCTCGGTTTTTGTTTTTTGGAGGAGTCGTCCCCCGTCCCCCACCGAAAAAGACAAGAAACGGTTCATCCCTGCAAGAGACCCCAAATTTTGTACCCCCCCCCCTGTACCAAAAAAAAAAAAACAGATCCTCCCGGCAAGAGACCCCAAATACCTCCCCCCCTTACCAAAAAGACATATATCCCGGGAGGACACCCCAGATAGTATTCAGTTCAACCGTTGATGACAGGTGGCCCGGAAGCATAGCCAGACGTTAAATAAAACCCTGACCTGATGGGTCGGCTTAGTGAGTAAGTGGGTCGGTTAAAAAAGGATGACAGGGATGGTCGTTCACCTGGAAGTAAGGATCCTTAGCGCCTGCGCAACGTAGAATCATTCCTATGAAGTGAGCCATGACCCAATCGGCCTGGCACTCTTGAGAAAATGGCGGAAGCTGCTTGGGTGCTCGGCCCAGTGAGTAAGCGTTTAGCAACCTATCGGTTATAAGCTACTTATGAGTGAGTTGCGCCAGTAAGTAGGTTCTAACAGGGGTTACTACTTTCTAGCTTGGCGAATCAAGCACCCAAGCTATGCCAGGATTTCATTTAATTACCATATTATGCAACATTCCTGTGGTTGTCAGCCCAAAGAGGGGACCCCCTGAATATGCTGCGAGAGGAACCCTAGCCCTGTACAAAATGGTTTTTTTGCCATTTTTCTTTGTCGAATTTTTAAAAGTGGCGATCGTTTCAATGGACACCTGCAGCTTTTGGAGGCCCCTGTTCAACTGAATTCATCCGCGCAAATTTTACCCACGCGGAGCAAATTGCCGGCATGAGTTTTGATTAAGGGAACTCCAGTTTCCCCCTGCAACGACCTTTCTTAGGAGATTGCCTTGCGTCTGCCTACAAAATCAAATGGCAGCCAAAGGTTACTACAGCCATGCATGGCAAGGGGCGCTTCCGGGGGTGTCTTTAGTGGGGATCTCCTTGCTGAAGAGAAGCAACAGGAAACCCGCCAGTTCACCATATCCACCCCTGTAGGATAGCGCAAGAGTACTAAAATCGTATTAAGAGAGGAAGGACTGGTAAAACAACATGCGAAAACCACAGAAAACGTATCCGATCCGTTTGCTGGATATATCCAAAAGCTGGGTCTTTGGAAAACCCGCACTCCCGTTGGATTCGAGGTGGGGCCGCTCCAACTGCCTTGCATGCTGCTAAGCGCCCTGGCAATCGAACACTGCGAGTTCGAGGATTCGCAGCACTTGAAATCCATGGTTGAAACCATAACGTTCGTTGGTATTTACATGAATCATGAAAATCCGTTTTTGCTTTTTGGTGGTACGAAATGGGATTTCGTCCGTCCACAGTACTGGGGGGTTCTTGTGATAGATCAGTTCTTCCAATGGCGAGTTTGAAGATCAATTCGATATACGTTGTTGAACCCCACTTCCTGGTTTCCATGGTAAAGACTTCCTTTGTAGGGGGTGACTCCATACCCTAGCAAAAACGTAGCTCTTGCCCAACTTCCCAAAGACTTGGCTAACGACTGGGAAACTCTGAAACGCGACTGTTGCAAGGTGAGCATCTAACCATGTTAGTCAGCTCTCCCACCATATGTCTTGTTGAAAGGTTTCTTTTTGACATCATCCTTTTGGGCCCATTCACTTTGTGAGTTTCCCTAGGGGACGGTAGGGGTGATGATAGGGAGATGTTGGGGATCCCTTGTGGCTAAATGTTTGGATGCAAATTAAACCAGAGAAGACCTGCCTCACTGGTTGTTTTGGGTTCACATCATACTTGGATGTTTGATGCGCCAAGATAGAAAGTGGGGATCGCCACTAGGGTTCTAACCCACTAATAACAGGGTGACCCCCACTTGGGGGCACTTGAAAGTGGGTTGTAGCCTAGGTTACCAGAAACTTACCAACAGGGCCGAACACCCACGTCCCCGCTTCAAATACCAAGCTTGTTCGTTGTTTTTGTTTGAACCTAGTTTTCCGAAGCAAATACCTCTTTCTTTTAGTCAGGGTTGCCATCATACCCTATCATCCTAAAAGGAGTGGGGATTTGGCTTAAGGGTACCCTCCCATCTACTGACATGGAACCTCACAGGGGAGTCCTGGAAGACAAGTTTCCTCTTGAAGGGACCCCCTGTCAGGTGCCATGTTGGTGGGAGAGAGGTCTCCGTGACCCTTTAAAAATAGGGTAATGACCCCATTATTTTTGGAAATGACCCCAATGTTTAATCAGTCAGAAGAAACTCCAGGTATTTGGCGTAAGGGGTACCCTTTTAAGAAGTAGGTACTTGGAGTGGCCATTAAGGGTCCGGAAAGCAGCGCGGACCAGTGTGCGCTAGGCGTTCGCACTGGTCAGAGTTGTGCCCCAATCGCCCCACATTCTCTTATCTTTCATTTGCTGAAGAATGAGGAAAAACTACTTCCAGTAGTGAAATCAGTGGTGTATTTTCCCCTGTTGGTTTTAAACTGAATCGATTCACCACTGGAAATATGTTGGTTTTATCCCCGGGGGCTTCAGCAAGCGGAAGTCATAGTGAACGTTTTGGGGCTTTTTGCAGGGCAGGATTTGTCGACTGACCAAGGAGGAATTTGCCGTGGAGCACCCGGGTGTTTCAACATATGGCTGTGGGTCAAAATTAAACCACCAGGGGACCGCAGGTTCTAGTCCATGTTTCCTTTTACCAGGGTTCTTGTTTGGGTACCTATTTTTGACCCACAGCCATATGGGTGTGACTTTTCTTGAGGCTGCCCCTCTTCGAAGCCAAGAGGAACACCCTCCCTAAACAAGAGTAACAAGACACACCCATATCCAGTTGCCCAGTGGTGCCTTTTTTTCCCCAACAGCTGAAAGCTTTGGGGTCTCAGCCCAGATAGGCTCCGGGGTGGTCCGGGGCGGCCCGGAGGTAAGGTTCCACGAGGGTTCCACGAGGGTTCCACCAGGGTTGCACCAGGGTTCCACCGGCGTTTTAGCAGGGTTCCACATGCTGTTGGGGATATCACCTGAGCTTATTTCTTCTTTTTTTTTGGGTAAGGGTTCCGATTTCTTTAAGCTCCCCCAACCAAACAAGGCTGCCCTTTTTTTCCCACGGAAATCCACGGGCGTCTGAGCATGTTTACCAAAAGGCGTCTGGAGGGCCTAGGGTTTGGCAGGCCTTCCTTGCGACTTCTCAAGTTCCTCCCAGTGAGGCCCACATTTTTCAGGCTTGGCCTTGGTCTAAACCAGGAAGGCGTGCGTCAAACATCTTTGAACGTGGTTTCTTTGGTGCATTTTGCTTGGCTGTTAGGACTTTAACTTTTTGCCAACTAATGGGTTTTCCACTAAACCACTAAAAGTTAAACTTTTAGCAGGGGACCAGAAAGCCACCGAGGTTTCCCTCGACCAACAAAAATGGAATCTTTGTTTTTGGCGGGTATTCGGCTGCTTCGCCTGAAATTCCTGTAGACTTGTTCGACTACCTGACTGAAACACCCCCCCCCCCTCCCCCCCTGGAAGGTAGATGTTCTCTAGGCATGCCTCACATGTGCCACAGGGCGCCTCCAATTTCCGCAGCACCGTTTCTAGTTGGGCATGACATGTGTCAAAATAAAAGGACCTAAAAGTATTGGTTTCCTGTTGCTGTCCCTTTAAACCAACTATACTTTCCACATAAAAGTATGGGTTTCCTGTCGGGTTTCCTGTAAACCAACTCCAAAAACAGCAAACAGACCGACCGCTCTTTGCACCTGAGGTCTTGCATCACGGCCGGTCTTCCGAGACCATCCGGGGGAGGGGGCATATGAAGCACAGGTTTCCAAGGCAAAAAAAGATGGGCGGAGAAATCGCGATGCCCGGCATCTTTCTTTGCATTCCCCCATGTTCCGCCCAAATTGAAAACCAGACAACTGGACATGTCCATCGAACCTCGATTTTGAGATTCAAGCTGTTTCCACAAAGTCAGTGACCCTCTTTTGCAGGGTTCAAATGCCTGGAGCGAAAGGGATGACCAGTAGGGGTTCAACTGCTAAGGGAAAATAACTAAATACAACACGTGGCTGGCTTTCAGGGATGAGCAAGGGTGGGGGGGGGAAGGTTTTCCATTTTACTCGAAACCAACGAGGAAATGCAGCAAGTTGTCAAGCTTCCAGGCACCAAACAAAACGTAGCCGGAAAAACCCAGGAATTCCCATGCTGTTTGGGATGGTTTGGGTTCCTTTCGTGAGCTACGCTATCAGGGAGCAAGTGCCACGAGTCTTCCTTCCAAGTTCAATGCCAAGCGGGCATCAGGAACTATGCATCAAGCTCAAAATCTTCCATTTGCTGAAATGAATATGTTTTTATTGCCCCTTGTTGGTTTCAAAGGGAATCGATTTCACTACTGGAGATATGTTGAGTTTTTTCGGGGGCTTAAGCAAATGGAAGATCCCCAAGCTCAAATTTGTCAAAATTACACCACAGGACTGCAGGTTTAGTCCTTATTTCCATTTCCCAGGGACCCATTTTGGGCACCCATTTTTGACCCACACCCAGATACCCCCCTAAAGTTTAGCAGGTATATGTTGAAGAGCCGGGTTTTCCGTGGTAAATACCTGCTTCTTGAGTCGGGCTGACACACCCCTCACTTTTGGCAGAACTCCAGAACCCCCCTGTTCATCCAGGCATGGTCTTCCCATCTTCTGCTTCCCCCTGCTGGTCTTAGAGGGAAAATGGTTCACGGCAGTTGGTTTTTTCCCAAGCTATGGAGGTTATGAAGTGAATCTGAACCTACCTTTTCTGGTGTACCTCGAGATTGGGCCCCCTTTTGACACCTTACTCCAACAAAAAATGGCTTTGGGGAGTCTAGATGTCAATCTGCAACGGGCTAAAGCCCTATACGAAATTTTGATAGAGCTTCCCTTTGGGGTGATGCATCTCTACTGCTATTGGGTTGGATCTTCAGTTTTTTGTTCAACTTGTTGCATTCCCCTCATATGTCCTTTTAAGCAAGAACTTTAACTTTTTGCGGGATCGACAGCACCCAAGGCATGAAAGGGACATAGTAACCTTTTGAATTTGGAATCCCCCCCTCCACCGTCTTCACATTTCCATCTTCGGGTCGACTCGACGTCTCACCGGGCGATCCGTGTAACTCCTCCGCCCAAGGCGGAGCTTTCGCGTAGACGGCGCCCGAGTAGAGAGTCGACAGGGTTTCTCCGAGGGACCGTTCCAGATGACCAAGCCAGAAGCATAGCATTGGAACCATATGGCAAAAGGCAATATCACCAAGACCCTAGGGAATAAGGCAAGATCACCAAAACCATAGGGAATATCACCTTGTACCCACAGGGATCACCAAAGTAGGGAAGTGATGTTTGACATGGAGGTGTCAGCCCTGTTTGGTTATGGTGTTATTTTCTTTGAGCAGGCACTGATTGTTGACCCTTCTAGGATTTTCGGAGCAATACATTTGGTAGTGGGTTTCTATTCCGAGCACTACATGAGTCAGTGGTTTTGTACTTGCAACGAGATATGACGGTTGGGTTGCACGGTCGGTTTGATGTTCTTTGTTGTTTTTGAGATACCTACCCTTAAGGCTTGTTGGAGTAACCTTTCCATTGGTTTGCTTGGATGTTCCGTTCGGGGCCAAGCCTCTAGCCCCGCAAAAAAAGAAAAGAGTCAAGAGCACTGGAGCACCCGTCGACGAGTCAGGGCCACACTCGTGGCCCAATTGGCGCCCCTTCGGCTTATTGCGACAAGAGAAAGTCGCAGCAGGAGAGTTGGTGCCTTTTTGGACTCCCAAGTCACCGTCTCACGGCGAGGCTTCCGGATGAAAGGTTCGCGAATTTTTCGAGCTACTCTCCCAAGCGGCCCACTTTGTTGAGATGATGATTTGATTTCTCGATATTTCCCCTTGACCCAAGAACGAGGGAATCAAAACGGGGAGTGCCAGGCTGTTCAACATGTACCAACTCAAAGAAGTGGGTATTTGGGAGTAGATGCTACGGGCAACAGAGTTGGCGGCGGTCCATGCCAGGAGTATGGGAAAACAAAGACGTCCCATCAAGGACGCTTGCAACCAAATGAAAACCCCATCAAGGACTTTGAATTTTAAGGGTACCCACAATCGGGACCCACAGAACCCCGTTCCACCAAGCAAGGCCCCGAAAAAGAAGAAAGATCTCCATTTTGCCCATCCATTTGAAACATGGCGGGCTTTTTCAAGTAACACCATGTTGGCTGAAGGAGAAAGCAACACCATGTTCTCCTCACCTTTTGCTTCCAACATGTTGGCTGCCCTAGCCTTAAGGCTTGCAAAATAAAGCTGGACAACACCATTTACAAGTTGCAATGGGTGTATAATGCATCCGGATCCCCGTTTGAGGGTCTAAGATGCCTGACAGGGGGTCCCTCGGCGAGGAAACTGATGTTACAGCTACCCTTTACACAGGTGCCATGTTAGTGGGAGAAAGGGCAACCAGAGAGGCAAGGTGACAGTTAGTTTGGAAAAAGGGGCGAAGGAGGCGCTTGTTGCGGACCGGACCCCCCCCCCACGCCTCACAATCTAGATGAACCATCCAGATAAAAACCATGCCATGGAACCCCTGTTTGAGGAAGCACAAATGGTTTGGTTGCGATTTAAGCAGGAATTGCAAATTGAAATGCCTCCCTTCTTGAATACGTGCTTCAATAGGGAGGAGGGGGGGTGAATCCAGAAGCCACCAATCCCTACTCCAAAGTTACCCGCTTTTTGAAGGGTACATTTTGAGAAGCCCTAGTCTCCCAGAACAAAGACCTGGTTGTCACAAGAAAACCACCTAACACGTGCCCGTCCACGGCAAATATATCAAGCCCGCCCAAGCCAACACTTCGATTCAAGCGCCCGTCGGCAATTCGAGTTGCGCAGCTATGGATGGCCAGCGACCAGTGTGAAAGCTGGCACCTCCCCACTTGTAAACCATACCTCAGTCGCTCAGTCGCATCCTTTTTCCCTTTTTTTTTGGTGGCTGCCCCACTAAAAATTGTCTTCCCAAAAAAGGGTTCCCTTTTTTCCAGGGTCACTGAACAACTGAGATACACAGCCATTGTTTCTTGGTATTTGCAAGGGAATCATGATTCCAGAGTTTCTTAGGCTTAGGTGGTGCAGGAGTTTGTCCATCCACAGTATCATTTGGTCATCCAAGCAGTGCAGTAGAAGCTGCCCCATTTCAGCGGGGCGGCTACAAAGCAAACCCACCTGGCATCTCCAGATTGTGGTCAGCGGATTTAAGTCTACATCGACCAGGCAAACACCCGTTACTCACCAAGGCCCAAAGAGAATCTGTTGGTTTCCATGATTTGGCAACCATCTTTAGTCATGGCCCCACAAAGTGATCGTTTCGCCCTTGATTTCTGGGTGCGTTCTGGGGCAACTGAGGTTAGAACGTACCAACCTCTTTTAGAAGGGCGCATATATTGGACTTGGTAGCCCTTAGCAAGCGAGCAGATGAGCAAATGATCAAACCAAGCATGCCCAATACGTAAAGCCGGTTGCGAAGTCCATTTCGCACCCAAGGAACCCTGTGAATGAGTCGATTCCCAAACGTAAATACCAACCAACAATGCTTTCGACCATGGTTTCAAGGTGGTGCCAACAGATTTTGCCACCATCCACAGTAGGAAGCCGTTGTTTGTTGGTATGTACATCCGAAACCAGAGTTTCTGAACGGTGCTGCAAATTGGATTTCGTCCATGGACAGTACGAGCCACAATGGGTACAAGGGTAGTAAGGGATAGTCCCGACCACAAATTGGTGCCTTCGCCGCCCTTTAATTCTTGACATGGTTCTGGATAGAGCATTTCAAGGATGCAATCCCCCCTATGAATCAACCCCGGCTGATTAATTGGTCCTCCAAAAGTGGCCTGATTCCCCACCAAACCCATCCCCCTATTCGTAAACTGGTGTTGATGAATTGGTCTCCATTCCCAGGCAGTGGCTCAAAAAAACGGTACCAAAATGGAGCCCTGCTAAGTGAAAACATGGGCCAAAACCTCCCTCCTGTTTGATTTTGAGCCACGCCCACCAGGCAGGTGTTAAGATTATGACTCTAAGGGACACCCTCTGGTTGAGACTTCGTCCATCTCATTAGACCTTGAAGAGACCTTGAGGAGATGAGACTTGTGAGATGATTTATCTTGGTGGCTCCCGAAGGCCATCCGGTTCAACTGAGCTTCTTCGCCTTTTAGTGCTCAGTGGTAGTTGTTATTCAACCCGCTAAAAGTTAAACACGTTTGGCGGAAAATCTGAAAACGGGCAGCCCAGTTGTGAGACCTTCTTGATCAAAGCTCATAGGATTTGCCAGGCCGGTGCCTAGAACTTGGCAACGACAGACATGAAGCGGTGTCTGAGGCTCGGTCCATGCGACCGAGGGTCTTGACGCTGGCGGCATCCTATGGCCGGCTCGCATAGGCGTAAAAAGCGAGCTCGCCGCAAAAGTAACGCCCTTTACTTGACGGATGGGAGGGTGAGTTGGTTCACATGAGCGCCGAAAACACCTATTGGCCACTTTGGCAAGTTCTACTGGCTTCAGAAGGAAAGGTGCCAGCCTTTACCAACTTGTTTGGTTGGGAGGGTTCCCCTACTAAAATAGACTGCAGAAACAAGTTGGTGCCCTCATTCTAACCTCTCTACGGGAGGACCTACACCTGATTTCAGGTGTTGGATACATATTTGTGCAAGTTATAGCGACGCTACTTGGGGGATTTACAATGTCATCCATGATGATTGAAGTGGTTTCCATGTTGTTTTTTGTTCGGGCGTGAATTATAACACTCTTGGCGAAAGCGGGTTTCGAGCCCCTATCACAGCTGACCCACACACGAATCGCTTGGTGTGTGTGTGTTCCGTGTTTGGACCTGCGTGGGGTATAGTTGGCAGCAGTCGGCACAAGGGACCCCAATGGTGGCCCACCAATCTCCTGGGAAATCTTCAAAACTGTGCTAATTGTACCCATTTATTAGTCATGCTGACTGATTGTTACTCATTATTGTGTAATGAGTCCCCCATGTACCATCGGTTTTTGAGTCCCTTGGTTGCGGATTTCGAGTTTACAAGTGAAGCAACCGCAAAGTATGGTGGAAAAGGACAGACTTACTCACCGCACTTGTTCTATTGCCCCAAGCGAATCGACCGATCGCCAGGTTACGGCTTTCCAGTGCCCAGAGGCTCCAATCCGATTGATGTTGGGCCTTCAGTCAACCTGGTTTTGAGAATTCCCGGGTCCCAAGCACCAATTCCGGGGTGTCTAATGCTTCGGGGTCTAATGGTCTTCCATAAGCCGAAGCCGATCGGGGCCTTTGGGTGGATCACCTTTTCCTAGGTCCTTTATGAATGTGGGAGGGAGCCCCAATAAGCGCAATAAGCCCCAAGTAAGGCCTTAATTATTAGGGGCTTAGCACCCAACCTTCTTACCCACCTCCCTGTCCAGCCGGTGGTTGAGGTTGGGAAAGAGAGACCGAAGGAAGCGACCAACCGACAGGGAAAGGGAAATGAGCGCTCACAGAGAAGCGAATGGACCGGACCAGCCATTTCTCTCTTCTTGGCTGGTGAGTGGGGCTTATTTGGGCTCTCCCCCTCCCTTCCTCCCCTCCCTCCCCTCCCTCCCCCCCAGCCCCATGACTTTAGGCAGGTGAGTCGCAGGTCTTAGATTTGGCTGAGTAACGATAATCAAGGATGGGCCATTGCGGGGGGGGCCATTCCGGGGGAGACAGGCTCTGATGTTTGGGTGGTGGTCAAGTTTTAAGTCTGATTTGTAGTGTGGATACATGATGATAAATGTTTGTTTTGATTGTCGTGGTTTGGTTGCGTGCTTGTGGCTTGATAGGCTTGTTTTGGCTGTTGGTTTGGTTTGGTTTGGTTCATGTTGTTTGAACATGGAGTGATGCCCCATGTGTGGGAGACGCACATCTTATCCCACAAGGAAAGGGTTCTTCCCTCATCCCTGCGCTTAGCCAGCAGTTGGATCCTTGGAGTTACGCCTTCGAGAATCCACACGACGCCTATCGAAGGTTCGCCCATGGGAAATTCCATGTGACCAATGAGCGGCGAGGATTCTTCCGGGCCCTTCGGAACTGTTTGAATCCTTGGCTATTTGGGGTGAACACCTGAGCATGCCGCATGAGAAAGCGCGCTTGCTTGCACGTTGTCAAGGCATGGGCGGGTGAATCTCCGCGTGCGCCGAAGCGCGCTGTTCATTTCGGTGAGTCCTTTAAGCTATATACCCGAAAGGGAAGCCGTAAAGGAGACCGGCCATTTCGGTTGAGTCCCGGCATTTTGTAGGCCCATACCTCTCAACCCCCCCCTCCCCAAGTGAGGTTCCATGGCGGATGGGGAGAGAGTTGGTTCACATGAGCGCCGAAAGCCTCTATTGGCCACTTTAGCAAGTTCTACTGGCTTCAGCTTAATTGGTCCAAACGGGTCCCACGGAAGTTCAGAAACTGCCTGGAGTCTCCATGACCGGTCATTACCATCCATTTTTAAAGGGTCACGGAGACTGGTGCTTCAGACCCGGGGCTCTGAGCGGAAACCCCCCCCCGGCGAAGACCAAACCAAGTTGCGCGCTCGGTCCTCGACAACCAACTGGACTTTGAGAAAACCCCCAGTGCGAGGATCGATCGATTTGGGTCGGCCAAGTTAGCCAGTGGTTGGTCGCCTATATATCCAACATGTTAGTCCCGCGTTCAGTGGGGTTACCCTTGTTGTAAGAAAGGTGATACGTTAAATGAACATGCCCACTTACTACCTTGGCCAAACATCCAAGCAGTTGGGACCCGTGCACGCAGCGCGGCATTTTTTTCCGGGCCCCGTTGATTCTTTGCCGCAGAGTCTGATTCTCTTTGTGCGCTGAGGCTACAGTGGATGGTTGCGGAATCCATTTCGCACCGTTCAGAAACCCTGGAATGATCCGATTCTCGTGTAAATGCCAACCATGGTTTCCCCATGGTTTCAAAGTGATCCTCTGTATTGCATCTTGTTTACCCTTCCTGCCACTAACATGGGACCTGACAGAGTGTTCCCTCAAGAGGAAGTCCATTTTGCAGGTATCTTCGCCCTGTGCTATGTTAGCTGGAGGGTACACCGGCTGTGGCTTAAATTTGGTTGACCCAAAGTTTGGGCAACGAGTCAAACATTTTCCCATGCTTCCTGTTGCGCAACGTAGAGGCGCCCAATCGGCTTTCTTGGGCCGCTTTTTCTTGCGGAAGGGCTGGATCAAGAGGTGCCTTGGGGCGCCTGTTTGGGATTGCTTAGGGATCGATTCGGAAATCCCCACTGGTTTAGATATTGGTTTGATGCAAAACAGCTGGCTTAGATATTGGTTTTGCTATGTTTTTTTTTTTCCCAAAAGGTCAGCTGCCTTAGCTGCCTTAGCTGCCTTAGCTGCCTTAGCTGCCTTAGCTGCCTTAGCTGCCTTAGCTGCCTTAGCTGCCTTAGCTGCCTTAGCTGCCTTAGCTGCCTTGGCTGCCAACGCAGGTGCTCACACTCCTCATCGTGCTGCCCTTGTTAAGGCAGGGTTGCCTGATCATCCACCCAACACCTCTTGAGTGGACTGCAGATGCCTACTTCACGGGGCATTGTGCGTGAGGCAAGTGGTTAGTAATCCTGGTCGCCCACAAAAGCCATGGCTGCCTTTTTAAGTAAAAAGTAGGTAAGCAGCCGGTTCCTTGTGGTTGTTTCTTTGGGTTTTTCTTGGTTACCCTGCTTGCCTTTGGTGGGTGTCCTATACCTGTGTAGGCTATCAATTTTGTTTATGAGAAGTTCTGGTTTTTACATCGGCTGGTTTTCTTGGTTACTTATACGGAGAAATGGAATCACTGCTTGGGTGTTCGGCCAAGTTAAAGTTGTTGGCAACCGTTCGGTCATAACCCACCCAAAAGTCCCCCGTGAATATGGGGTTAAGAACTTGTTAATAATAGTTTATTTTTTTGCGATCCCCACTGACTAACTTGGCTTTTGTGCATTTTGCTTGGCTGTTAGGACTGAACAACTTTTTGCCAACGTTGTTGGGTTTTCCACTAAACCACTAAAAGTTATTCACTTTTAGCAGGGCTTCGCAGATTTCGCAACCGAGTTGGAAAGTGCTTGTGTAGGGTCTTTCCCGGTTTGGACATTGCCTGAGGCTCCCGAGGATTTTTGGGCGCTCAAACATTTCACTGCGTGAGGGTTCTTCATTGGAGGGCCCAGGGGCCTGCATTGGTTGCAGTTAATTTGCCCAGATGGATGGCCATATCTCTGAGGGTTTTTGTATTGCACCCTGGGATTACAGATTACACCTTTGGGACATGACCCGGAATGCTTGAAAACAACACGGTTTTATCCGGACGTGTGCCTAAATGGGGTCAATACCCGGTGTATTCCCAGGGTGTAACACAAAATATCTTAGATTCTCGTTTCAACCGAACCGGGTTTGCCCAGTGGGAAATTTGCCACTCCCGGATGTCAGGGTGGACATGGCCGAGCGCCTACCCACCTCCAGCATCTACGCGGCCGATGAGGTCCTGGAGGCTGGCACGAGAGCCTGGAGAGCCCCCGGGCTTTTCGTGACGGTCTCGTGGTAACCTGTCCTGACATACTTGGAAGTTGGTGTCCTTCCCGATTCCCATCCCCCCCCAAAAAAAAGGAAAGAAAGAAGAAAGAAGCAAAGCAACAGAAGCAACAAAGCCCTTTTTTTAAAGGAGCCTTTGCGATTTGTTGTAAGCTGGGCTCGAAAAGGGACCACCCTGAAAGGCGAAGGCGGAGGTTTTCCGGGGCAAAAAATAGGGAAACACCTCTGATGATATGTACCAAACGGAAGGGCTGTGTGTTGCCCTGGTACCGTAGCCGGAGCCGTACAACTTTTCACGAAAGCTAGCTTTAGCTAGCTGAAGTTTCTCCTTGCGTAAGCAAGGTAAGGGGCTCAAATGCCGAAAGATTGATTTTTTCAATTATTTGAGCCGAAAAGATTGAAAAACATCAATTATTTAGACCCCCCCCCCCCCTCCCCCCCTTCCCGGGTCTCAGGCTCGATTCCTCCCTGGTCCATCCCCCCCCCCGGGCAGTGGCTCAGTGTTCAGCAGTCTCGGTTTGCCCGTTTTGGACTTGGTGCTACGAACTTTATATGTTCCACCGGTTCAGCTTGTTCATTTGAGACCTCAGTCTTCTCGGTAAACCACCTCGCAAGAATCTTTGCACACGCAGCATGCAGAACCCAGAGGTGCCTCTCATTGTTTTCATTTTTCAATTTTTGCCACGCCACCATGTGCGTTTGCGTGTCGCATCCTACGAATCTTGCCGGGCCTCTCGTTGTACAAAAGCTACCTATGAATCCACTCTGTCACCGACCCATCTCATGCAACAACTGCTAGCTTTCGTTCACCCGCTCCTCAAGTTTTGGACTACCCTATTATTAGAAAAAAATGAGTTCTCTTGGATGTATGCCAAACTGGCCACGAAAAGAGAGCCAGAGGAACACCCTGGTGCCAGTTGAAGTTCCAGTTGCCCTGTGTTGCTTTGTGGTGGATGGGTTCACTCTGGAAGCAGTCCGCACAAGCTAGTCAAAGCGGTTTGCCCTTCAATGTGCTTGGGGCTTCCGGTTTCTAATAATTTGTAGCTCACTTCCTGATTCTTGGACTTTACACTTCTTGGGAAGACCATTTGGGTATGGCTCAAAAAACCGGTACCAAAATGGAACCCTGGGAAGTGGAAACATGGACCAAAACCTGCGTAACCCTAGCTCTTTAATTTTGAGCCACTGCCATTTTAGTGGCTATCAAACAGTTTGGACGTTTTTGTTTTTCGCCAAGCCACTCGATGGGAAGTGTGATCGTGGCTGACTCAGGTTACAGGTTGCCTCACCAAACTCGGATCGATCATCGACCCATCTGCCTCAGCTTCGATCATGTTCTCAGGTATCGGCAATCCACAATTGATGCTTTAGACTTGGCAGTGGCTCAAAAAACCGGTACCAAAATGGAACCCTGCTAAGTGGAAACATGGACCAAAACCTGCGGTTTGCCCCTGTTGTTTAATTTGGAGCCACAATTTGTGGTCTGGGATTTGAACTCCTTCTTGTTGAGGGCGAGGGTAATGACAAATGAATGTCTCCCAGACAACCTCCAGGAATCCAAGCAACAGGGTGACTTATATATTTCCGGAAGCCGTTCTCTTATGATGACTTATTTTTGAGTTTCACGCTTGGTTGCTCTTCAGAACGACCTGAACATTCTTTTAGCTTTTGGACACTGACTTGCCTAGTCAAGCCTAGTCAGATCTAGTCAGCGATCAAACTGGTTCGCTGTTTGGGGGCAAAACGCCTGCATACTTCTTTTTTGTTTCGGCTTGTTAGGAGTTTGGAAACCAAGCAGCCCAGAAAAGTACCCCAGAACCCGGTTCTAAGCTGCTAGGTGCAATCACCCAGTTGTCCAGCAAAATTCGATTCATCCCCCCGCAAGGTCACTTTATCTGAACTCGGCCAGCAAAATGGGGCATGTGTTTTGCATGCAAAGGAACTTAGGCGGTTCCAGTTGTTTTTTGGTTTGTTTTTGTGGGCTTCCCTTTTTGTTGAAGCCGGTTCCCTTTTGGTTTCCCTTTGAAGCCGCCCCAAAATCCTCACAAACCCCCAACCCCCCCCCCCACCCCCAAACCAAAACAAAACAAAAGCCGGCAAAACCCTCCAAAAACCTTCCGCCCCAAGAGACCATCACTTTGGTGCATTTTCCTTGGATTTTAGGACTTTAACTTTTTGCCAACTGATGGGTTTTCCATTAGACCAATAAAAGTTATTCACTTAAAGCAGGGCTTCGCAGATTTTGCAACCGAGATCAAACCACCCTCGAAAGCCTTCCGTTCGGAGCGCGGTTTCTCTCAGGCCTACCAGCGGTGGGAGCAAGATCCCGGGATGCGAAGAGACTACGAGGAGGTCCATGCAGCGTGGCGGAGCGATGCAAATCGAATCGGTCCAGCTAGGTGCCAACTTGTTTACCCCTTTTTTTGGGTCCTTTGCATAGGATGCGAGAAGCATATATATGATATGTAGAGGTCAACGGGAAGTTGTGTTTTTTCCACAATGGCCATGGAGAAAAAGATGTTGGGAGGGTTCCCCTACTAAAATAGACGTCCTGCAAAAAGTGGGTACCCTAACCTCCAACCTCTCTACTGGAGGACCTAGATGCGAATGGCGTGGGAGCGGCGATCAATCAGCAGAAGACCAACTTGCTGGTGCGATAAGTGGTTCCTTCATTTACCCGGGCAACCCATTTTTAAGACATCGTCCGTTTGCTGAAATGAATATTTGTTTGATGTTCCGCTGCTGATTTCGCAGGGAATCGATTTCACTGGAAAAAACCTTGTTGCAGGGGACTTCAGCAAATGGAGGGCAAGGGTTGTGGTTCTTTTCCTGGGCGAATTATAACGACCTCACTGGTTTGCCATGTCACCAATGAAGGTTCAGAGGGACCCCTGATACCCAGCGCTTTTTATTTTAGGGCTAGTTTTCAAGAAAACGGGTTGTTCCATGGTAAACATCTTTTTCAGGCCAGGGGTTGACATCCTACTAAAGCTGGCGAATGTTATCCGCGGATCAACCTCCGGTTCATGTTTTGTGGTTTCAATTTTGTTCGCCGCCTTCTTAGCACCAGGTCTTGGTTTTGACTCAAACGCGCGCCAGGCTGTTCTGAAGTCGCTCTACTGGCACAATTGGTACACAGGCAGACGAAAGGGTTCGGTCCCCGTCACATCGAGTCCGGGCATTCGCAAGCCCATCCCAGATCCATTTACCGGTGGGCAACCAAGGGAACCCTTCAAAAGACCAAAAGGATCATGGCGAAGGGTTGCCTGCTGTAAAGGGTAGCTGGCAACCACGGGATTTCCGGGAGCTGGGTTCGATCTATTTGGGCAAATGATCTTGATGTCACCCACTAGGCCCTAGGCATGGTTGTTGTTGGGAAACATTTTACATTTTTGCTTATTGTGGTTTAGTGGAAAACCCCACTTAACTGCTAAAACTTAAATGTTTGCTCCCCTTCCAACGTCAACCAAGTAGGAAGGTTTCTCCTCATGTTTGCTTAATGAACTATAGCCTGACTTGTGGTGCTCTCCATGGCACGGCGCGAGCAGTACCTGACCCGAAGAGGATTTGCAGCGCCCAACTTTGATGGCCCGGCCAGGTCTTATACTGTCCCAGTAGCTTTGCGCTACGCCATTCCCTCGCCTAGTTCATGAACCATAATTGTTACTATATTGGGTCTGTCTTTGTTGGTGCTCACCCTTGTTGTTTGGGACACCAAAAGAAAAGAACGCGCCGCGGCCCCTATTTTAAGACAACCCCCCCCTTCTGCTTCTGCTTGCTTGGTTTTCAGGGAGTTACCCACACAGTTTTAAGAGGTATGAAGGCAACCGTTCAGGGGTTGAGTTCGGGGTTCCCTCAAATTGAGGACCAGCAATTCTCACTCCTCGAGTCCCGTTTCGGACTTTCGTCACTTTTAGGCTTGGTTGCCATTTCAGCGGGAAATAACAGTTCAGACCTTTGTGGCAAGCCGACTCAGGAAGTGAGAATTTGAGTTCCAGTAGGGAATGTGGGAATGACTTCTCATACCAGCATGAACGGTCCCTTGGCCTGGTTGGTGAGTCCTTGCTTCTTGCTATCAGCAAACACGCTTGCAATGGACCCGGATATTTGTTGTCCTTATGTTTATTGGTGCTTAGGTTTGGGGCGATTCGAGTACCACGTTGGGGCGATTCGATGTGCGTGGTATAGATCACCACCCCGGGGTTCGCGGATTGGATCGGTGGAGATCGGACTTGGAGTTGAAGCCTTTTGGCTCTGGTGGAGGGTAGATGGTAAAACCCCTTTGACCACCAAACCACCAATCCAAACCACCAAAGAAACGAGGGAAGCTGCAGTTGTGTCTGTCTGGATTGAGGAGTTGGTTCAGTTTGCGAAGGTGGGACTTGAGCTCAAGGCGAGAGCCGCTCATACATGTCAAAAGTACACCTCTCAGAAGTAGACCCCCCCAAAAAAAAAGAAGAAAGAAAGAAAGAAAGAAAGAAAGAAAGAAAGAAAGAAAGAAAGAAAGGAAGGAAGGAAGGAAGGAAGGAAGGAAGGAAGGAAAGAAAGAAAGAAAGAAATAAGAAGAAGAGAAGAAGAGAAGATAGACAAGAATCGATATTTAACAACTCTCCAAAAGTCGACCCCTCCCCCGTTTGAGAACGCCAGATTTCGGAGCCGCAGGTCTGAGCTAGACCGAGCGGCGCGTTTCGGAGCCTCGCCAGGCCACAGCGGGGAGTGCCCGCGCCAGGCGAGCTGCTCCAGATTCTTCTTGAGCCATGCCTTCTGGGCCCGGGGGCCGAGCCCAAGGAAGCCATTTCTCCGGAACTTCCACGATCTTGAGAATCAGACATGTAGTTTCAAGACTAAGCCAACAAGTCTACAGTTGTTTGCACGGACAAGAGGAATCGAGAGTAAACCGCAGCTTTGCTAGGGGTACCTTCCCCCATTCTTTCCAGGGATCCTTCTTTTTAGAAAACCTCCGCAAACCCAGTGAAAATCGCGATTGGTTTTTGAAAAGAACCATGGTTCAAAAGAAAGGACAAGGAATCGGACTCAACCCTTATAATCATTCGCATGTCCATCTGTTGTGCCGGGCGATGTGTGAGGAAGGAAAAAAAAAGCCTTTTGGTTGCCGCCTGGGCTTCGGGAACCAAGTGGGTGTGTCGGAGTCCGTTGTGGTGGATCACTCGGAATTGGTTTCTCCAACCACTTCTGTGATACTTTTGGGAATCCCCCGAAATATATGAAGAAAATCGTCTTTGGGGGTAGGCCCTTTCTGTTGTATCACAGAAGTGGATTCCATTCCCCACAGCCCAGTGTCGTGTTTTAGGGGGTTCCCTGCGGACAGAACCCCTAGAGCTTTTGTCGGCCGCGGAGGGAGGAAAGGAAGCGGCCAAGCAAGCATCCAGTTGTTTCGGAGGTTTTTTCCGTTGAATTAGCTCCCCTTTTGTTGGTTTTTTTGTTTGGCTTTTTTGGGGTTTCTTTGTTTTCCACGAACCAGGCAAATGGCTGTGGTTCAAAATTAAACAGGAGGGGCAATCCGCAGGTTTTGGGTCACCCATGTTTCCACTTACCGATCGGGCAACCCATTTTGGAATTCCTGTTTTTTTAGGAACCCACCAGCCAAAGAAATGTGTTTTGCTTTTTTTGGGGGTCTCTTTGTTTTCCACTAACCGGGCAAAAAACCGTTTTTGTTGCTGGGGTCCGATTCTTCCAGCCTGAGGATGAAACCCCGGCATGGGGAAAAAAACAATTCTGGGAGCAGTGGCTCTGGCTCAGTGAGCGGAACGAGAAACAACTCTGCAATTGGGTTGGATCTTTCGTTTTTTTGTTTTTGTTTTTTTTTTTTTTATTTATTTTAGATACCCCTCCAAAAACACTTGTTGGATACCCCTCCTGTTTTCTTAGCTACAACAAGTTGATAACTTTTGCTGGGGTCCCGATCTCTACAGCACACGAGAAAAGGAGGTTGTTTAAGCAAACTTTGCTTTACACCATGCGTGTTCAACGAGGGGTGAAGTTCCCAGTGGTTTTCCGTGCGTGTTTGCTTTTGAGGTGGTGCATCAGGATCCCCATTGGTTGGTTGAAGCACTTCCACAAAGAGGCCCTTGGAGCTTGGTTCGACCTTGGATCCAACTACTAGGTCCTAAATGCCTGTTCCAATTTGAATGAAGGTCCGAGCAGGGTTCCATTTGCTGACCAAGGCTTAACCCAGACGTGGTTGTCCCGAAACTGGAGCCAAGTTTCTTTGAGCATCTTCCAGAAATGGCGCCTGGCCTGATCCATGGATCTGCCTCTCAGGTGACCCCCAAGATTGTGGCGTTCTGCTTTTCGCTTCCCAAAAAAAGCCGACCAAAAAGTGTGGGCTCCCTCTAAAAGAGTCGCCCACCCCTCGTCCCCTCGTCTCGACCGATGGCGTCCGAATGGCGTCAACTCGCCGAGGTGGGCATCGGGGGCTACGGCTCCACGGAGTCGGAGCTGCAGAGCCGCGCGGAGAACATGGCTCTGGGCTCCGCCCAGGCGCGGGGGAATCGGAGCCTTCGGAAGACGCCGGCCGCGCGGCCCCGAGCGCTGCGAAGTCCGGCGGATCCAGCGGATGCGCACCGCGCGCTTCCGCGGTCCGCGGTCCGCGCGTTGTTTACTTCCATGGGCTGAAATGAAGATCGTGTGATAGTTTCACTTAAGTTGGTTTTAAAGGGAAGCGATTTCGCTGGATTGGTTTTATATTTTCCTGGGGGCTTAAAGCTAATGGAAGTTTAGATTTTCGGTCGGGGTCATGTCCGGTGCGGGAAATGGGAGGGAGGGCAGGCTTTAGCTGCTGCCCAATTGCCTCTTGTGGCCAAAGAAGGCCAACTCACCGAAATTCCAGGAAAACCAGGTCAAAGCGTTTTCACGGTTTTCAAAGATCTCCAGCCAGGCACGTGTCAACACCTTTATAAGTCTGGCTTAGCTTTAGGACTTTGAGACGCCATCTCATGCGTTCCAGAGATGTTAAGGAAGCCCTGCGCAAAGAGCCTCCAAGTACATGCACAGTTGCTGCAGACACAATTTCCCGGCAGGTGTGTGCACGTGCATGCTGCCGAAACCTACCCAAAGTTCCCGCGTGCGCACAGCATCGGAAAATAATGTTTTGCAGCGGGTCCCCCAACATTACCAAAGTCGCATTTGCGTGCACCAAGTGCGCTCTATGCTATATGGCCCAACCTGCCCATTGTACGTCCTGTTTTCAGGGATTTTCGGGAGGTCCCATTCACTTTTGTTTTTGTCGCAGTTTTACTTGGTCATTTATGGGTCCACTCGGTCATTCACGATTCACAGGTGTCACGGTTCCATATTGCACACACTGCTGCAAACACTGTAATTTCAAGACTCCTACATCGAGTAAGACCATATTATCGATTTCATTCCATGTGATTCGGCAACCTTTGGGTCGGTTGATGTTCGGGCCGGGGTCTTGGGAGCGCGACAGCTATGTCGCACTCATTGAGATTCTCCGCCGCCACAGGCTCAGCCGGTTTTGATCCAGCCAGTGGGCAAAACCCTTTGCTTTGGGTTGCTACAGGGGCATTTCCCCGGGATGCCGCAGCTGCTGGTATTTGGGAGCTCGGCGACTCGGAAGCGGAATTGGACACGAACTTTGCTTCCAGTTGCTTAATATTTTGTTATTTTCCCTTGTTGGTGTTAAAAGGAGTTTATCACTACTGGAAAGATTTTTGCATTTTCCCGGAAACTCTACTGCAAATGGAAGAATTGGACGCCCGTTGGGGGTCTCCTCAAAAAATCCCCTGCCTCCCCACTTTCATGGCACCTGATAGAGGGGTTAGCCGGGTCCTAAATTCCAGCTCCTTTCCCTTGAACATGTGGTTGATGTCAACCCCCTTCCTTTGAACATCCATTGTCCAAAATGGAACCCTGATCCATGGATTCCTTTGGCTTCCCCGCACTCCCTAAGTTCGTTGCCCTTTTTGAGGTCTTCACAAACCACTTTGGTTCCATTCCCTCCCACTTACATGGCACCTGACAGAGGGTCCCTGAGGAGGAAATCGATCTTCCAGGTACCCTCCCACAGATACCTTGCTTTTGCTTGTGGGAAGGGTGGTTTTGTGCTTTCAGGCTGATTTCATGTCGAAACAAAACCAGAAAAACGAGAGTACATCTTTGGTTTTTATCCCATTGGGAAAAACTGGAGCCTCTGAGGCGAGTGGAGGTTTCCCCGTGCTTAAGGGCTCAAAGGCCACCCCCGGACGATGTTTTTCGGAAATAGTCCCAAGGAATTTCTCGGGACACCGGGACACCCCATGGAGACCCTCGGATCCGCATGTTTTTCTTTCGAAGTATTCCCCAAAATATGTTGCCAGGGCCGAAGGCCTATGTTTTTTGGTCGAGCTGTTCCCTTGCTTCTCCTTGGTTTGGAGTGGTGGTTTGGATTCGGACTGGAGCCCCAGCTCAGTTTGAAGCCACATGGGGGAGGATACCCTTTAAGGGCCAAGCCGTGCTGGCAATATACAAGTAAATGGATCCACCGGGATTCATTAGGACTCAGCCCTTCATGCTTTCCGTTTGTGTCAGACAGTTGCACCCCATACACCCAATACCCACTTGCTTTTGGGTTATGACGTCAACCCCCCCCCCCAAAAAAAAGGGAGGCATTTACCATGGAAAACCTGGGGCATCGAAAAATACCCTGTGATATTCGGAGTATGGGTATGCTTCCCGAATGAATTGGACATTAAAGATGCCGATGTTCTCCCAGGCAACGTGTTCCGCAACGGGGGCAGTTCTGCAAGCAAGAGGCACCCGCTGTATAGAGCTCCCCCCTCCCCCGCTAGACCTGTCGCAAAAGCCATTTGGGTGTGTATGTGTTTAGCGGATTTGTGTGTCCCCTTAAAACCAATAGGTTGCCTAAGGGGGGGCTAGGATCCAATTATGTATCCAGCTCTTTGTTCCACGCACACACGTGGAACATGTATATACATAGAAATATAGATATATATATATATATATTACTTTTGTTGGGGACTCCCCAAAAAGATGGTTTTGCCTTTGGTTTCCGTGGAAACTCCTCTAATTTACAGATGTACCATGGTTCGGGTTTTTTTGCATGGTTGGTTTACTTGCAATATTTGGCTGAGCTGGCCTCAGATCCCCGGCTAAGAGTGACTAACTTCTCGTGGGTGAAGTGAACACCCGACCACCAAACCAGCGAAACACCTGCCTAAGAACCTAAGTTGAACGGGACGATGCGCTGGTTTCAACCAACGTGGCAGGGACATCCAGCGTACCTAACGGCTGATCGCCATTAAAAGAACGGTCGACCCTATTTAGATCACATTTTTTTGGGTCAGCAATGGTGGCTATATAAACCACTTGCCAACAGGTGCAGGGTGTTGTTTCATAGGATAGCATGCTTATAACCTGTGTTTATAGTGATTGACCCAAAGCCAATGTAGTTGATTTGGAAACTCCTCTAATTTACTGATTTACCATGGTGTTGGGTTTGTCCAATGGGTTTTTTACACAACCATTGTTTGAATAGCCGAGGGTGTTGTGTTCATGCGCCAGGCTTTTATGTATATATATATATAGCACGCTACGCACACCTCGGCTTTAATGGCGTTTTGAATCCCACACACCTAGAATTTGTGTTTCTATAGTTTTACCTAAAGCCAATGTAGTCGATTTACCAACACCAATGTAGTTTTACCTACAACCAAAGTGTTTATCCAAGCTATGCACACAACCCAAAAACCAACGTAGTTTATTACTAAAACCAATGATGTGTTTATAGATATATATATATATATAGTGTCTTTCCTAAAACCAATGTAGTTGATCTCTGCACGACCGTTGTTTTAATGGTTAACGACTCCCAAACCCGAGGTGTGCACCGGCTCCGGGGCGACCTGCGCTGAGAAGGGCTGGGCGCACATGCTGGCGCAGGAGGCACAAGGGGCGGGACTCGGACGGAGCCTGCGTCAGAAGCTACATTTGCGAATCCATCTGGAAAAAAGACACGAACAGATGTCCAGTACCCAAAGGCTCCAATTCGATGGATTTAGGGCCTTCAAACAACCTGGTTTTGAGACTCCCAACCAGCTCCGGGGTGTCTAATGGAGGGGTCGGGTCTTCCGTTGAAAGTGCCAGGAGCCTCTGGGTAGTGAAATCGAGTCCCGTTCAAGCCAACAGGGGGAAAAAGACTGAAGCAACCGCAAGCTTCACAAACCAAGTTTCTGAGAGTGTGAAAGCCATGTGACAGGCTGTAGGGTTGCTGCAAGAACCGCGGGGGGTAAAACATTTGATCAGTAAGGCGACGCCAAAGGAATTGGACACATGGGGATTGATCGAAAGTTCCTTCACATACGATGACCATTGGGGAAAACCGCGAGAAACATATGGGATTTTTCGACCACGTGGGAAAAGTTCGAGCCATGGCCATTTGGGGGTAGAACTATTGATCAATCCCTACATGTCAGCTCCATTAGGTGGGATCGATCGACCCCATGGGTTTTATGGGTTTAGGGCGCTGGGTTGGGGTTTGGGTTGGGTGTTCATTTTGGGGTTTTGGGGTTTTGGTTTCTGGGGTTTTGGGGTTGGGTTTGGGTTGGTTTCTGGGGTGTGGGTTTTGGAGCGCAGGTGTTAGATTTGCCAAAGTTTCATTTTGGCTTCCTATTTTTGACCCACTGCCATGTGAGTTCTTGGACTTTAGTCGCTTTTTGGGTGAAGAGTTTGGGCTCTGGACCATGAACTCAGGAAGCAAGTTTTAGCGGTTGTCCTTCATGGCCGGTCTTTGGTGTGACTGACTGACTCACCAAGTTGGTAAATTGGTCCTTTTACACCCTTTTTTGGGGGAGGGTTCCCCTAGTCAAATAGACAAAACCGAAAAAAGTGGGTAGCCTTATTCTAACCTCTTTAGTGGAGGACCTAGATGAGGTTACAACCCAGCTGTTAGTCCCGGGAGTGGAGCGAATCCTGTTAGGTTGTAGCCCAGGTGGCCAAGCACGTGCAA
Organism: Effrenium voratum; assembly: GCA_963377175.1. Classification (NCBI taxonomy): domain Eukaryota; class Dinophyceae; order Suessiales; family Symbiodiniaceae; genus Effrenium; species Effrenium voratum. The sequence goes on from CAUJNA010000069.1 coordinate 162,386, forward strand.
GTGCCACATGGCTAGTCCTCAGTTGTTCAGTGGCTCCCTTTTTTTTCCAACTTGTTTTTGCTGGCCGCCCCACTATATAAAATGGTCCAAGCACCCAAAAAGGGTTCCAATCCTTTTTTTCCAGGGTCGCTGAACAACTGAGAGTCTCAACGGTGCCGACTCACCCCTTGGAACTTGGAGCTTGGAAAACATCCATTAAGCCTAAAACAGGTCGAATGTCCGTTTTTTTTTCAGGGGGAAGAGCAACTTGGACTACCCCCCCCAACCACACCGATCCCAGCGGCTTGCTCGATTTTAGTCTTGCCCAACTGGGTTGTGCTTGGTGTGTGTGTGTGTGTGTGCCGAAGAGGGGGCGTGTGATTTCGAGAGAGAGAGAGAGCGACTTTATCTGCCTGGGTTCCACGAATTCGGGTGTAAAACGAGTGCACACCATGATGTAGGTTCTTTAGTTGGTAATCCGTATTGAAGGTGCTGGATTTTTGTAAAACTTAAGAAGAAACTCATATTCAGGGTGCAAGGGCTCATCATGCCTTCCATTGAAAAGCAACGCCAAGAGACTCAGAAAGCCGCAAAACATGTGTTTTGTCGTACAACATTTGGTGGCCCTGTCCTTGTCGTGCAACATTTGGTGGCGACACCAATCTAGAGACGCCGTTTACATGCCCTCGGAGACTCGTGCAACGCCTTCTTTAAAAATCCTACATCTAGCTACGTTTATTTGCTAAGTAGGATGGTCGTGGGGTCTGGATATGCTTGAAGTTTCCTCGAGTCCCTTGGCAATGTGCTTCGCTTGGCCAAGTTAGCAAGAATTTGGTCTAGGGTTCTAACCCGAAGGGCAGGTGAGTGAGGTCCCTTTCTACCTACTTGGTGCGTTGGGCCGGTAACGGTAGGTTATACCCCGAAGGGGTCGCTGAACCGAAGCGAAGCCACAGCGATTCGCAGGCCGCCGCGCAGGGCTTCAGCTACGAGAACCGCGGCGTCGGGGGCACCACCGCGGCTCGGCTCGGGCCTCCGCCGGCGGAAATTGATGGGGGGCTGCAGGTGGACGAAAGGCTCCACGTCGTCGGATTTGGGGTTAGACTAAGTAACGTCTAACAGACTAAATTTACAAGTGGTAAATGCTTCGTGGTAAAGTGGTAAATTTACAAGTGGTTAGACTAAATTTCCATTTCCATTTTTAGTGGTAAATGCTTCAGACTAAAATGGACATGGAGTCCGGAGTAAATGGAAATTGCTTCAGAGTAAATGGAAAGACTGTTTAGTGTTAGAGTAAATGGAAATTGCTTCAGACACTTTTATGGGTTAGTGGTAAATGGATATTAGTGGATTTTGAGTGACATTCTTGCTCAGCAGGTGTGCGCCACACCTGTCAAACTTGAGGAAGTTCCTATCAACAGAATCTGGATGTTTGCCCCCTTCCATTTGCTGAAATGAATATGTTTCTTGTTGTCCCCTCAGTTGTTCAGTGGCTCCCTTTTTCCCCCTTTTTTTTTGGTGGCTGCCCCACTAAAATGGTCTTCCCAAAAAAGGGTTCCCTTTGTTTCCAGGGTCACTGAACAACTGAGTCCCATGTTGGTTTTAAAGGACATCTATCACTACTGCACTTCAGCAAATGGAGGACCCCTTTTCCGTGAGGGAAAGCTCTGGCTATGACCTGCTACCCACACCTCGAGGTCCGTTGGAGATCGCCGCGAGATCGCCAACTGCGCTTAAATGGGGAACTTTTTCCTATTGTCTATTTTAGTCGTCTCAGTTGTTCAGTGACCCTGGAAAAAAATGGAACCCTTTTTTGGGGCTTGGACCATTTTAGTGGGGCAGCCACCAAAAAAAAGAGTTGAAAAAAGAAAAAGGGAGCCACTGAACAACTGAGATTTAGTAGTGGAACCCCTCCCAGTACTGGGGGATCTACTATGAATGAACAAAATCCTGCACCACTTGGGATAGATGAAACCCCGTGAATAATGGGAGACACCACCTACCAACATAGGTGGCCTTTTTGAAAAATAGATGGCCCTGGCAAATGAAACAAAACCCATCTGAACCAGTGCCATCTATTTTTAACCATCTCCAAGTTCCAGGTCCCGGGGGTGTAGGTGTAGTGGAAACCATCCGTTTGCCTTCCAGAGTATTTTTTTAATTTTCCCTCCTTGGTCTTAAGGGGGATCTATCACTGGAAGCATGTGTCTTGTTTGGTTTCAGGGGGCTGAAGCAATTAGACCAGGAAGATGTGCAGTTGACATGGGTTTTAACACCCGGTACTCCGAACCAGCCGTTCGGTTCGGAGGGGGTTCCCTTTCAAGACAACTAGCAACAAGAAGCCGGCTTCTTGATGGACATCCGCTCAAGGTTTGGGCATGGGCCTGGAGGCATGATCTGTCGGTTTACCCAATTTTTATTGACAGAAGGGGCGATGGGCGTCCCTTTCACGAAAATAATTGAGTGGTTGCTGGGGAACTTGATCGACCGATTGAACAGGAAAGATTGGAGAATAGGAATGCTGGGAACCACCGCTATTTTTGGCCCTTGGCTTAGACATGTTGATCTTCTTGTTGGTGCTCCTTTTCTTGTGTGACCAGCCAAAGTTATGCACCTTTTTTGCACGTCGAAGTTTGGCAGCGACTTAGATGGTTTGGGATAACCCCAGAGAGAAATGGGTCTCAAGGGTGCCTTTGTGGGGCAAAACCAACTGGGAAAAGGCTTTTCTCGCCGCTTAAGCGGCGCAAGGGATACTCAAGAGCCACTGCAACTGGTTGATTGCCAAGCGCCTAACACCCATCCCTCACCTATGGTTTCTACTAGTTGTTGCAGTAACGCCCATGCAAACCTTCATAACCTTGTTGGTAAAGCCACAGCTCAACTTGTTTTGGGGGCTGCTCAATTCTTCCGGCCCTCGTTCTTTTTCCCAAGACTGATGGTTTGCCCTCCGGTGTTGCTTGCGTTTTTGACCCACAAGAAGGATCCCTCCAAAGAACGTGGGGAACTGAGCTGATTGAAAGGGCTCGGGGAAGCTGAGCGCCCATGTTTCTTTTAGTTGTTCAGTGGCTCCAATAATTTTTCCCTTTTTGTTTGGTGGCTGCCCCACTAAAACGGTCCAAGCCCCAAAAAAGGGTTCCAATTCTGTTTTTTCCAGGGTCACTGAACAACTGAGTTCTTCTCATTTTGAGATCAGTCAACTCGGATCCGGTGTTGTTGCTTTTTTTCTTCTTCCTAGTGCTGTTTTTTGTACTAGGGCTGGTCATCTGGTTGGAGTCCATGCGGTTACCCAGTCAACTCAAAAATAGCCGGAGGCCGTGTGCGTTTGTTTCCTTTCCAAAAAACTGTCAACCGTTTTTTCGGGCCAAGCCTTCCCTTTAGGTGCCGTTGTGAAACGCGTCAAGCCATGATATGAGAAAAAGGTCAACTATTATGACTATTTTCTTCGCGAGCTCACCGATTCGGGGGAAAAGCGAGCTCACCATGTGTAAAGATCCTTTACTCGGGGATCCTTTACTTCAGGTTTTGGAAAGATTGCATAATTTGCGGAAACATTGCAGTATGGTTCAGTTGAAAGGGACATCTGCGGCAGGCGCTCACCAAATTGGAGGCCTTTTTACGCTCGCGTGACAAATGAGATGGTCGACTGATTCAAAGTTTGCCCCAATGACGCCCAACCACTTTGCAGAGACTTTGGGCACTGACCTTGGAACCATGGGTTCAACCCCCCAAAAGTGGCATCGGCTTGGCATGGAGCCCGAACTCAACGGCATTGCCGGGCTTCAAACGGCTTAAGAAGTCGTTTCGTGTTTTTGATTGCGGCGCGGTCCGCATGTCTGGCCTTTTTTTGCAAGCCGTGCATTCAAATGCTCCTGATATTTTCAGTCCCCCAGTTGGGGTCTCCTGCAAACATCTGCAACAGGTTTTGGGGCGGACGAAAGATGACAGAGCATCATGTGTTCCGTGTACCTGGACCCTCAAACTACCCCATAAACAACTCAGTTGTTCAGTGGCTCCCTGTTTCCTTTTTTTTCATGGCTGCCCCACTAAAATGCATTTTTTCCAGGGTCACTGAACAACTACTGGAAAAAGTACCCTGGGAAAAAAAGGAAGGCTTTTTAGTGACCAGTGGCTCCCTAATAGCCTTTTAGAAATGGTTTTCCAGTGGCTCCCTTTTTTCCAGTATTCTAACTTTCAAATCTGGAGGACCTAGTACCACTTTTAGCAGATCAGAAATTGGACCGCCCAGTTCTTAGGTTGGACTCTTGAGGGTCCAGGTCCCCCGTTTCGGCCTTTTCAGGACTCCCCGTTTCTCTTGCCCCCAGCCATCCGATTCCTTCGCTTTTTGGCGCCTATTTAAGTGTTTGGGTGGTAGTTTTTCTGACCACTTAACCCAAGCGGGAGATCTGAAAACGGGCAGCCCATCGATCGAGGTGGGCTACTGGAACATGGCCCTGTCCTCCGTTCCGGAGGAGCTGCTTCAAGCGCTCAAGGCCGCCGCGCCCCGGCGAACCGCTTTTGCCTTCCCCGGAAGTCGCTCCCCTGTTTTTTTCTCTGCTTTTTTGGGGTCCCTTTCTTTTCCACTCACCAGGCAAAAAATATTATTATTTTTGCTGGGGTCCGATTTTTCCAGCCCAGTTGCTTTGTGTTTTTTGTCCCATGGCCTGCCACTGGTGTCGAAAAATCCGAGTGGTGTCCTTACCCAGAGGCTCCCTATTGATTTGGGGCGCGGGGTTTAAGATCGGCGTGTCTAATGGAAAAGTCGGGTCTTCCATTTGCTAAGCCCTAGGAGCCTCTAGGGAGTTGGTACCTTTTGTTTGCTGGTTTTCAACCGAAACCAAGAGGACTACCTCTTTGATGACACACTCGTAGGAACCTCTTTTGTTTGGTATTCAAAGGGACACTGAAACGAAAACCATTTCAGGAAATGGACCCCCCATTTTGAGAAGCACCAAATCTATTTTATTGCTAGGGACTAAGTTACTGGCCAAGCTATGAACATATATTGTGGTTGGTGTACTCCAGAGGTCATACTGTGGATGGACGAAATCCATTTCGCACCACTGTAAAACCATTGGGAAACCATAACGTTTGTTGGTATTCATAGGTGAATCATCAGAAACCAGGGTTTCTTAGTGTTTCATGATAAAGACTCAGTCTTTTCGGTGCAGGGGCTGCCATCATACCCAAAGTGTGTTGATTCAAGTTCCGGGTTTTGCAGTCATGTTTCCGCATCCCTGTACGTTGCATTCATTCGAACGGGAAACCCGTGTTGGTCCAATTACACATCCTTCAACAAAGCCGCACGGCTGTTGGGGGTCTAGGTCCCCCAGTAGTGCCCTTTCTCACCACTATTTTGGGGGAGGGTTCCCCTACTAAAATAGACTACAGAAAAAGGGTACCCTTATCTTCCATTTGCTTGATAACAGTTTTTTTTGTTTTTTTTCCCCTTGTTGGTTTTAAAGGGAATCTATCTCTACTGGACATATTTTTCCCGGGAGACTACTGCAAATGGAAGTTATTCTGACCTCTCGACTGGAGGACCTAGGGGTCGCTTCTTCGCCTTCGGAAGCCGACCGACAGAAACAACACCGAACGATACCATGTTTCCCAATATAGACACAGTTTGTTGTTCTTCTGCCATTTATAGACCCAATTTATTTTTGTTTGTTTTTTTTTGTTTCTTTTATTGGGGGGGCTGCCATTTACACCCCGCGTTTCGTTAAAACCGCGGCGTTTGGTTTTGCGAAGCCGAGCCGAGGACGTGGTGGTCTTGTCCTTGTCCCTGGGCAACGAAGGCCTCGCCATGGCCCAGCCGCACGCCGCTCGGCGAATCGGCGGGAAGCGGCGCGGGGCGTTCCAGCGGCGTTTTGCGCGCCTTTTATTTTTGGAGGCGTTGGGGTTGTTGGTTTTAATTTTGTGGTTGGGTGTGGGTTTTTTAGGCTTTTGGGTATTTAACTGGCTTCGTTGCCGTAGGTCATAGCCTGCTTCTGAGTGAGCTGGGCGTAAAACAGGTGCCTTTTTGTTCCGCGTACTGACTTGGGGCGAGCACCCAAGTAGGTTTTTAGGTTTTGGCACCCAAGCCGGCTTAATGGCATGCGCAACCAATATGTAGCCAAGGGAATTTACGCCGATTTCCCCTGCGGGTGTTTTGGGGGTGCAATGGAAACCATCTTAGACTTTGAAGAAATTAAACAACCATGTGAGTAGCGCCCAAAACCCTGGGGTTCCTTTTTCTGGCTTTAACTGGTTTAGGGGTCGGGTTTCCATCTAACCCACCAAAAATAAGAAGCCCTCAACTTGGCGATCCCGGCGAATCGTCCGACCCCTCATTTTTTTAGCGGTTTTACCTATATATATATATATATGTATATATATTCGTGGTTGCGCGGGCGGCCGGGTTTCTATTTAAACGGCAAGTTATCTTAGCAGGGGATCTGAGCCATGACAGCCATCAGGCAACAACCTCAAGGTCCGCCTTGTTTAGGGTAGGCTATGATTTGTGTACTGGCTCAGAAAGGATATGAGTTTTACCCGTCGGAAAACCAGGCTTTTCCGGCGGTTTTGTCATATATTCATACACACCCTTACAACAGCAAACATGTGGCCATCAGTTCCGAATCTCAAAGGACGAACACACTTCTGAAAGAACACCGGCTGTAACTGGCTTTCTTTCCACACGAAAACAGGAAGCAAGTGCTTTGCTCCGAGCCAACATACCGATGGACGAAATCTATGTTTCACCACCTTTCGGAGAAACCTTGAAATGATTCGATTCCCAACGTAAAGACCAACCGAGAGTCTCCATGACCGAAAGAAAAAGGGGTCATAACCCCTTAATTTTGGATAATGACCTCATTTTTAGGGGGTCATGGAGACTCTAGGAAGAAACGGAATGGTTTCATTCCGATGGATTCATTTCGTGGTGCGGCGCGAGCAGCGGATTTCGCGGTCCGCATGAGCCCAAGACTGGCCGGGATGTAGAGTCCAGGCTTCCGGGAGACCTCTGCGTACCGTGGGTTCTTATTGGTTAGAATCCGTTTCGGCGTTATCTGCTTGCCGGGCCAACTCACGAAGTGGGTGACACACACTTGAGGCGATCCAACCCCTTAGCTTGGCGAATCGAACATCTGTTGGGGGTGAAAGGTTTGCGACTGGCTTACCATAGGACCGAATTTCCGTCCCCCGAACGACGCTCCTTCCCCCCCGAAACCCGCGAAAGCCGATTTTTTCGGGGCCGCGCCGGCGGGCGGAGCGGCCGGAGCTTCGGCCGGCGGGGCCGAGGAGGCGTTGGCGCTGGAGAAGCGCTACGCCGCGGGGCTGCGGGACTTGACGCGGCGCCTGCGGAAGCTGCGGCCCAGAGCGCGGCTGGTGCTGGGAGGCAGGGGGGTGGGGGGGTGGTGGGGGGGTTGATGGGACGTATCCATGGTGTATAGGTGTGTGCGGCCTCTCTTTGGGTCCAGAAAAGGCCGGACCGGAAATTTCGGATGATTGGGTATGATTTGTCAACCCCTAAAGAGGAGGGGAAAGGTAGATGGACGAAATCCAGTTCGCACCACCTCAGAAACCCTGGAATGCTAATTCCAGTGCAAATACCCACAAACAACGTTTAAGCCCTTATTGCGGCCTTGTTTTAGGGCTTATTTGGGCTTTTTGGGGGAGGGGGGGGGTGGGGTGGGGGCGGGGGCGGGGTTTTTCTTGGAGGCCCTTACCCCAACAACGGCTACGAGCTGCATCACCTGCAGGCGCGGGTCGTTGGTTCCTCGGTTCGTCGGTTCCCGTGCTGCCCGGAGGGCTCTGAGGAATGTTTTCAACTGACTCCCGGAAAAAAATAAACAAAAACAAAGAAGCCACCCCGCCAAACATGAGAAATTACCCAAAAAGGCGAGCCAAAGACCCCCCCCCCCCCGCGGAGAAAACAAAACACAAAAACATGAGAATTACCCCGAAAATGACAAATTACCCAAAAGGCGAATTCGCCAAAACGCCTCAAACAACACAGGGTTCCAGATGACCCGAAAGTTGAGCGCCACACTCAAAGCGGGCAAGTGAAGGTTAAGCTACTGTCCCGGGCATAAACAGGTGCGGACATCCACCCTGATATGTGTCCATGGCGTTAGCACTTGATCGACCGGGGGTTCTGCCCTATTGGCTCGACGTGACAAAACACGTCAACGACCCGCGATGGATTCTTTGCTCCAACTAGGCTTCAACGACCGCAACTTCGGAGAGTGAGGGTTTCCACTGGGGTCAGATTCTGTGGATGGACGACATCCATTTCGCACCACCAAATTGTTTTGCTGCTGCTGCTCAGCAGGGAATGTCGGAATGTTATGATTAGCCACGTGGGAAAGGGGTGAAACCGGGCACAGAATCGGCAGGGGCGACTTTTAGTTTCTGTTCTTGGAGCAACTGCATGGAGCAACCCTCAAACTTTCTGCATATGGGTGGTTGTAGTATGTAAGGGTAGCGCAAGCAACAGGCCAGTGCTTTCCTACGCGTCACGCAGATACTGGCATCAAACAAAATGAGCGGTCAATTTTTAGTGAAGTGCTTACCTCGTCTTCTTTGTTTGGAGGGGGTGGGCCCCTGAAAATCAACTACACAAAAAAGAGTGCCCAAAGAGGAAGACATGGGGCACACTCACCATACCATCAGGAAGTGGGAACTTAAACATGGCCACGTGTGCGGCACATGCAAAAGAAAAGGGGTATGGTTCACCAGTTCAGCGGCGTACACCCCCAGGAGTCATTCAATGTGTGCGCGGCCTGTTTACTGGCTTGGGAACCAGCATGTAATCTACAAAACCCTGTTTTGTTCACCTCCCCAACCTTTGTTGACCCATTTTAGTTTTTGGTGCACCCCTGTTCCCCCCACCTGTAATCTACCAAAAAGTTTAGGTGGTGTGTGTATGTGTGTGTGTGTGTGTTTGTTTGTTTGTGTGTGTTTTTGGGTCGGGCACAGTGATCCGCCAAGGGAGCCTCCCCCTTAATATCATTGATCAGCTCACCAAGGCCCAAAGCCAGCCGACCTTCTGACCTTTTGGTCCATGTTTGGTCACGGTCCCAACAGGTGATCATCCAGGGCAGCTGAGTCGACATTGCGTTCAAGTCAACAAACTGGTGCTTGTTTCCCGCAAAAGAGAGATGCGTGCGTCGTGTTTTAGGGGACCCCCTGTTGAACAAGTTGGGTGGTGTGCTTTTGGTTTCCCTGTAAACACGAAAAGGGTACGCCCCAAAAAACTTGCTGGTGCTCAGTAGGGAATGACCGTCCTGGTGTTGGGAATGAACCGGAAGGGGATTGCCTGAAAGGCAACCAAATCGGGATTTGTTTTTCTCGGGGTCCTTCCATTTCTCATTCCCTGCCTATCGAACTAAGAACACCTCACTTGCCCAGAGCGAATCTTTCTTTCCACCTTTTGGTTTTGCCATGGCAGCCATTGTTCGTCATGGCCCCCAAAGCGAGTCGACCTTTGATTTCTGGGTCCCTCAGGGGCCACCAAGCTGGGCACCTTCGACTCGTGAGGTGAACTTGCTGGTTTTCAGTAGGTAGGGAGTGTGGTGGAATGAACCGGAAGGGGAGTCCCAAGGAGGCCACAAGGCGTGGTGTTGTGAAAATTAAAGCACCAGGAATTGGGACCGCAGGTTTTGGTTCTTGGTTCCATCCAGGGCAACCCGATTTTGGGGGTTACCCTATATTTTCGACCCACAGCCACTTCTCATTCCCTGGCGATCGCACCGATCGCAAGTTGGTTTCCGGAGGTTCTGGAGCGCATCCGCGAGCAGATGAGCAGCTGGGAGGAGGTGGACCATGTCATCGATTTCCTCCAGACGCTCGTCTGAGGGTCACAAGCCCAAGCTTGGGGTCTCCAAATCTGGTGGGCTTTTTTTGGGGGGGTGGGGGGCTGGGTTGGGCTTGGGGTGGGTCTCTGGATATCTGGCTTGGGGGTGGGTCTCTAGGAAGGTGAGTTTCAAACTGTTTTAGTACTAGGGCTTCTGCTTTTTGAATTTTCTTGGGGCTGGGACCGACTGTCTTTAATTGTGGGGGGCGTCTATTAATGTAGGGGGGTGGGTGAGCTGCAGGCAGGTCAACAAGGGCACTTTGCAAGCTTGCCTGCTGAGTTTCAATTGGTTTAGAATTTCATGTTTGTAGTTGAGTAAGGGGAACATGTATGCATGTTAGACATATGTGTCTTTAATTGTGGGGGGTGTTTATACATCTAGGTGGGGTGGGTGAGCAGCATGCAGGTCAACAAGGGCACTTTGCAAGCTTACCTGGTGAGTTTCAATTAGGTTTGGGAATGTGGGAGCCAGTGGCTGCAGGGCTTGGCCATTATCATGGGTAGTGCTAGGGCACCGCTTTCTGAGCCTTGCTGTGCAGATCTAAGGTCTTCAGTACAAGCTGAGCACTTGGGATTGCAAGTTTTGATGCAAGTGAAGTTTTGATGTAGGCTACCAATCCGAGCGCTGAAAGAAATCGCTTGCAGCGAGCTTGGTACAGGTAGGTTAGTTGAAGTGTAGCGAGGTCAACAGAGACCTTGAAGGTTGATTTGATGAGTTTCAAATTGGTTTAGTATTACCTCAATTGAGTTCAGTAGGGACAGCAGGCACAGCAGGCCGGGACCTAGCAGCCAATGTATTTAATTGTGGGGGAGGTGTACAAATGCAGGTAGGTTAGTTGAAGTGCATTGAGGTCACGCGGGGCCCTGAAGGTTGATTTGATGAGTTTCAAGTAAGTTGTTTTAGCATTAGCTCAATTCAGTTTAGTAGGGACAGCAGGTACAGCAGGTCGGGACCCAGCAGCCAATTTCTTGAATTTGTGGGGGAGGTGTACAAACGCAGGTAGGTTAGTTGAAGTGTATTGAGGTCAACAGGGGCCCTGAAGGTTGATTTGATGAGTTTCAAATTGTTCTAGTATTGCCTTAATTGAATGTAGTAGGGGCAGCAGGTCGGGGCCTTCTTTTATTGTGGGAGGTTTTCTTGTGCTTGGACTATCGTGGGTCGTGAGCAGTAATTAACTTTAGTATTGGCCTGGTTTAAATTTTAGTATTTCCAATTTTTCGGGATCTCCGAAATAATTCTTCTATTGTGGGAGGTTGTATTAATCGAAAGCTGAGATTACTCACTTCCTGACTTCTTGGACTTTATACTGGTCGCATGCAACAATTTGGACTCGGTGTTGCCAAGTCAAGACGTGAGCTCAGGTGACCTTTCGTTGGTTGCATTGGCGGCACCCCTGATTTGCACCCCTGGTTCTTGGGTGCGGGGACATGGGAACCCACGCCTCCAAACCACCAATCCGAACCACCAAAAAAGGGAAGATGGTTGACTCAATATGAAGCATAATCATGGGAAAACCGCCCTAACCTCCAAAACCACCAATCCGAGCCGGGAAGCTGGTTGACTAGATATGAAGCAGACACATATCATGTGATTGTGAATGTTCTGTGCGCCTATGGCAAAGAAACCATGCGGGGGCCGCAACTTTCAAATTTTGGCCCATGGTGTTTCTGCGGTTTTGTTGAGGGGCCACCGAATTCCACCACTCCTAATTTTGAAACACCAAGTCGTCCACGGTAACTTCACGGTCGTTGGCATTTTCTAGATTATTTGTTTTCCCCCCCCCCCCCCGTTCTGTTCATTTCAGTGGGGCGCTGCCAAACCCATACCAGTGTGAGAAAGGTAAGCGCTATCTTTTCTCGTCAGGGGTTGGCATGGCCCGAAAGCATGTGTTTGGAGTAGCGCTCTACAGGGTTAGGCAACATGTGTTGAGACAGCCAGACCAAGTTGGTGAGGGAAGCCAATAGGAGGCTGCTATAAACAATAGATTGGTGTCTATGTGTGTGTGTGTGTGTGTTTTTGTTTGTGAGGGTACCCTGCTCACCTTGGGAAGGAAGGAAAACCAGAGGAAACCATTGTGGAGACCCACCTGCTACACACAGACACACACCCAGTTCTTCCAGCTTGCTACAGGGGGCAAAGGCCCATTGGCCGGAGGGTCTCAGTTGTTCAGTGGCTCCAATTATTTTTCATTTTTTTGGTGGCTACCCCAGTAAAATGGTCCAAGCCCAAAAAAGGGTTCCCTTTTTTTCCAGGGTCACTGAACAACTGAGGGGTGCAACGCAGGTTCTGTTGCAATTCCCTTCGCCCCCTCTGCCCCAAATTGCGCAGCTTCCTGAGCCCCGGTCACAAGCTGCACGCAAGTCAAATTCGGAAATCGCCGCCTTTCCACTTCGACGTGTTCGTAAGATTGTACCCCCTAATCCCAATGAGCACTTATTTAGGTGTATGTTTTGCAACACAAGTCTGGATGGTTTTGAGGGGTCCATAAGTTTAAGAAACATTCATATCTGTTTCTGAGTCTGTTCCATATTTCACCTACCCTATAATATAGAATAGTCTTGGGGGAGATCCCTACTGTAGCTACTCCAAAAGCCTTCTTTGCTTGGGGTATGTCTGAAGAATACAGTTCTCCATCGTCAATACCTCCTTTTCTAGCTCCCCCAGTAGTGCCCTTTTACCTTTTTTTTTTTTGGGGGGGGGTTCCCCTACCAAAATAGACTGCAGAAAAAAAATGGTACCCTTATTCTAACCTCTCTACTGGAGGACCTAGCAGACTTCTCTTGCAATTCTAAAAACCCTTCTGATTCAACTTAGAACACTGTTCAAGATTGGCATCATCTACTCAGTTGTTCAGTGGCTCCCTTTTTCCTTTTTTTTGGTGGCTGCCCCACTAAAATGGTCTTCCCAAAAAAGGGTTCCCTTTTTTTCTCCAGGGTCACTGAACAACTGAGTCTAAGCTGGGTCTTGCCATTCTTGAAGTGAGAGTTCAACCAGGGGACTTGTGTTGTTTTGTCAAACCGCGAAAACCGGGCAACGAATTGGCCACTCCCACGGTCCCGACCCGCATATGTTCTGTGTACCTAGACCCTCAAAATCACAAAGCAGGTGGAAGTCACCAGCCAGAAATGTGGGTTGCAGTAACTGTTTTTGGTAATATTTGGAATTCACAAGCCAGAATGTTGGGTTGCAGTGACCAAATTCACCAACCAGAATCTTGGGTTGCAGTAGCTGCTTTTTCAATAACCCATATTTAATAGGTTAGAATCACCAACCCACTTTGGACATCACCCACCCATTTTTGGAAATCACCCACCCATTTTGGATCGAATTTTGAGAGTCCAGCTACGTGGGCATTTCCGTCATTGGATCTGAGGCCATGCATCCACGACGGCAAGGGCCGGTGGCTCCCGGAGACCTGGGAGGACGACGGCCATCCGAACGATCAGGGGCACAGCGTCTCGGCCCATGTTGAGACGCCAACAAAAACCGCGGGGTCGCAGAAAATGCGAGTTAAATGGACCCTCAAACTACCCATGAAACCGGGAATTCACTCACAAGATTGGGGCAAGAACCATTTTTTAAGGGGAATTTCGAGGGCTCGGGGAGTTCTATTTTGAGATACCCTGCACTTGTTGCCATACAACCCACTAGAGAAATTGCCTCTATTGAAGGACCATGGTCCAACAGGACCCCCAGTCAGGTTCCATGGCAACGTAGAAGGAAGGGCAAGGTGAAACAGAGTCAGAAAAGATGTTCTTTGGTGTACAGGCTTGGGTCAAGCTTGAATGACCCCCCAGGAAAGTGCTTCCTTCATTCCCTGAGTTGACTGGACGAAGGTCACTTGAGCCAAAATCAAACCCGGGTAAGTGAAGGTTAGTAAGGGACGATCCCAGCCATAAATAGCTGCGGCCGCCTTCTTAGTTCTTTACATGGTTCGGGGTCGACCAATTTTGTACCAGGTTTTGATTGTGACTCACTTGGGTTTGGACCAAGTTTCTGTCAGCTTCACTTTAAGGGGTGGGGATACAACGAGCAACTTCTACGCTCTCCCACATGTTGGCCCCGTGTTAATCAACCCCAGTTTATTCCCAGGAAATGTTTTTCCCTCGGCTTAGCGGGGAATGAGACCACTTTTGGAGGGGCCAAAAACCACACCCCTAATCTAATAAACTGGTTGGATGGAAATTATATGGGGTCAACATTACCACAGAAAGTGTCGATCGCATTGGCCAATCCACTCGTTCGGTGAGTAATACCCCTTCTGCGTATCCCCGACTGATCGTCGCCGATTGGAAGGCTTGCAGGCAGTTGGATGCCTCCACCCTCCTTAGCTACTACGGCGTAATTATGCCCCTTCGATTCCATTTTTTGCAAGCGCGGGAACAAGACAACCTGGGCCACAAAAAAATAGCCATACGGTCATGTACGTCTTTTTTTGTCAACAGTTGGTAGACAAAAATACGGGTTGCATACGGCCAAATACGGCCATCAGCCAGAAAAAAGTGACCATACGGGGAAAACGATCTGATTTACCTTAAACAACGCCGAAACGAATGGTACCCTCCAAAAAAGACACACCCATGCCATGCGATGCGGGTTCTATGAGGTCACCCATGTGGAAACCCTCTAATTGTTTACATGATTCACCATCTAGGTCTCCCAGTAGTGCCCTTTACCCTTTTGTAGGGGAGGGTTCCCCTACTAAAATAGGCTACAGAAAGAAGTTGGTACCCTTATTCTACCCTCTTTACAGGAGGACCTAGCCATGGTTTTCATGATTAATCTTGTTGGTTTACTTGCAGTATGGCGAACGGGGCATCCACCGTACCTGGCCTCATGGGCAGTGGCAAGGCCTCTATCGGTGGCTCGTCTTCTTTGAGGAATCGGACCCCCCCAAACTGGCGCTCAGGGCGGTCTTTTTTTCGGCTTCCCTCGAAAATCACAAAAACGCACGTACACTCAAAAACGACACACCCGTGGAAGCCTTGGTTGGTACTGGGCCAATTTTCTTTCGAGTGTTTCTAGGGGTTATGAGGCGGTTTCCTTCTTGAGTGCCCAAAACTCGCGTTGGCAATTTTGGTAGGTGGCTCTACCTGGCGTCGGGGTCACTCTTCGGGGGGGCTTCTATCTCGCTTGCGAATATGTGGAGTAGGTGTTTCTGCCGGGTTTCACAACTATAGTAAGGCCTGTTTGAACTGGCTTCAGCATTTGTCTTTCCACTGTCAAAGTCACTCCCTGAGCCTAAGTGGTAGACTAAAGGGCAGACACCAACCAGCTATGACTTTGACAACCCAAAACAGTCAAAATAATGATCCCAGTCAACATCTTGCCCAAAGTCAAGAGGATTGGGTCGCTTCTTCAAGCTCCCTCTTGGGGGGTGACTTTGGTAAAAACCCATGGGGCCACTGGGACCAAGTGCTCCAGTGCTCTGAGGACTGATGTTCGAGTGCCTGGATGTGAATGCCGTGCTGGGCATGAACTGAAGCGTTGAAAAAGGTGTGCTTAGCTTATTGCATTTGCTGAAGACTATGCGTTATTTCCCGTTGTTGGATTGAAGACGTTCTCTATTTCCCCCAGTTGGATTTTTACGGACATTTTTGATTTTCTCCAGGATAATTATTCCCATGGCGACCAATTCTAAGTGAGTTCTCTCTCAGAAGTTGGTGCTAGGATTTCGCACATCTTTGTCACTCGCCCTTGTGATCGGAACCCCTGAACCTCAGAATCCATGCTGTGGATGGACGAAATCCATTTCGCACCACTATGAAACCATAAAAAACCATTGTTCGTTCATATGTACGTTGGGGAATCGAATCAGAAACCGTTGGGTTTCCGAACGGTGCGAAATGGAAAACAGATTTCGCAAAGCCATCCACAGTAGCAGCCCGAAATGCTTCCCCAGAATTAGTTCCCCTTTTTACTCTTTTTTTTGTTTTTGCTTTTTTGGGGTTCCCTTTGTGTTCCACGAACCAGGCAAAAAAGAGTATTTTTTTCGGCTGGGGTCCGATTTTTCCAGCCAAGAATGGTGGTGGCAGTCCACCCTGCCTGGGTGTTCCAACACCGAAACCTCTTAGCCATCTTACATGTTTGCTTATTGTGGTTGAGTGGCTGAAATCCAATCACTGAACTGCCAATTTTTTTGTTCAGGATGTTTGCTCCCCAAACCCAACGTCGACCAAGTTGAGGGGTTCTCAAAATTACTGTTGGGGGTTCCCTTTGAGCCAGCTCCCTTCCGAGGGTCATTTTGAGAATGTCTCTTTAATGGACCAATAAACCTTAGAATCCCTCCAGGCCCCAGTTGCGCAATTGGGCATTGCCAACTTGCCCCCGGATCCAGCCGGATCCAGTCCGCTGGCTGTGCCAAAGCTTTGGGACTTTGGGCTTGGGCCTTCCACTGGCACCCTCTTGAAATATCCACACGGGTATATGTGCTTGTTGTGTTGTTCTGTTTGTTTTTTCTGTTCTGTTTTTCTTGTTCTGTTTTTGTACTGTTTTTTTTGTGGTTATGTGTTTTGTCGGTTCTGTTTTTTTTGGTTCTGTTTTTTTGGTTCTGTGTTTTTTGGTCCTGTTTTGTTGGTTCTGTTCTGTTTTTTTTTTTTTTTCTCCGAGGGCCCGTTTTGGTTTTGTTCCCAATGGTACCCTGTTTGGGGTGGTTTCAAGGACAAGTGAAGGGACACCGACCATGTTTTGGGTCCGCCCCTGTTTTGAGACGAACCCACTTATTGTTGGGAAGACCAAAGGAAAGGACAAGCTATCAATATGGGTGTGTTGTATAATTACATACATATATATATATATATATACATATGTACGCGCGCACACACACACACACACGATGCGATGTGCGACGTGACTAGAGGACCCTGCACAGTTCGTAACGTTGTGAGTGCATGGTCACGGTGGACAGGCATGAGTCACATTTCCAAACCTGGTCCGAAAAGGAGTCTGCCCAAACAAAGAGAAGGGTTATCCCCCCTCTCCCCCCCTCCCCCCTCTCCCCCCATCCCCCCCCTCCCCCCCTCCCTTGTGGGCGGCACCTACTTGTACTACGGGGACAGCGCCATGCGGCCATGCGGCTGTGGCTCAAACACGTGGAGCCCAAATGAGCCCTTGGTGCAGTGGAACCAAAGACTAAAACCTGCGGTTTGCCCTGGCTTGTTTTTTGAGGCACACTCATACTATCTTCAGGATTGCTCCAAGCCCAACGATGGCCAAACTAGGTTGCAGGTTGGGGTGGAACATTAGTAGCCATGCTTATGTTGTTAGGTTGTTAGTTAGTTTGGTGGAGGTTTCCGTTTAGCCCACTAAAAGTTAATCACTTTTAGCAGGGGATCTGAATACAGACAGTTTCCTTTTGGTGGTTTTAAAGTGATTCCATCTTTGCGTTTCAGCTCTTCTTTTTGTTTTAGTTATTGTCAGTATCATTATTTCCTCCTGGTGGTTTTAAAGGGAATCACTCCAAGACATATTTGGAACTAGTTGGAACCAGTTTTGATCTGCGGCCAGGTGCAAGCCTTCAATGACGCGGCGAAAACTCAGATGCTCGGATGGTGATTTCTTTCGTGGCCGCACCTCATATGCTCGTGCAGGGTCCTTGTTAGACTCCTGTTGCACATCTGGAAATTCTGGGATTCAGCTTAGAACACTATTCGAGACTGTCATCATCTACATTCTGTTTTGCCATTCTTGAAACGGGAGTTGAACCCGGGGAACCCGAAAAACGCCAACCTGTGTGCTGCCTTCGAGAAAAGCATAAAAAGTTGCGCGCCTGCAGTTCCACGACCCTTAAACAATGGGTCATTACCCATTGTAAAGGGGTCATGGCTCCACTTTCCAAGGGTCATGGAGACTCCATTGCCTTTGCAAGGGGTGAAATGTGGATATCCAGTTGTCCAAGTTGGGGCTCACACTTGTGCGTCTCAAGTCCGCCTTTGGGCCAATGGAGAACTGAGTCAAAGTGAGTTTGCTTTCGGGTGGTGTTTAGGGTGAAAGTTCAGGGACGTGGCGGGGCGCAGATGTTATGCCGGGGCGGTATGTCGAAAACATGATTTGTGGATTCCATTTGCAGGGAGAAAGTAGATGTGATGACTCATGGGAGCTGTGGTTCATGGTCGGCTTGGGATGCCTCTTGAGAGCAGCAACATGCAAAACACCAAAAATCAAACGCCCCCACGTGTTTTGCCATCTGAAAGGGACTGAAAACATTTGGGGGTGGATGCCCATTCTTGGAGATGCAGGGTCCCTTAAACATGGGTTGATTGGGGAAGGGAAATCGGATTTTAACCAAAGAAGATGTCCATTTAGTTGACCCCCTAGTAGTCAACCCCAGCTTACCCTCCAAAAAGGATGTTTCCCCCCTAAACCCTGGCGTCAACCTTTTTTATGGTCCTTTTTTTTACGAGGATCAGAAAAATTGGGAATTGAGGGACCCCCACCCCTCCCTTCAGGTAGGGGGATCTTTGAGGAGAGCGAAGCTTCATCTCCTGAACCCGCGAGCGAGGAACGATGCCTTCAACTTCGGCACGATGCCGGCGAACGTGGCCAGTCCCAGTTTGGGGGGGGGGGACGAGTGCTGGGATGACCCCAGTCATGCAAGCCTTGCAGTGACGCATTCCCCCCCAAAAGCTCTAAAGCCTGGCTTTTTTCAGATGGTACATGTTCAAACCAGGTTTCCGCATGGCCAAACCTCCTTTTTAAGTGTGTTGACATCATAGCCATCAAACACATGTTGGGGGCATTGGGTGTAAGGGGTCACCATTCACTTGGGCCGGCGGATCTTTCCGTTGGAAGTTTGGGCACCTCGGAAGATGGAACCTGGGCCTCAGAGGTCCAGTGGCGTTTTTTTTTTTTTTCCTCCTTCCTTCCTACTTTTTGTTTTTCCTTTCTGAGGCTCGGCTAGGTCCCCAGCTAGGTGCCCCTTTTTTACCAACTTTTTTCGGGGAGAGATTCGGTTCCCCTACTAATATAGACAAAAAAGAAGTTGGTGCGCGAAAGTTCTAAGCTCTCAAATCTGGAGGACTTTTTCTCTCACCTGTAAGTCCCGGGCGTGTTGCCACTATCTCAGTTGTTCAGTGGCTCCAATTATTTTTCCCTTTTGTTTTCCTGGTGGCTGCCCCACTAAAATGGTCCAAGCCCCAAACAAGCGTTCCAATCCCTTTTTTTCCAGGGTCACTGAACAACTGAGCTATGGTAGGTAAGCCTTCGATCCATGTTCAACTTGTTGTTTTCTTCAGGCTGGCAAGCACATGGTTACCTTACACCAACCCCAAGCCGGCTCTAAGCCGAGCGCAGATGAACCAAAGCCAAAGACACCCTAAATCTACTGAACAGCATACCGAAATCCTATCCCCGAAGCCCAAGACGCAACTATGGAAATGGAATCAGTGGGTTAGTTAATGCTTGGCGGTTTGGATTTTGGATCTGGATTTGAACGGGTCCCCTAACTTTTCTCAGGGTCCCCCAATTGATTTGGCTGTGGCTCAAAAACATGTACTAGAATGGCCCCTTGGCAAATGGAACCAGAGACTAAAACCTGCGAAACCCTACCTCTTAGTTTTGAGCCACCCCCATTTAGAGGATTGGAGCCCGTGGTTGTGGAGGGTAAATAAGAACCCACCCCAGACCCAGCAAATCACTGGGCTCCAAGCCACCAGTGGGAAGCTGATCTCCGAGAGGAAAGCCGAAGTCCAGTTTCGGAGGCTGTTGAGTTGGAAGCGAAGCTGATCCAAACATCCGACCTCCAGCAGGTTCCGCTGGTTCAATCATCCTGTCTTGATGACCTCTTTAACAAAGGGTGGCCCTGACCCAAAATAATGGTTGGTCATGACCCAACCCTTTTTTTTAAGGGTCATGGAGACAGGACGAGCGACCAAGTCGAAGTACTTCACTTGCAGGCCTTGGAACCTTTTAAGCTTGCTGTTTTCAAGTTGAGTTTTTTGGATTTACCCAGAGGCTCGCTCCGATCGGCTTCGGCTTTCAATGGAAGACCCGTCCCCTCCACTAGACACCCCGGGAATTTGTGGTTGGGACCCGGTCTCAAAACCAGGTTGTTTGAAAGCCCTAAATCAATCGAATTGGAGCCTCTGGGTACTTGGTTTCCCAGTCGAACAACACCTGTCCGACCGGCTGCTCTCCCAGTGAACTCATGCTCCTAACATGGGCCTCGTTG
Organism: Effrenium voratum; assembly: GCA_963377175.1. NCBI lineage: Eukaryota > Dinophyceae > Suessiales > Symbiodiniaceae > Effrenium > Effrenium voratum. The sequence continues at coordinate 182,369 of CAUJNA010000069.1, forward strand.
CACATGCTTGCGTCTTCGTGACTTCTTCTTCACCCGCGTTCGCAGAGATCAGCCGGACTTTGTATTCTTACCACTTGAACAAAAGCAGTTGAATGCAAGCTGCTCCAGTACAGCTTTTTATGGATGGTCCGGACACACAGACCTGGTGATTTTCTGTGAGAATTCAAGACTTGCTGAAGCTTGACAGACCTCAACTGAGTCTTGCAAGATCCCCCCAACCCTCTCAAGACTTGCTGGGGGATGTTTTGCTAAGACCTCGAAGTTGTTGGTACGGGTCGTGGTCTCGAGTGGTTGCCGGTTCTCTTATTGGGCGCATCGTATTGGAATCGGCCCCCTATGGTCTGTTTCCTTCTGGTTTCCTCACGACCATTTTAGCGGTAAATAAGAAGTTGGGTTCTTTTTGGGCCAATCCACTCGATCATCTTCACACACCAGTTGGATTGACTTTTGGGCTTCCCCTACTGTGGATGGACGAAATCCTGCACCACGATTCTCTGGAATGATGATTCTTCTGCAAATACCAACAAACAAATTGGTTCCCATGTTTCGAAGTCAGGATTTTGTCCATCCACAGTATGATTGGTTTCCCTATTTCCCTTTGATCGCCCGTCAGGCTCGCCATCGGAAGCTTTTTGACTAGGTCCCCCAGTAGTGCCCTTTCTCCCCCTTTTTGGGGGGAGGGTTCCCCTACTTAAAATAGACTACAGAAAAAAGTGTTGGTACCCTAACCTCTAACCTCTCAAATCTGGACCTAGCCACAATCAAAACTTGAACTCTCTGAAACTGATCACTGGATTCCCCCAGAGGGGGGTCCAACAAAGTTGGCGCCGGATTCGAGTTCCGGCGCCTCCGTGGATTCGAGTTTTCCGAGTTCGCCGTTTTCCTCCACTCAGTTGTTCAGTGGCGCCAATTATTTTTCCAACTTTTTTTTGGTGGCTGCCCCACTAAAATGGTCCAAGCCCAAAAAAAGGTTCCAATCCTTTTTTTTCAGGGTCACTGAACAACTGAGTGTTGGACCTGCTTTAATGTGACCCCCCTTTCCCTCCCCCCTCCCCAGTGGAACCAGTCAGCTGGATCCTCAGGAAACTCCTGAAAGCCTGGGAGGGGCAGCTCCTTGCTGAGGTGCTTGAGGCCCTTGCCGCGAACTGGACCAGGCGCTGCGAGGTCTACTCGGACCGCTACTTCGGGATCTCTGCCGGGACCCACACGCGGACAAACGCGCGGAAGGAACGGACTTCTTTGGACTCAGTTGTCCCAAGCCGACCTTTTCAGCTTCTGGTTTTCCCATGGTCCCATGTTTTGGCATGGGCCCCAAGTTGACATCTTAGTCTTGGGTCCTTTGGGCAAGTGAGTGAAACACCTGGCGTCTACATATCCCTTTAAGATCAGAGTTGTCTGAAGGGAAGGGGTCATGGAATTCGCAATGGTCATGGAGACTCCAGGTCCGGGATGCGACAAACGGAAAATATGTTTTGGTCAATCTGATCTCAGGAATTAAGATGGGCGGGTGTTTGGACGGGTTAAAAAAGTGGGGGGGGGGGGCGATATAAAAAGTGCAGCAACCAAGAAATTGAAATAGAAAAAAGGATCAAACTTGATGGTAAAGTAGGCAAAAGGTATGGAGCGGATGAAATGTGGGTGTTGAGATGGAAGTGACATCGAATAGAGAAGTGATATTAGCGGAGGAAGATATCATAGATGTTTAAACATAATGTTATCCTTAAAAAGTGTCTTCTATATGCAAAATGTGTTAAGTAGCCGAGTCTATTATTTTATATGTCTATTCAAACACACGAATAGACGAGCGATAATATAGAAGAAGTGTTTAGATGCTTAAATTAGTTGAACACTGATACATGTGTGTGCACGTCGTTGACGCTGCTCTGATTTTACCAGAGTTTGCTTCACATCCTTTATCGTCAAACAGATAGGCTACTACGAAGTGGTTTCCTTTTGTTGCTGGCTCTCATTGAACAAGTTGTTCCATAGGTGTTCTTTTTGGTTGTTTTGGTCGAAAAATAGATGGCCCTGGTTTACCTGGTGGTTTAATCATCTACCAGGGCCATCTATTTGCCCCTTTGGTGCATTTGGCTTGGAAGTTAGCACTTTAACTTTTTGCCAACGAATGGGTTTTCCCCAGTAAACCACTAAAAGTTATCACTTTTAGCAGGGGAGCAGAAAGCAACCGATACTACGTAGTGGCTTCCCCATGTTGCTGACTCTCATTGAACAAGACCATGGTATCGATGGTATGCGCTTGCCCTGATTGGCAGTTGGTTTTCAAGCATCACCCAGCTCCCGCTTGTTTAAGATTCTGGAAGCTCTCTTGAAGCCTACGTGTTCCCGCATGTGTTTCAACCCATACTTTCAGGCCTCATCAATTAGAGTGGGGGTTCGGGGTGCCACAAACAACAAATCGAGTCACTATGGGAAAACTGATGCCACTTAACTTATGATTATTCAGCTTTTTTGTTTATTTCCCAACAGCTGACAGCTATGGGGTGACTGCCCAGATAGCTCCAGGGTGGTTTGGGGCATGATTTCGTTATCCTTTGTCTTTTTCCCTTCATGTCATGTCCCTCAATTTTGCTCACCACCTTTCATTCTAGATGAATACGTGTTTTGGTTATTTTCCGCTCGTGCCACCTGACCCACAGCGATGCGCTGAGTTGCTGGGCGAAGAGAATCACCCGGTCTTCTGCCCCACGGATTTGAGGTATCAGGAGGCCTGCACGGGTCACAAGACGATGAGTTTGCCCTTTGGCGCACTTGTGCAGTAACAATAGACAGGAATCCTTTGGTCAGCGGGGTTCTTGTTTTTTTCTCAGTTTTTGTTGGTTCGTTGCTTCCGACCTTTTATTGTTTAGGGGGTTTGCTTGAGAGTATTTCGTTATTTAATCTCTTGGTTTTAAAGGGAATCTATCACTACTGGAAATATGTTTATTTTTTCCGGGAGGCTTAAGCAAATGGAAGAAGATCAATGGGTTTTTGTTGTCAGTGTTTGTTGGTTCGTTGAACCCCGCTCTTTTGTTTTTTAGGGGGCGATGCAGAGAAAACATTGCTTTGGTAGTGCCAAGGGTTGGGGAATTGGGGGTAAGGCTCATATCTTGGTAAATGTCGCTTGCGGAAGGGTGATGTTAGAATAATGTTGACTCCGGATGAACAAACCCCTGTTTATTAATTTGGGAGTGTTTTTCTCCAAAAGTGATGAAGTTTCAGCAAAACCAGGGACACCTCCATATAATAATAAGCTGGGGTTGATAAATCCGGGGTCAACATGAGCCCCGGTGCGAGCCTTGCGGTTGGCTCGGCTGGCAAGATGCGGGGCTCGGTCGGAACATCCTTCGCTCCATTCTTCCCCCTCAAAGATGGTGGAATGGGGGCGGGGGATGTCGAATCCCTGGAGATCTCCAGTTATGGCAACCCATCTTCCCTTGCGGAATACCAGATAAATGGTGTTGGGGGACGCCGTCCCCCCCCCCCCCCCGCCCCTCTATCGGTAGGGGGGATTTATTCGCTCCATTCGCCCCCCAAAAAGAGACTGATCCCAACCGCCTGCGCTACGCCTCCGTTTTTTTTCTTCCCTGGTTTTTTCCCACAACATGTTGACCCCAGATTGTCATGCGATGGCGAAGGGGGGGGGGTAGGAGGGGGAGGGGGCATGGGCTGCCCTGGTATAAGCCTAGGATATAGCGTTCAGTTCATTCTCGCGGTTTTTGCTGAGCATGTTGACCCCGTCGGAGTCTTTTTGCCACCTGTGAGAGAATGGGCGCGGCGAGGCCCTTGAAAAGGAATCCTTCACGAGGGGGTCGAAGAATTGTCCACAAAAGGTGGCAAAAGGACCCCCCTGGTTGACCCACATTGATCAACCCCGTTTTTTTCTTGCTGGTGCTCAGGGAATGAGGGAAAATAACCCCTATAAACCATCCCTTGTGGTTTCCTTCAAGGGAATCCCCAGGTTCATTCCCTCATCCCTACTGAGCACCAGCAACATACTGTTGACCTCAGATTAATCAACCCCGGTTTATTAATAGGGGGGTGGCCCGATCAAGTGACATGTGGGGAATCAGACCACTTTTGGAGGCCCTATTAGTAAACTGGGGTTCATTAATATCGGGTCAACATTAGTTGTGTTTTGGTTCAGGGTATCGGGGCCCCTTTCGGAGCTTGCGTGGCAGAAACCAGGGGAGGGTTGAATCCCACCCTTTGTCTACAACAGATATCATTTTGGTGGTAGGACCAACTGATTTCAAAAGGTCGAGGAGCCATGCTGAGACCTTTTCCATGCCCACCGCTTGCTCGGTGACAGTTCTGTTGGGAGGTAGGTTCATGGATGTAGACGTGGACCCTCAAGCTAGCCATCACAAGGAGATGTCACCCGCCATTTTGGGTTGCCATCACCCATTTTCAAGTTGGAGTTTGAGTTTCGCGGGTCCAGGTAAACGCTCTGAACCGCTGGAGAAATCAAGCCCAGCGCATTTGGGGGTGGTTTTCTCTCCAGTGATTCCTCTTTAGGCACAGCGCATGGGGTTGAATTTTGTGGGGGTTTGCATATGAACCACTAAAGTTAGACACTTTGTCATTGGAGAATCCACTCAGTTGTTCAGTGGCCCCCTTTTTCTTTTTCCCACTTTTTTTTGGGTGGCTGCTCCTCTAAAAATGGTCCAAGCCCCAAAAAGGGTTCCAATTCTCTTTTTTTCAGGGTCACTGAACAACTGAGTCCAAGCACTCCCTAAGAACTCCCCCCAGACTCAATCCGCCAGGTCGAGCGCGTGATGCCAAGGCTAATGCCGCTCAGAGCGTGCGCCCGCGGAGAGAGGCGACGAAGTCTCACTGAAAAACGCCCAGCAGAAATGGTTGGACATAGATTCAGGAAGGAGCTCAATAAGGCTTAACAAGGCTCAATAAGGCTTAATGTGGCTGAAAGCTGCTTGGCTTCCAGCGGGGCTGGCGCTGATTCATTTGAGGGGGGCTTGCTCTGGGAGGAGGGGTAGCTTGCCACTACCTGATCGATCGCCTTGTAGATGATGTTCACAGGGTCCCTGAGTAAAAACACACACACCCACCCACCCACACGCACGCACGCACGCACGCACGCACGCAAGCACGCACGCACGCACGCACGCACGCACGCACGCACGCACGCATTTCAGGAAGTTCCTCCAGCATTGCGATAGTGTAGGGGTTGATTCACAATTAACAACCAAACCTGGAGTCTCCTTCTGACCCTTCAAGCAATAGTGAATTCCATGACCCCTTTCGTTTGGGCAATGACTCCATTCCAGCTAGGTTCCTTTGCAAATCCCAGGCGCTTCAGAGTGGTTTTCCGGGAAGAAGGATCGCCAGGAATCGATTGAAGCTACTCTTACCGGCAACTTGATCAACTTCCGAAGGTGTTTTTTTTGAGGGCTCCGTAGATTTCCCTTCTCCGGTTTAGACTTCGCTCTTTGCCACTCGCTTCCTGAGTTCTTGGGCTTTACACTTTTGGGGAAGAGCATTGTAGTGTCAATCAAACAGTTTAGGTTGTGGGATCAAGGGGTTTATTCCCACTTCTGTGATACCAGGGAATCTCCCCCTTTGTATGGGGTGCTAGTCTTTGGGAAGCCCTTTTTGTTGTATCACAGAAGTGGTCATTTCCCACAACCCTGGTTTGGTTACGCTGTTGGCCAACCCGCTCGATCGGAAGTGAGTCTTTGCATGGGTGATGCTTAGGCCGAAACATCTAGCGACTGTCAACGAGTTGCGCTTCACGCCGAATCCGTGGGCTAGGCGACGAATCGGCTGAAACCGACGGATTGAAGAACTAGGTTTGTAAAAAAAAGCGATGGCATCCCGTCAGTCAGCGATTGGCATGATAACCAAGAAGAGGGTAATCATGTCTTGCTCCCCGAGTTCCTGGACATTTGTTCACCTTTTTTGGGGTCCCGTTTAAGAGGGAGCCACCTGCAAAGTGGGGTTGCTGGCATGAATCTCCACCTACACGATGGCTCAGCTATGGTGTCCTCGTAATTTTTTCGAGCCCATTTGGAGTCTGCGGGAGGTACCAGTCCTGGTTCTTTGTGTTCTACTACGATCTCCGGCCGTTTGTCAAATCCGAGGCGCGTTGAACATGGGAGTGTGTTTTGCGCATACCCAGGGTCTATTTGAGGGGTTATGGTTGACACTATAGTTGCCATCATGGCCAAACATGGTGGGGTACTGAGTGCCTAGTGGACAAATGACAACGAGCTCACCTGGAAAGTAACCATTAAAAGAGAATTGCTTTCCAAACAAATATGGGTATGTCTTGTTTTCAGGGTACCCCTTTGTTCTGGTGGCTTTAAAGGAAACCCAAGGGAACACAATTTGAGGTGGTCCCAAAAAAGAACGACACACCCGTATCCAGGCCCTGTTTAATCGGTATGCGCTTGGCCGGGGGCCCATTCACCACCTCCTGACTTGGAGCGAGTCAAAGTCTCAGCCTTTTTTTTGCGTCGTTCCATTTTTTGCACTTGGCCTTTTTTGCACCTGTTTTTTTTTCACATGTTGTTTGTGCATCTCTTTGTTGCATCCTGTTCCAATTTTTGCACCGTTCAATTTTTGCACTTTTCGGTTTTTAGAACCTTAAGCCTTTCATACGGCCTTATTTGGGCCCCCTCGCTCACGCCACTTGGTCTCTCGAATGTGTTTTGTACGCAACCGTAGCTTGGCGGTTCCCAGCGAATCGTCCAGGTCGGAGAGTCCGCGGTTCGGATTCGTTCGGATGTGAAGAGGTCCCTGGCTTTTGAGAGGGTTTATGAGAAACCCAAAGCACCAAATCGCCAACCCAAACCACCAATTAGAGTGAAGCTGAGTTGCGACTCAAAGTTTGAAGCTTCCCCAGAATTAGCTCCGCTTTTTCTTTTTTTCTTGTTGCATTTTTGGGTTCCCTTTGTTTTCCACTAACCGGGCAAAAAAGATCATTTTTTGCTGGGGTCCTAATTCCAGCCTAGCAATTTGGGAGTTGCAATCATGGCACATCTATCAGGGCGCATCAAGTAGCGACCTCATGAGGTGTGCGGCTTCACCCATCGAAGGTTCTCTTGGTGACCACTGCAATGTGCAACCGCTGGAGAAGAATCTGCAAGGGTTGGTACACTCTCGCATTAGGCAGGCATTGTTGCATAGAGTCTCAAATTATTGACATGGATTCTTTCACAGTGGCCTCACCGTATTTTGCACTGCCGATTCAGTAGATATCCCAGTCCGTTTTCCTGCCTAGGTTTCCAAAAGGAAGAATCGTTGGTTCCCTACTATAGTGTTCCACTGGGTATCCTTGACAATCCATTGAAAACCCGTGGATATGAAAATACGGCCTTGTTGGGGGCTCCATGGAGAGCGAACGCCTCAGGACGATAAAGGTCCAAAGGGGGGAACACGCGCCGCAGCCACGGGTGTCCAATAAATGGGTGTGTCTTTCTTTGAGGCTCGGAACCCTTTTTGGGGTTGGCTTAGAGGGAAACCAACAGGACATCGGACACCACCTATTCGGAAACATGTCTCTGGCGGTGTCAAACATTACCTTTTGTCCAGGTCAAAGTGAATTTCCTTTTTGGTGGGGTGATGTGTGAAGGGGGAGTTTCAGGGAACGTTGGCTCATTGCATTCAGAGACTCTTTGTTCAGGCCACTCAGTAAGCCGAGCTCATGATGAAAAATCCTTTGCCCGTGGGAGAGTGCCTGATGTCCACTTCCATTTGCTGACATTTATTGTTATTATGATTATTATCCCTTGATCGTTTTAAGGGAATCCATCACTACTGGAATTATGTTTATATTTTGCAAGGGGGCTTAAGCACATGGAAGTCCAGTCGGCGGAACATGATAGTTTGTCATTTTTTTGGTGCAGCTTCCTTCAGATAACCCCTAATTGGCGGTTTGGAGTGGGAATTGAACCATTTGAACCCCTAGGTTCTTGTAGAGGGCAAACGGGACCGAATGCCCAATCCAAACCACCAATTGGAGGGAAGCTGATCCTTGTCCTGGATTTCTCTTGTCTTCAAGTTTTGCCTCCAGGGCGACATTCTTTGCGTCCTCGAAAGGGCAACATGGCCGGGTTTCCAGTACTTTTTGTTGGGCTGCGGCCGGTTTTTTCCATAGGATCAGGTATTATGATCAAAAGTTGGGAACATATGTTTCCGGTGGGCCTTGGTACACCATGAACGACTCATGGGTCTCCCAATGTTGCATGCTCTTGGCTTTGTTAGTGGCTTGGGCGGCAAACCCTCTACGGGTCTTTGAGGTCTTCCACCCTCAAACTGACTTCGCCAATGTCCAAAAGTCCCAACTGTCCCAAAGAGGCAGTGGTTAAGGGATGCAGGTGGGATTTCTGCGAGCGGAAATCCACCCAGACGGATCTTTGGGCTTCCTCTGTCGCGGTCGCATGGAAATCCCGCGCGCTGAATCCGAATCCGCGAGCGGCGAATCCGCAGGCGGCCATGAGCATTGCAACCACGGCGGGAGGCCTCAGATACCAGTCTGGCGGAAAAAAACCAGGGTCAGGCGGGGGCAGAGGCATTCGGAGCCATTTCACTTGTTGTGTTTCCAGTCAGGTGGTACTGTGGATGGATTCCACTATGAACAACTATGGTTGACTAGCCATTGTTTGGTCGGAATTTGCGTTGGGGAATCGAACATCATTCCAATGTTTCTTAGGCCGGTGGTGCAAAGTGGACGGATTTCGCAACCACAGCCCCAAACAAAACCCAAGCCGCAGCAGGGTCACCTGTGGCCAAAGCAGCTGGGGTCGCCGGGTTCGTCCCGTTGAGACCAACTGAATTCCAATGATTCGCTGTTTCCGGCCCGTAGGGCTGCGGCTCAAGAAAATGTTACCCAAAATGGCACCTAAATGTATTTTCCCCTGTTGGGTTTTAAAGGGAATTTGCCACTACTGGACATATGTGTTATTTTTTCCAGGGGGTTTAAGCAAATGGAAGTTTCAGCCACATAGGGCTGTGGCTCATTTTCAGCCGCACCCTTACTTGGCAACGTTTGTTCTCGGAGGTTGTTACCCCGTTGGGCTTGGTTTGCAGGGGCACCAATCGTAAACCACCAATCTTGGTCCCCAAGTTTGACGACACATGCCCATTTGGGAAATACATGGCATTGCAACGTTGCTCAAACACAAAACCCGACAAGTCTCACTCGGGTTCCTGGATCTTGTTTGTATGCCTTTTTGGGGCAATTGTTGTGCTGCAAACAACAAGTTCTCAAGTTACACTAACTTGCTGGTTTGGTTTCTTAGCGGTTCTTGTTTAGTGTTTTTTAGCATTACCTTTTGGTGGGGTGATGCTTAAAGTCAATTTTGGAGCAAGCCCCGCGTATTCTGCTCTTTTGGAATTCCAATTCTCCTGGAAGCTCATATGGAAATGACTTGTGTTAGAATCATGGGGTGTTGCAATTTCCATTGCCGAACCCTGGGAAGTCCTAAGTCGTGTCCCGAAGCATTTTGAGGTGGGGTGTTCGGATGGATGGCTCTACCTTTGGAGGGACTTGAACCCCCCCCGTTGAAACGAGTTTTGGCGCATCAGACGGATCGCTGGTATCTTTTCTCAGCTTGTTCCCTGGGTTCCTGCATTTTGGGGACGCTGATATGGGTGTGCTTTGTTTCGAGGGTACCTTGTTTGGTGGTGTCAAAGCAAAACCAACAGGAAAACCGCCATGTTGGGGGGTCCCCCCCAAAAAAGGAGCCTGGACTTGCCCCTAAAAAACCGAACAAACCAAAACTTCTTATTTGTTATTTTGTTTGGGAGGGGGTCCGATTCCTAAAAAAGAGAGACCCCCGTGTTTGATGCCGAGTCCTTCATTTGCGTGATCCTCTGCATCGCCTCCATCCTTTTCACCAGCTCCGCCAATGCCGGGGGCACTCGGATTTTATGTTTCGACCGACCGAGCGAGAACTAGCGAGGTTTTTCAGCGAGGAAACGTGAAGTCAACCGCGAGAACATGCGAGAACCAAGAGGAGTAGGCAAAGTTTGTTTTTTTTTAGGTACAGTGTCAGAAAGTGGTGAACATTTGCCCCAGTGCCAGGTAAACCTACCTCAGTTGGGAAGGGGAAGAGCCAATCTGGTTTCCTTCTGATTCATGTTGACCTCGGATTTACAAATGATTAATAGGGACGTGCTCCTTCGAAAAGTGCTGATTTGCTACTAAAACGGGACACCCCTTAGTTGATCAACGGGTTCATTAATCGGCATACCCACTAGTTGGGTTGCAAGGCCAACCCTTTTTGGGTGAACAGATCCCCGACTCAGCTTCCGAGGATGTCAAGGATCCTTTTTTTTTTTTTTTGCGGCACCCTTGACATGGTTCCCTATATTTCACCCTTTGGCGGTTTCAAACATCACCACTAGGTCCCCCCAGCTAGGTGCCCTTTTACCAACTTTTTGGTTGGGAGGGTTCCCCTACTAAAATAGACTACAAAAAAAGGGGTACCCATATTCTAACCTCTCTACTGGAGGACCGAAGAAGAAATTGAGAGGCTTCTAAACCCAAGGGTTTCTTGAGCACCCCACCTTGTCGCCTTCCGCTATCAACAACGTCTTGGTGTGGAAAAGCCAAGGGCAAGACCACCAAGTGTGAAAGCGCAGAGAAACCTAAACCGTCGTCTTCCAAAAGAAGTTACCTCATGAAAAGCCGGCGACACCATGTTGAGTGAGGCACGAGATATTTTGGATGGGAATCCGAACAGTCCATGGGGCCAAGTTCCCCGAGTTTACATTTCGAACCCCAACAGAGCTCCAGCGCCCACTTTTGGTCGGCTGACAGCCGTTAGAGCACATTTCGAACCCTGACACATACCAAACATGTCTGTGGTCTAGCATGTATACACAGTATGTATACCTCATGTACATAAAAACCGTACTTAATGGCGTCTACTGAGGGCAGGGTAATTACTCCAGCAACTCGACGTGTGCAGAACCACTGGAAAGGTCTTTGCTCGCAGTCTTTATGCAACCATCACGTCAAGGGTTCGGGGTATGAGGAAATTCGGAGCAACGGGGCCCGGATCATCCCTCCCGATGGGACGGCGTCGTCCGCCTCTAGCACCGGAATGGCGGTTTTTGCGTCGGGTTGCTTCAGCGACGCGCCATGGATGTCGGGTCGTTTGCGAAGGCGTCTCGTGCTCGACCGGAGGTGCCATTTTGGAGGCGGCCAGCAGATGTTCCTTGCACCTGCGCCGTGTCAGCGCTGTCAGTGCTGCACAAGAGGAAAGCGGGAGGCAGTCGCCGCAGCTCTGCCACTCATCGCGGAGTCAGCGTTTGTGTGGCAGATGGGTCGCTGCTTCGCAAGCTGATCAGCCGCCCATCCCTGGAAGATGTGCGAGCTGTTTTGGAGCCTGGCCTGCAATCTGTGCCAGCAAGGGATGTTTTGAACATGGTGGCAGCGAAGAAGCGTGGCGACATGTTACACATAATGCAGGTGCTCGCAGGGCAAGTGCAGCTGGATCCTGTTGACTTCACTGTTGCACTTTCCATTTGCTCGAAGCTCAGAATCTGGCAAGAGGCTTGCCTGATTCTCCTCGCCGTGCCTGAGCTAAGGGTCCCAGCAAACGTTTATAGCTTCAATGCCACAATCAGCGCGTGCGAGAAAAGCGGCCGATGGCTGCAGGCGTTGGGTCTGTTGGACATGACCAAAGCGAAGGTGCAAGCAGATTGTGTCAGCTTCAATGCCAGCATTAGTGCTTGTAAGGCTGGCCATTGGCAGCAGGCGCTGGCCTTGTTTCAGGACATACCAAACGCGAAGGTGCAAGCAACTGCCATCAGCTTCAGTGCTATAATCAGTGCTTGCGAGAAGGATGGGCAGTGGCAGCAGGGTCTAGACTTGCTCCAGACCATGCCCAAACGAAAGGTGCAAGCAAATATCATTAGCTTCAGCGCCGCAATCAGCGCTTGCGAGAAGGGTAGGCAGTGGCAGCAGGCGCTGGCCCTTTTCCAGGCCATGCCCAAACGAAAGGTGCAAGCAAATGTCTTTAGCTTCAGCGCCGCAATCAGCGCTTGCGAAAAGGGTGGACAGTGGCAGCAGGCATTATCTCTTTTTTTCGACATGCTCACGACAAAGGTGCAAGCAGATCAGATTAGCTTCAATGCCAGCATTAGTGCTTGCGAGAAGGGTGGGCAGTGGCAGCAGGGTCTAGACTTGCTCCAGATCATGCCCAAACGAAAGGTGCAAGCCGATCAGATTAGCTTCAGCGCTGCAATCAGCGCTTGCGAGAAGGGTAGGCAGTGGCAGCAGGCGCTGGCCCTATTCCAGGCCATGCCCAAAGCAAAGGTGCTAGCAGATCAAACAAGCTTTAGTGCTACAATCAGTGCTTGCGAAAAGGGTGGGCAGTGGCAGCAGGCGTTAGCCCTGTTCCAAAACATGGAACAAGCAAAGGTGCAAGCAGATCAGATAAGCTTCAGTGCTACAATCAGTGCTTGCGAAAGGGCTGGGCACTGGCAGCAAGCGCTGGCCTTGTTCCACAACATGCGAAAAGCAAAGTTTCAAGCAGATCAGATCAGCTTCAATGCTACAATCAGTGCTTGTGAGAAGGGTGGGCGGTGGCAGCAGGCACTGGCACTGTTTCAGACAATGCCCAAAGCAAAGGTGCAAGCAGATCAGATAAGCTTCAGTGCTACAATCAATGGTTGTGCAAAGGGCGGGCAGTGGCAGCAGGCGCTTGCCCTGTTTCAGAACATGGCAAAAGCAACGTTTCAAGCAGATCAGTTAATTTGCAGTGCTGCAATCAGTGCTTGTGAAAAGGGTGGGCAGTGGCAACAGGTGCTGACCCTGCTCCAGAACATGGCACATCAAAGTTTCAGGCAGATCAGATCAGCTTTGGTGCAATCCAGTTTTGCGGCAGGCACTTTCTCTTTTTTGCGAGATGCAATAGGCAGAGTTGAGGCACAAGCAGAACCAGGTAGATGAAGGTTAGTAAGGGCAGTCCCAGCCGTACATGGATTTGGGTAGATCATTTTAGTACCAGCCGGAGCAAGTGAGCTGCAACTAACTGCCTGTCTGACTCTGAGCGAAGCCCAGTGGCAATTTCCCTCTTATCAATCCTGCCAGGTGGGATATTCTACTGTGGACGGACGAAATCCATGTCGCACAAGTTCAGGGCTGTGGGAAATGACCACTTCTGTGATACAACAAAAAGGGCTTCCCAAAGACTAACCCTCCATATAAAGGGGGAGATTCCCTTGTATCACAGAAGTGGGGATAAACCCCTTGATCCCACAACCCTGCACAAGTTTGAAACCATGGTTGAAACAATTGTTTGGTATTTACAGGGGAATCATCCGAAACCAGGGCTTCTTAGGTGGTGCGAAATGGATTGCGTCCATCCACAGTATCACAACCTGACTGCAGCGAGACTGACTTCTATTGACCTTCATGAACTTTTAGAAGGCGCAGCTTGCCATGCGGTGGCTTCAGGCATTACTTTTGTCAGAGCTTCGGAGCTCGAGCTGACTCCATGAACCTGCAACATTTGAAAATTCCGCTTATCTTCGCCCAGGGCTGTGGGAAATGACCACTTCTGTGATACAACAAAAATCCCGGCCTGCTCAAGCTGAGTCTTGAGCGCTCCCCGGACAGCTCCAGCAGTGCTTTCAAAAGCGGCATTGCTCTTTGCATGGTTCTTGTCATGGGGTAAGTGAGGGACACACGGTCAGAAGGTGCCAGATGTTTCTTCATTCGCCTTCCGACTTCTTTTCAAGCGAAAAGGCTAATGTATGCGTAACATTGTACGTCTTAGAGGCATTTGTGTACCTGAACCCTCAAAATTCCAACTTAAATTTTGGGTTATTGCATTGCAACCCAACATTCTGGTTGGTGAATTTCCTTTGTGGGCGGTTCTGTCGGGTCTAAGTATGTTTTCTGTCCAATCCTAGGCTGTTTCTGAGCTTTGTTTCCCGTTTTGGTGGTGTCAATACTCTTCTCTGTCAAAAGCTGAAAACAAGGTCCATAAACGAGCCTATGGTCGATTCCGGACCCAAAGGGGGGCGGATTTCCCAAACTTTAGCCATAATCAACGGACGGACCGTAAAACTAGGGGTTCGTACTCAGGCTTTGATTTTTGGGTGTCCCTTTGGTGTATGGGCAAATATATCAGGTTACCCTTGATTGGTGGTTTGGATTGGTGGTTTGGGGATTTGAACCCCTGGTTCTTGTAAAGGGTAAATGGGAAATCCTCTCCTAACCACCAAACCAGCAATCCAAACCACCAATGAGGGTGAAGCTGAGTATCGGGAGCCTTTTTTTTGGATTTCGTTGGTTCCGTGCAAGGCTGATTAGCTGAGCTGCCCAGATCTTGCGCAGCCTTTCAATCTTTTTTTGGGAGGGGGTAGGCCCCGAAAAGAACAGGATGACTCTACTGCTATTGGGTCTTTTTGGATACTCCCCATATGTCCTTCTGCTGGGGGATGTACAGCACCCGAGATGAATGCGTGTCATCGTCGTTGCACGACGTCCCGGTAGATAGCCGCCGACTACGGCGATGCCGTTGCCTCCGCAAAATGTCGAAGATCAGGCTTCAGAAGTATGCCAATACTTCACGGTTCGTGGTAAGTGTTTGTTTTCAGTTGCTTGGTTCTCTTCACATTTACTTGGGGGCTGCAAAAACCACAGCCATACCAATTGCAAGAGTTCTATGCCATGGTGATCTGATCTGGAGACAGTATGGTTCCAGTCGGGGAAGATAGGATTGTGAGTGATAAAGAAAGAAACGAGTCTCAACTATTGCGTCCCATCCACTCAGGAAGTTTGACTAGGGTCATTGGTTGCGTCGGCTTTGGTTCCCTTTTTAAGTTTGGTTTAGGATGTCTGAAGGGCAACTGCTTTTTGGGGGTTCCGGGTGGCTGTGGCTCAAAAAGCCGGAATTACCCAAAATGGGTTGCCCTGGTAAGTGGAAACATGGGTTACCCCAAACCTGCGGTTTGCCCTGAACCACGCCCAAGAAAGTCTCAGCGAAGCAAAAGCGTGGTGATTGCGACAGCCACAGACCTCCTTCAGGACTCGGGTCCCCGGCCTTTGCTTTCGGGGCGATGTCTGTCCGGCTGGAAATGCTGTGACGCGAAAAATCCGGCACCGCACGACATGAGGCCATGATTGAAACCAGTGATTTGTAGGGGAAGCATTCGAAGCCAGGGTTTTGGAACGGTTCACTTAAGAGAGTTCAGGGCCCCGTTTTTTCTTTTCTTTTCCCCGCCGTTTCGAAACTCTGGGAACGCTTAGTCGGTGGTTCGGAGTGGGGGTTCGGACCTTGAACCCCTGGTCATTCTGGGTAGATGGGAAACCACTCCCTACCGACCCACCAATCTCCAAACCGAACCGATTCCTTTGACGCATGCTGACTAAAGCTGTTCTTGCTGGTTCGATGGACAGTATTTGATTAATGGGGGTTGACAATATTCCGTTCGGCCCCCAAATGACCAAGCGTACCATGTGGGAAACACCAACGCCCATGTCTTTACGGATCTTTTGATCAACCCCCAATCGAGCCAACCCCAAAAAAAGTCATCCTACCCTAAGGGTCATGACCCCTCCAATGCAGACCCCTGAACCCTCCAATGGAGAACCCCGACCTCTCAGGGACCCTCAAAATTTACTCAGGGACCCTCAAAATTTGAGGCCCCCAAATCAATTGGGACCCTGTGGGCACATGATTTCCATTTTGTTTGGAGGGAGGGGTCACCACACCATCTCAGTTGTTCGGTGGCTCCCTTTTTCCTTTTTTTTGTTGGTGGCTGCCCCACTAAAATGGTCCAAGCCCCAAAAAGGGTTCCCTTTTTTCCGGGGTCACTGAACAACTGAGCCACCAAGGGCTTTTTGGACTTTCGAAACGCTGAGGTGCTGGTGCTGGAGCCCGTGGAGAAGATGATGCGCAAGGTGGAGGCGCCCAAGCGCGAGACTTCGCGGAGAGAGACCTCACCATTTTTTTTTCTTTTTCTTTTTTATGTTGTTGTTTAGTTTTTTTCCCCGCTCATAGTTTTGAAATTTGCCTGTGAAACTTTGTTCTCATAGTTTTGCCACTGAGGCAACGGCCTTTTATGATGGGGATCTCCATTTGTTTTTTAGTTTTCCCTGCTGGTTTCAGGTGCCTCAAAAGAGACACACCCAAATGTCAGTTGGGCTTGATTCCCAACTGGAAGCGGAAAGTGCCACAGGATGTGTTTTGTATGTAATCGGCAATCATTCGACCTCTTTGGTGGATAGCAATCAAAGGAAAACCACAACCAACCAGCTTCAGGAAAGTTGCGACAGCAAACTTCCAGGGGTTGATTCCAACCATTCTTTTCAACCATTGTTCTTCTCAAAAACCGATCGCTGTTTCCCCAGGTTTTTTGTGGTTTTTTAGAAAGAAGGATCCCTGAAAAGAATGGGGAAGGTACTCCTAAAAGCTTTGCGACCCAAATTCCCGGAGAGATCTGTGGCTGGTCTCAAGGGTGTAAACGAGCATCACCCCTCCCCCAAATAAGCTCAGGTGATATCCCCAACAGCATGCGGTGCTCTTTTTAGTGCTTGCACCACCCCGCAGCCCTCGCAGAACCTCGTGGAACCCTCGTGGATCCCCGGTGGAACGCTGGTGGAACCCTGGCGGAACCTGACCTCAGGGCCGCTCCGGACCACCCCGGAGCTTATCTGGGCTGAGACCCCAAAGCTTTCAGCTGTTGGGGGAAAAGAAGCAAAACAAACCAAACGAAAGGCCCTGAGAATCCCAAATGAGGAATTTCAAAGTAAACACGGCCAGTGTAACTTCAAAAAAAACAAAACGGTTCCGACGATATCGCTTCAAAACCAAAAACAAGACGAACACAAAGTCGCCAATTCAAGTAGCGTGTATTTTTGAATACTCTCTTAGTACTCTTTGCCCTATGCTTCCAAAGCCTATTAAAAAAATAGTCGTTGTGACAACCCCGGTTTTTTGATAAAGACTATTTTTTGATGACGAGCGGCAGCCTCCGTTTAGGACTGGAACGGGAGTAGGAAAGACTTGACGCCAAGGCCGCCTCATAGGATCCCAAAGCCGAACAGGTATTTTCATATGCAGCAATATGTGTTACAATCTTCAAGGCTAATGTTGGCTTCTCTGTTGCTTGGTTTCTTAACATGGCCATGTAGCGCGTGAGGGTGAATCCTCTTCTGACCGTTTCTGTCCTTCTTTTGCCCCACCTTCTTAGCCAAACCAAGCAAAACGGGACAGCAAAAATATTTACCCTTTACAGCAACCATTCCAGGGTGAGAATGTTGATCTTCTGGGTCCCCTGCAAAATTTGCCCGTTCTACGCCAAAAAATAGTCGTTCTACGCCAAAAAATAGTGGTTCTACGCCAAAAAATAGTGGTTCTACGCCAAAAAATAGTGGTTCTACGCCAAAAAATGGTGTTTCTACGGTGTTTCTACGCTTTGTCTACGGTTTGTCTACGCTCACATCGTTTTTGGAGCTGTGTGAAGATTGGAGCGGAAAAAAACAAGCACACAATTGCTTGTTGTTCGTTCCACCTGCGCAAATTGCAGAGGAAAATTCTAGAATTTGCTAGAATGAAGGCCCCGTCTACGCAAGACTTTCAGCAGGTGCATTGTGCAAACACGAAAGGGCGCCGAGGACCCTATCAATAAATAGCAATCTACTGGCTCCCAAGGCTTCTTGAGAGGTTGCAATAGCAGGCGTAATTTCAATACAAACAAAGTAACAACCCAAAATGGACCCCAAAGGCCAATGTCAAAAAATAGGGGTTGTCAATGCAAAAAATAAGGGTTGAACAACCCCTATTTAAAAAATAGTCGAGGAAGCATAGGGTTTGAATATCCCACAGTGGCCCGGTTCCGATTCACCACATCCACACCGTTTTCGAGATGTAGCAGGCTGATACTGTGGATGGACGAAATCCTGCACCACCCAAGAAGCCATGGGAAACCTCCAAACCATCCAAACCATCCAAAAAAAACGCAGGCCGCGTCTGGGGAAAGTAGTGGTATGTAATGGTACTGTGGATGGACCAAATCCTTTGTTTGCTGGTATTTACGTTGGGGAATCGTCCGAAACCAGGGTTTCTGAACGGTGGTGCCTAAAAAAGATTTCGCAACCATCCACAGTATGAAGCATAGTCTGTACATATCAGTTTGTAGAGTTGTGTGTTGCAACACAAAGCATAGGGTGGATAAACTTGGTGGATTCGGGGGGAGTTGGATTCCAAGCTCTGGAGGATTTTTGGGGGGGAAGACTAGATGGAGCTAAGGGATCCCCAGCGGACCCCAGCGCCCAGGTAGGGAGAGAACCTCAGTTCTTCAGTGGCTCCAATTCTTTTTCTTTTTCCAACTCTTTTTTGGGTGGCCCCACTAAAATGGTCCAAGCCCCAAACAAGGGTCCCCTTTTTTTCCAAGGGTCACTGAACAACTGAGTAACCTCATAAAGGGGGTAGGCGACTTCAGAAAGGCTCGATGCTTTCATTCCGTGCCCAGTTCCAGGATCTGTCGATCCATTTTTCACCTAGATGTGCTCTGAAACTTGGAATGCTGGAGACCGCCCTACTCAAAATACGGCGGAGCAGGGGTTCCATGGTGAACACCACCTATTTTTTGGTCACAGGATGAGATGCATTGAGCTTTGGAATTCGCAACTCTTCACTTGTCAAGTCGCGTGTCAGAGCCTTTACTGACCGCCAACTAATATAATACGCAGTAAGTGGGAAGAGCTTCTTCCCTGATCTGGGTTGTACGTAGGGCAAACCCTTTGAAACTTACTGAATAGGGGAAACCACAGACATTAACATTGTTGGTCCATATAGTGGGCTTTGAAGGAATTTTCAGGGTGATTCACCGCAGCACCAACTTGCTGAGCATCGAACACTCTTTCGCTGGCTGGCGGTATCGTAGGGTCGGGGCAAGGGTAAGTACTTTAAGTTGATGGAAACTTAGCTTATTACCCACCTCTTAACAATTTGAGTGGGGTTTGCCCTGTTATTAGTGGCTTGGAATACTGTTATTAGTGGGTTGGAACCCAAATGGCTAACCACTACTAACTTGGCGAATCGAACATCCAAGCATAAATTTCGACATAAAGCCACCTCACCAGGGCAGACATGAACGCCGAAAATGATGCCGTCTTCTATTCAACTTAGCACCCATTGTGAGACACTTCCAGGACACGAATGTTCCAAACAGTCCCCCACTTCAAACATATTTCCCAAACTATCTGACATTTCAAGGCTAAACATATAAATTATTATTTTTTTGGCCAAAAGCCCGAACTATAAATATGAACCCACCACAAACCCGAACCAAATTTGCCAATTCTTTTTCCAACTTTTTTTTGGGTGGCCCCACTAAAAATTCGGTCCAAGCCCCAAAAAAGAGTATTGGTTCCACTTCTCCTTCTTGTCCGGGGTCAAAAAGAACCACTGAGACATGACTTCCCTTTCTTTGGGCCCAAAACCCGAAAAAGATATGGCCACCCGCCAGCCCGAACCCAAATTCGCCCGCCCCCAAAAATTGGCTCAGCGTCGCCCGCTCGCCCGCTCGCCAGGCCATCCGGGCGAACCCCCTGAAGGCCACCAAGATCGCGGACGACGAGTTCCAGCGGGAGGCGCCGATGCGCCGATCGATCGACTCGCCGCGCGTCGCCGATGCGCTCGGCTCGGGTCGCGTGGCGTAACGACCCCCGGAGGAAGTTCGAAACCGTAGAATTCATAAGGACTGAAGCTTAAATGGAGCTTCTTTTTTTAAGGAACAGTTGAATTTACATAGGATGTTTAGTTTGACCCCGTATTGATCAACCCCTGTTTATGAATATGGGGGTGGGGGGCCCCTCCAAAAGTAGTTTGATTCCCAACTAAACCCAGCTATTAGTAAACCGGGGTTGATTCATAGGGGGTCAACACGTGGTTGTTGTTGGAAAACATTTTGCCCATTTTTGCTTCTTGTGGTTTAGTGGTTGAAATCCAAATCCACTGAACTGCTAAAAAATGAGTTGTTGCTCCCCAAACCCAACGTTAACCAAGAACATGACTTGATTCGCCGGGTTAGTGATGTATCACCTGCTTCCGTGGTTTCCAACCCGCTTAAGGGGTATATACCCCTTTTGGGGAGATATGGTATGAACATCAGGCCTTTTGGGTTTGTTTGTCCAAGGGGTATGTAAAAGGGGTATGTACCTTGCCACCCCTGCATAACCCAGGTTGCTGACCACATAACTTGGCGAATTGAGCACGCAAGTCGGAAATGACAACGAGCCCGAATATTAAAAAAAACAACAAAAAACAACATCCCTCCTGGGTTTGGGGAATGAACCGGTTTTGGGGGTTCCCTAAAAAAGGACACCATAGGGGATTGCTTGTAGAGGGTCATTCCCTCATTCCCTGCTGAGAACCCGCAAGGAAGGGCAAGCTACTGGAAGAGTGTTCCAATTTGGCTGTGTCCGTTATGATTTATGTTTGATGATTACTTTCTTTTTGGGGGGGTGGCCGCAAAATAGCTTCGGTTTTTCTCTTGCTTTCCGTTCAAAAGCCACAAACAAGGGGCCTTGAACAGAGACAGCTGCATCTTGAGAGTTGCCACCAGCGGCGCCATCCCCTAGACACATAGTCAAAGCATGGTTGTTGTTGGAAACCAATTTACATTTTTGCTTATTGTGATTTAGTGGGAACTCCCCACTGAACTGTTAAAAAATATTTTTTTGCTCCCCTTCCAACGTCAACCAAGAAAGTGTTTGGCACCCGGGGGAATGCTTGCCTCAGAGACCGACCTGGGCCATTTGGATGTTGGAAACTAAAACTGCGATCGCGGGAAGTTCGGGGGAGGTGTTTTGGAGGGCTGGAGTCTTCATGACCCTGTAAAAATCGGGTCATTACCCAAAATGAAGGGGTTATGACCCCTTTTTCTCAGGGTTACGGAAACTCTAGGTACTCGTTTCGGGGTTGGTTTAACTCACTTCCTGAGTTGTTGAACTTCGACTTTTTGGGAAGACGACTTTGGCGGCAAACAAACAGTTTGGACCGTGTTGGCCAGCCCTCTCAACAAATGAGTTGCAGGAAACAAACAGTTTAAGAGACATAGCACAGTTTGAGGGTTCCCCTTTTTAGAAACAAACCCATTCAAGGGGCTGCCTTTGTAACCATCAGGTCGCACACAATTGTGAAACCTAAGTCAGACCCAAAACTCAGTTGCTCAGTGGCACCCTTTTTCCTTTGTTTTGGGTGGCTGCCCCCACTAAAAATGGTCCAAGCCCCAAAAAGGGTTCCCTTTTTTCCAGGGTCACTGAACAACTGAGAAAAGGAAAGTCTGTGGTGGTTGGAAGGTGCCAGGAACAGATCTGCGCTAGCGCAAGCGTCCGAAGCCTTTGCTGGATACTCTCACTTCCGTTTGCTTAAGATGTTTTTTTCCTTTGTTGGATTTAAAAGGGAATCTATCACTACTGGATTTATTTATTTTTCCAGGGGCCTTAGCCAAATGGAAGCTCATTCATTCGAATCGTGCGGTTTTCTCATATTTTCTGAGACTGAGGATGCCCTTGGAAGTGACACTCTGCAGTCACTGCAGTCAGGATTTTTGACACATAGTTTCACGACGCGCCATCGCGGGGAGACAAACGCGCGGTGTCACAAAGTGTACCTTTTGCTAGGTCCTCCAGTAGAGAGGTTGGAATAAGGATATACATTTTTTTTTTTCTGTAGTCTACTTTAGCATGGGAACCGAATCTCCCCAAAAAAGGGTCGGTAAAAGTTGGCACGATCCTGGGGGACCTACTGTGGATGGACGAAATCCTGCACCACGAAATGAAACCATAAGAACCCATGGTTCGTCGGCATTTACAGGGGAATCATCAGAAACCAGGGGTTTCTTAGACGGTGCGTTGGATGTCGCAACCATCAGTAGTTTGACACCCCTTAAGAATGACCGAGAAGCTCCAGCGACTGGGTCCCCGGCAAAAGGATCGATGCGACTGCGACAAAGGGAGAAAATGGCTTCGATCCAACTTGAGCTCGAGTTGAGTCACGAAGGGTGAGGTAACCGAACCAATCAGAGGGCACCAGTTGTCCAAACTAACCAATCAAAGGGCACCACCGCCTTTCTCAGCCCGAAACAAGGCGCTCAGTGCTGCGCCTGTTTCCCCATCCGACGGGCGACCGAACAAAAGGCACCCAGGGAGCGCAGAAGGTTTGTTGATTGAAAGCGACCTTTCCATTTGCTGGTTGGTTTTTGAATGAATCTTTCACTACTGGAAATAGTTTTCAATTTTCCAGGGGACTCTACTGCAAATGGAAGTGTTTATCCTGATTCGCAAAGCGAATTGACCTCTCAACCTTTCGGAAGCTTGCAAGCCATTTTGGCTTGTCAGGGCTCCTTAAAAGATCTCCATTTTGAAACCATTTGAAACATGTTGCTTTTTCAACACCAAAATAAAGTTGGAAACCGTACCATTTACAAGTTGCAATGTTCAGGTGGATCCATTGTAAGGATCCCTGCATCTCCATATCCTGACCGACTTCGACACCCGCAGAGTCTGGGACATTGGCACTAAGTTGCTAAGGTTTGAGGCTCGATGATACTCCCTGGGCTCAGAAATTCCATCACCCGCCGACTTCTCGGTTATGTTGCGTTGTTCTTGTTTATGATTGGTATTAGCATTATCATTATGATGATTGTTGTTTTATATACACTACATAGAAAAATGTGAGGTGTATATTGTTTCTGCCACATCATGTGTTTTAGTTAATTTCGCTACTATTGTTCTGTTCATTCTTAGAGGCCTCAAAAAAATCATGCAGCCGCCCTGGATTGCTAAGGTTTGGGAGGTCCTCCGCATCCGGAGCATGGCTGTGCTTGTTCTTTAGTTGGGTTAGAGATACTAACTTCCTGAGTTGGTGGACTTTAAACTTTTTGGAAAGACCATTTTAGTGGTAAATAAAAAGTTCAAACTTTTTTTGGCCAGTCAACTTGGGAAGTGAGGATAGGCAATGGATGGCAAGGGTTTAGGTGGTTACAATCCATCTAGCAGGGCCATCTGTGGTCAGACCGAATCCGGAGGGTTTCTTGAAAACCGTCAGGAGTGTGGGTGTCCTTTTTCGGTAGTTTGGTTGGAACAGATAGTAGAAGGCACTGGTTTAGGTGGGCGTCATTCCATTTACCCAGAGGCTCCCGATTCATTTAGGGCCTTCAAACAACCTGGTTTTGGGACCCCCAACCAGGTCCGGAGTGTCTAATGGAGGGGTCGGATTTTTCACTGAAAGCCCCAGGTAGCAGGGCCATCTATTTACCAACACGGCACCTACCTTATGGTCAGGAGCGCGAGAAGAAGAACAAGCTTCAGAAGAAGAAGTGCATGGACCCCTCCATCCTTTGGAGGCCGTTTTTTTCCCGTGGGCGGACACTCCTTGCCAGGGTTGTGGGATCACTCGCGGTTTATTCAACCACTTCTCTTCCCTTTTTAAGTTTTTGCTTTTTTGGGGTTCCCTTTGTTTTTGCACCAACCAGGCAACAAATATATATATATATATATATTTTTGCTGGGGCCCGAATTCCAGCCCACTTCTGTGATACAAAGGAATCCCCTCTTATAGGGGGGGAGTCTTTGGGAGGCCCTTTTAGTTGTACCACAGAAGTGGTCATTTCCCACAGCCCTGATCCATTCCCTAATTCCTGGCCCGGGTTTTCCATGGTGAATACTCCCTTTGTTGATGGTAGTTTGGGCATCATGCCCTGCACAAAGTCGGTATTTGGAGTGGGAGGTGTGCATATGGGGATTCCTCATTTCAGGTTTGCGAATCAGAGTAATGAGCCAAAATTGCGGAGATGATGAGACCATGGAGGCAATGGCACTACCATATGTAATCCAGCCGGTTTTCACAAGGCCCTTGGGTGATTCCTGCTTGCCATGCTCGGCCAAGTTAGCTAAGTATTTAGCTACCTGGGATATAGCCCACTTATGACAGGCTTAACTCCACTTAGACGATCCAAAAAGTGGGTAAAATCCCAGGTTGCCATCACTTGCTAGCCCGGCCGAACACCCAAGTACTCCATTTCGGAGATCCGCATCACTGCCATAGGTGTCCTTTTTAGGTGAGCCTGGTTAAAAATAGATGGCACTGGTTCAGATGCGTTTTGTTTGATTTATCAGGGCCATCTATTTTTCAAAAAGGCCACCTATGATCACTGCAGGAAGCACTCAGTTGTTTCTCGTCAAAGCGGAAAGTTCCTGGATCAGTCACCGAACCTTGGGAAGTGAATTGGATGGTGGATGCCGATGGTGTGTTCTTTGGGATTCAGGAGTCCAAGCAAAACCCCAAAAAAAAGTTGGGCCTTGCCCTACAACAGACTTCCATGTGCTAAAATAATGATGTTTTTGTTGGTTTCTCCGGGTTTTAAAGGGAAAAACGAGTTTGACTCGTCTGATTTTCCCCAGGGGCACTCAAAATTGCAGGATGTTTTGGGGCCAAACTCCTCGGTGGGAGCTGGGTGGTTGGCGCCTTCCTGACGGCGCTGGGCCTCGCAGCTTGGCTCGACTTGTTCGAAGCACGCTGACCCTGGGGTTCGGGCACCAAAGCCTTTGGCGCATTTCGCTTGTTTTTTTTTTTGAAGGTAAGGACTTGAACTTTTGGCCAACTGGGTTTTCCATAAGCCACGAAAGGTGAAACTTTTAGCAGGGGAGCAGACAGCAGCCGAGAAACAGTGGTTGGAAACCCTTGATATAGCCACCATAACGTTTACCTGAGGATTGTCATCATCTAAAATGGGTTCTTGCGGGGTTGAACCCTAGGGCTGACCTTGGGATATGTTGTTTTCAACAACTTTCGTTTCGGATGGCCTTTGGAGCCAGGTGCAAGGAGGCCGCTGACTCGTTACATCTTTTCTTGAGTCTACCCGTTTTGGCCTTTGGCTTCAAACGGAATAGTGGGTGTTTCTATATATTATTTTGAAGAACACCTCAATTTTCTTACGGGAGCAAGCCCACGCATTTTGGACGAAAGCACCGGGCCCGCCGCCCGCCGCCCGTCCTTCGCGATGGGCGAGCCGCCACTAAAGCGTCTGAAGGGCAAGAAGCCGGACCAGTTCTTCAGCAAGGAGCGTAGTTGGAGGTTGGTTTTCTTTGAAAGGGGTCAAACAGGACTTAGAGAAACTGCTTGTTGGTGGCCCACTGCAGTTCTACGATTTTCATGCTAAAACGCGTTGCAGCTGAAGTGTCTGCTATTTTTGTGGGAAATATGATGACTCTTGGTTGACCGGTGGAATGGTCCAATGCATCGCAAAAAAACAATCGCCCACGACCCAAATGCACTTGTTTTTAGGGCATACTGTGGATGGACGAAATCCTGCACCGATTTGAAACCATGGGAAACCATAATTTGTTGGTATTTACAGGATAATCATCATTCCAGGGTTTCTTAGGTGGTGCAGGTTTTTGTCCATCCACAGCATGTTTGACAACCACAGGTGCTGCAGGGTTTTCCATGCCAATACATGTCCTAAAGTGAGGTCTGTGAGGGGTTCTAAAAATTCCATTCGGGAGAGGTGTCCCTTTTAACCACCGTTGAGAGGGTGATTGTGGCCGCTCCAAAATTCCACTTAGTACGGGACGGCGTCATGACCTGACAGTAGACAAGGAGATATTTATCATAAGAAAAACTGGTTTGTCATATGCTCATATATGGCTTCTGAACGAACAAAAAGGTTAGAGGAATTTTGGATGGCTTCCTGGACGGTTGGCCAAGACAGTAAGTGGGGATCGCCACTTGGGTATATCCCCGTCATAGCACGGTGAACCCCACATTCACCGGGGACGTAGAAGCGGCTTAGGACAGAATGGTTGCCAACAACTTGGCGAAGCGAACTCAAAAGTAGGGGAACATGACAATTGCTTGGCTTTCTGTTTATGTTTTCTGGGGTATGTTTTTTTGTTTCTTGTATTTTTGTTCTGCTTTGTTTCTTCATGCTTTTGTGGTTCAGCATGGGTTGCCAGGATCCAGGCATCCATTCGCTTAAACCAACCTGGTTTTCCATGCTCCGGATGCCTTCCTGAAGTAAGATCCCAATTTTCGGCATGGGTGCAAGGCGTGCCTTGCTCGGTTCGCTTCTTCGGGCTCGGCGTCAGTTGATGAAGGAGGCGAATTGGAGTTCGACCATTGGAATCCCAATTAGGGCAACTCAGTCTGTGTGGAGAAGACTAGAAGCATGGAATTGAGGGACCCCCACGAGACCTCCCTCTCCCTTAAAAAAGGGAGGGCGGATCCTTGGTTCTTGTTTTTTTTTTTAGTTTGGCTTTTAAGAATCTGGTGCCAGGGCCCGCTTGGCCTCGATTGACCGCCCTGAAGTGACCATGCTGTTCTTTTGAGACTAGACGAGTCCATTCGCAGGTCCTACTGTGGATGGACGAAATCCGTTCGCACCACCTAAGAAACCATGATCAACAACCATTGTTTGTTGGTGTTTACAGGGGAATCGACTCAGAAACCAGGGTTTCTGAACAGTAGGGGGGACGACAGTTTCAGACTCGCCTCCTGGCGGCTCGCGGTTCTGGCGGATGGGAGGAAGCTGAGAAAGCCGGGAGTGGGTAATAGAAACGCAACAGCCCAATGGTTTTTATACAGAAGGGAAATGCAGAAGCCCACGGTTCCGGGCTTCCTTTTCCTAAGATTTCTTAGGACCGACTGTTTACCCTTCTGGCCTGAGAAAAGCTGCGATCAATATCAACTACTTGGGTGCTCGATTCGCCAAGCTGGTAAGTGGGAATCGCCTGGAGTTTTTCACCTATGATTGAGTTGGGCTTAGGTTACAATCCGAACGGTTACTAAGCACTCATTTGCTTGGCCCAAGGGTATCAATCAACATTCCAGTTGCCCAGTGGATTCCGCCCTTTTTCAATAAACCTCCCAGTTGCCCAGGGGTGCCTTTTTTTTGTTGGGAGGGGTTCCCCTTTTGAAGTCAACCAGAGAAATCGGATGCCGATCCGATCGGTTTCTTATGGAGAAATCCATGGGTTGCATCTGAGGCATGGTACCCATTGGGGTTCGTTTTTTCATTTTGGTCGGAGCCCCGGAACCTCCGGACCCAAAACCCCATGTTCTTGAGAGCGAGGCTTCGCACGTGGGCGGGTCGATCTTGTTTAGGGCACCCCGGCCCCAAGAAAATGGCGGCTTCCTTGTGGCTTCCCTTTAAAGCCGACCAAGGGACGCCCTGGCAACAAAAGAACGCACCCAAATCATCTCCAAGAATGAGCTCCAAGAATAGGATACATCCACACCTAGTTGCGATGCTTCCTTTGGACCTTGCAACATGCTTGGTTCCCTACACACCGCTTAGAACAAAAACGCTTGCCCGAGAAAGATATATTTTTCACGTCTTTCAGGAGTTCCTGGTGCAGCACATCCGCGACATCATCGGCTTTTACAAGCCCAGGCGTCGGCCGAGTTCATGGGTGTTCAGTGGCTCCCTTTTTCCTTTTTCCCCAACAGCTGAAAGCTTTGGGGTCTAGGCTCCGGGGTGGTCCGGGGCGGCCCTGAGGTAAGGTTCCACCAGGGTTTCACCAGGGTTCCACCAGGACCAGGCTTTGCAAGGGCTGTGGTGGTGCGGGGTAGCTCGGGGTGGTTTGCGGTAAGGTTCCACCACGGTTTCACCACGGTTTCACCAGGGTTCCACCAGGGTTCCACCGGGAACCAGGGTTTTAGCAGGGTTGCCCAGCGTTCCACCAGTTCTGCAAGGGCTGCGGGTTGGTCCGGGCTGGTTTGAGGCAAGGTTCTACGAGGGTCCACCAGGGCTCCTCCAGGGTTCCACCAGGACCAGGCTCTGCAAGGGCTGCGGTGGTGCGGGGTGGCTCGGGGTGGTTTGAGGTAAGGTTCCACGAGGGTTTCACCACGGTTTCACCAGGGTTCGACCAGGGTTGAATCAGGTTCTGCCAGGGCTGCGGGGTGGTCGGGGGTGGTTTGAGGTAGGGTTCCGCAAGGGTTTTACGAGGCTGCGGGATGGTCTCGGGCGGCCGTGAGGTAAGGTTCCACAGGGTTCCACAGAGTTGTACAAGGATGGTTCCACAAGGATTCCACAAACAATGTGTCGTGGAAAAACATCGGGGCAGTACATTGAGGGCCGTCGGGGCCGATTGCAGGGCCCCGCTCGGGCCCCGATTGCGCTGTCGGGCCCCGATCGGGCCCCGATTGCGCCGTCGGGCCCCGATTGGGCCCCGATTGCGCCGTCGGGCCCCGATCAGGGCGCGATTGTGCTGTCACTCTTAGCTTTGCTTTACAAAGTTACAAGGCAGCATCCTCAGCAAAACCGGCGGTGAGGTGGGTCCCGGGGCGGGTTCCGCGAAGATTCTGGGAGGGTGTGGTGCTGTTGGGGATATCACCTGAGCTTATTTTCCAGGGTCAGTTGTTCAGCGAGCCAATCCGCCTGTGAGATTTGCAGCTATGAGCTGATTTCCAGGTGCTAAGTTTTTGCCCAACAACAGGGCTTCTTCGATCGTTTCAAGGGAAGCCCCTAGTAAATTGAACTTTGGGTGAATCCAGTGACCCCTGATTTGCCCAGGCCAAAGAACCCAGCAGCTCAACCCTTCATATCACCCAAACAAATTCAGGCTCTCATCGCTTGGGCCTTCTCAGGTGAGCTTTTGTGTGACTAGGTCCCCCTAGGTGCCCTTCTTCACCCCGTTTTTGGTTGGGAGAGGGAGGGTTCCCCGGCTAAAATCTACAGAACAAAGTGGGTACCCCAACCTCTAACCTCTCAGATCTGGAGGACCTAGGTGAGATTGCAGAAGGCCTCCTGGGCCCTTTTGCAAAGAACACTCCCGGGGGGACGATCACTTTTGAACCTGTGGGGGAGATGTTGCTTTCTCGAAAGGGACTGCCTTTTTGTCAGTTTGGGTGGGAGTTTCTCAAAAATAGGGGAAGCACACAATGTTTTTTTCCTTTCGGCTTCCCTTTTACATCCACCCAAAAAGGGGGAAAACTATGTTGCTGGAGGAACTCCTGCAGCAGTTGCTTGGTGGTGTATTTTAAGGTTTCATCCATACCGTGGATGGACGAATCCTGCACCACGTAAGAAGCTCTGGAAGGACGATTTCCCCTGTAAATACCATCAAACAATTGTTTCAGCCATGGTTTCAACCACAGTAGTAGCCTCACTTCCTGAGTTGGTGGACTTTAAACTTTTTGGAAAGACCATTTTAGTGGTAAATAAAAAGTTCAAGTTTTTTTTGGCCAGTCAACTTGGGAAGTGAGTAACTGGGGCCTGTTTCGTCCATGAAAAAACCCGCTTTTTTTTGAGCCTTTGGAAGACACCTCCTTGGATCGTTTGCTTTGCCCTTCCAAGCCCCGGGTTTCCTCCAACACCCACCAATATGGCCTCAGGAACCGCAGCGGACCCTATGCTCACTTGTTCGGTGGCTCCCTTTTTCCCCTTTTTTTTGGTGGCTGCCCCACTAAAATGGTCCAAGCCCAGAAAAGGGTTCCAATTATTTTTTTGTCCAGGGACACTGAACAACTGAGATATGCCAACAGAAGCAAACTTGCGGCCACAGTCCAGCTGCAACCTGCTGACCATACTGTGGACGGACGAAATTTGTTCGCACCACTTTTGAAACCATGGGAAACCATGAAGTTATCCTGGTATGTACAGGGTAATCATCATTCCAGGGGTCCTTAGGAGGTGCAGGATTTCGTCCATGCACTGTATTATGGCTGCAAAGGAATGTGTGCTCATATTCTAGATACAGCAAACTGTGACCATAGTTGCAGTGCCACAACCTGCGACCGTATGCTATTTGCAACGAAATGTGACCAGTGGCCATATTCTGACTGCAACAGAACGTGGCCATATTCCAACTGGAACGAAATGTGACCATATTCTGACTGCAGCGGAATGTGACCATCTTCAAGCTGCAATCAAGTGTGGCCATATGCGACCACATTCTAGCTGCAATTAAATCTGATGTGTCCATATTCCGACTATTCTAGCTGCACCAGGCTGTGACCATATTCTGACTGCAATGAAATGAGACCTGTTAATGGCAATCAAATCTGGCCATATTCTGATCACTTTGATGGAGACTGTTTCCGGGGTAGCCAAGTATCTTTTTAAAGCAGCATAAAGCAACATTATAACCCACGTAGAGTGGGTCATCCCATGTGGGGTTAACCTCGCTATTACGGGGTTACACCCCAATTGTTTTGTTTTTCCCTTGTTGGTTTTAAAGGGAATCTATCACTACTGGAAGTGGGTGTGGCTCAAAATTGAAAAGATTGGGTTACGCAGGTTTTAGTCTTTGGTTCCATTTACCAAGGTGCCATTTTGGTACATTTATTTGAGCCACAGCCAAGTATTTCTTTTTTTTTCTCCAGGGGGCGAAAAAAGCAAATGGAAGAGTTTTGTTTTGTCGGAGCAAAGCCGCAGGGCGAAGGATGCCACGGGCGGCTTCTTTCAGAGCTTCCGCATAGATGGGACGACACTTGGGCTGGGCTGAGGGTGGAAGTACATACCCCTTGTTCCGGTTCATTGGTAAAGGGTATAATACCCCTTGTGGGGAGAGGATATGGTATGAACATCAGCAGGCCTTTTGGGTTCATTTGTCCAAGGGGTATGTAAAAGGGGTATGTACAAGCACCCCTGGAGGCTGGGCAGATGATTGAACCAGAGAGGGGGTAAGATCCGTATTTTCCGGAGTAGACGTAGGATACATGTCTAGGTCCCCCTGCTAGGTGCCCTTCTTAACTCCCTTTCTTGGTTGGGAGGGTTCCCCTACTAAAATAGACTACAGAGAAAAGTTAGTACCCTTATTCTAACCTCTCTACTGGAGGACCTAGATGTTAGAGTTTGCTAGTGGCTCAAGTGAAGCAACCAATGAAATATATATTCCAGAACTGGGCCTAACTCTAAAACCCGTTTTCATTCTATCCTTGAACTGCAACCTGGACGTGAGCGTGAAGCCAACATGAAGCTTGTGTGAAAGAGGAAACGGTTTGGCCCTTTTGGGATGGTTTCAAGGGGAAACCAAAAGGAAATCAGCTATGCGTGTTCTGAACCATGCATTTCCTGTAGGGTTTCTGGTGTTTTTTGGAAAGAAGGCCAAGTTAGTAAGTGGTTAGTTTGGGGTATAATCTACTTGATGAGTTGGGCCTAGGTAATAACTTGACAAATCGAGCACCCAAGCATAGCCACACTACGTTGGTCCCGGATGGCGTAGCTAACTTTTACCCATTTCCGAGTCATATTCTTTACTCCGAAATATGAAGGGAATAGGACGATCCATTTGCAGCTACAGGACATTTGTCAAATACCCGCCCAAAACAAGCATTTCCTGCAAAACTTCCTGTAGCTGGCTTATTGGATTTTCAGCCGGCGCAACACTTGTTCTGACTGCCCCCGCCCCTATTTCGAAGTCGACTCAGTTGTTCAGTGGCTCCCTTTTTCCATTTGTTTGGTGGCTGCCCCACTAACATGGTCTTCCCAAAACAGAGTTCCCTTTTTTTTCAGGGTCACTGAACAAATGAGATGATGGCTCAATGCCACGGAATCTGCCACAAATTCCCCCGGCAGGAGGGTGAGTCCATTTTGCGTAACCAAGGCTCAGCCGCCCGACGTTGGTTTCCCTGGTTGGTTTCCTGGTTGGTCCACATTTCCCATGACTCAAAATCAATCAGTTTTTGTTTGGGTCACAGGGCAAGAGACAACGCCATCAGAAGGGAACCCTTCCAACGCCAAAAGACAATTACTCGTTGGTGCATTTGGCTTGCACGTTGGGACTTTAACTTTTTTGCCAACGTTGTTGGGTTTTCCGTATTAAACCACTAGAGTTAAGCTTTTTAGCAGGGCTTCGCAGATTTCGCAACCGAGCACTTGCCAACAGTGGCTTGGGGCAAATGGCTGTCGGGAGCCTTCGAGTTCGAGAAAGGCTCCCATCGCACTGAAGTCCAAGGGCTTGGCATGACTTTGACCATTTCTTCGCTGTTCCTGGCAGGTTTCTTTTTTTTTGTTCGGCTCATTTGTTGTAGGGGGCTGCAAAAAGCACATATACTTTGTTGCCACCATACCAAGGGCTGTGAAGTTTCGACTTCCGATGCAATGTTTAACTTCTTGTATCCAGTTTGAGTTCACTGCGGATCAACCACCACTCTCCCCTTTCGCTTTTTTGCTTTTTTGGGGTTCCCTTTGTTTTCTAGTGCACTAACCAGGCAAAAAAGATATATATGTGTTGCTGGGGTCCGATTTTTCCAGCCTAGTTAGGACATTTCGCATGGGCGTAGTTTGAGACTGTTCGTCAAAGTTCAATGCCAAAGGCGAAAAATTCGGGGAAGCACCTCGCCCTTGCTGGATACCACCTCGCCTTTCTGGGGGGTGTAGCCTCTTTTGGGGAGGTACGGTTGATGGTTGCGACATCCGCTTCTCGCAGCCCAAGAAACCCTGGGATCATGCGGTTCCCTAACGTAAAATGCCAACGAACCATGGTTTCAACCATGGTTTTCAAGTGGTGCGAGCGGGTTTTGTCCATCCCCAGTATGTACAAACCCCCTAAAGCCTAAAGTGTTGAGCCCGGACTTTCGGGGCTGCAAAGTTCACCACCATCCTCAAAGCCACCTTGGGCGCAGTGGATCCATTTTCCTATATTTTCTAGGCACCCAAAAACCTTGCCTCCCTTGAAAACACCAAAGGAATCAGCTACCTGGAGTCTCCATGACCTTTTAAGAATTGGGGTCATTACCCAAAATAACGGGGTCATTACCCCATTTTTTAGAAAGGGTCACGGAGACTCCAGTTGTTTACCTACTCTTCTGGCAACCGGGATCCACTGACGGTACCCGAATGGAATTTTAAGAGCGCTGGTGCACATGAAGTCTGTCCACCAAAGCTTCATGCCCATTGAGCGACAAAACACAAGCCAAACGGCTGAAATGAATGGAAGCTCACCTTCCGTCGGCTCCATTGGCTTTGCTCCGACTTTCTTCTGCGCGTGCCTGGCCCTTCCATTGCTTTGGCCCTGCCATATCATGGTTGTTGTTGGAAAGCATTTTGCCCATTTTTGCTTATTTTGTGGTTTAGTGGTCGAAATCCAAATCCACTGAACGTGGCTAAAATTGAGAATGTTTGCTCCCCAAACCCAACGTCAACCAAGATATGGCTGTCAGGGCCCCCCGAAGAAGGGAACTTTGAAAATGGCCCCAAGGAGGCCTCGTGCCTTTAGAGACCCGACTAGTCGTTGGGATTGGGGACATTTTCTGGGGGTTGACAACCATACTGTGGATGGTTGCGAAATCCGTTCGCACCACTTTGAAACCATGGTTGAAACCATAACGTTTGCTGGCATTTAATTGGGGGTATCGCATCATTCCAGGGTGTAGGTGGTGCGAAATGGAGTTTGCAAGCATCCACAGTAGGATCCTACGGCGCTCCAGGGATTGGCCGCCAAGCCGCCCCGTCGCCGAGGAAGTTCAACGAGGACTTCCGGCAGATCGTGTCTTCCGCACGGATGGCGGCCTGGCTGAAGCTTTTCCCAAAGAAGCTGGAGGGCCCTAAAATGGTTTTTTTGGGGTCCGTGTTTCTTGCTCCCGAAGGCCATCCGGTTCAACTTAGCTCTTTAGCTTCTTACCCAACCACAAGTTGAACTACACTACCACTAAAAGTCATAACTTTTTAGTGTTTCGTGTTTTTTTTGTTGTTGTGGTTAGTTTCAATTTACCCCCGCTAAAAGTTAGATCCACGTTTAGCGGATCTGAAAACGGGCAGCCGAGTGAACTGGGGTGTGCTGTTTGATTGCCTTTTTTTGGGTGGGGGCCTTTTTTTGTTTTTCTTCTTTGGTGGTTCCCAGTTCCCAGGCATCCAGTATGTGGGTTCGTTCGGTCTTTTTCGTCAGACGACGAGGGCTGAGGCTTCGGGTTTTTGTCCTTTTGGTTTCCTTTCAAAGCACCAAAAGGGGTACCTTCACAAACAGACACGCCCAAATGAATATGTTGTTGTATGTGGTTGATTTCCCCGGTCGGTTTTGAAGGGACATGCTTTTACTACCTGACACAGCCTGACAATATGTTCTCATATTTTGTCCTGGGGACACTGCAAATGGAGGCAGGGAAGAACGGGACCCCTGGATCTGAGTAAGGGTTCGATTCGGGCCCTCCAAGAACGGTCTGAACTTTCACGATACTTCCCCAGAATTAGTTCCCTTTTTACTTTTTGGCTGTTTTGGGGTTCCCATTGTTTTCCACTAACCAGGCAAAAAAAGTATTTTTTTGCTGGAGTCCTAATTCCAGCCAAGGATAAAGGGGACACCCCCCAGCTCTCAAACTCAACCGAGGGTTCTGCATAAACCGGGGTTCCCACTGTGAGTTTTGTTCCAGTTGCGCCTGGGCAACGAGAAGCGGGCCAATGAGAAAAGCAGGGGGACCTTGGTATCATCTTTAAATGGGCCCCAACAAGAGTTGATTGAGAACTCTCTTCACCAGGCTCCCGAAGTCCCAGTGACCTCACACCATGAAGAAGCGGCGTAGCGCCTTTTTGGTTCTCGAGCCCGCCCTGTCAGCGGAAATGCAAGTGTTTAGCAAACTCTTCGCAGGCCCCAAAAGGACCCACCATCTTGTGTTTTCAAATTCCCTTGTGTTGAAAGAGTCGACTTGGCTGCTGTTTTGTTTGACCAGCCAAACTTTCCTGCCTTGCGTCTAGTTTATTTGTTCAGGCTGGTGAATCAAGTAGGATTCACCCAGATTTCCCGTTTTGGCCTGCATCACCTTGGTACGAGTGTCTTGGGATGTTTGGGGGACGTAGAAGGATCCCCAGGCTCGAAGAGTTGGGGGAGTTGCTTTTTTTTTTCTCCCCCACCCCCGGGCCCACAGGTTGCCCTTTTCTTGCTAGGGGGCATGGTTGGGGGAGTTGCTTTTTTTTTCGAGGCCCACAGGTTGCCCTTTTCTTGCTAGGGGGCATGGTTGGGGGAGTTGCTTTTTTTTCCAAGCCCACAGGTTGCCCTTTCTTGCTAGGGGGCATGGTTGGGGGTGTGCTTTCTGTTCTCCCCCACCCCGCCACAGGTTGCCCTTTTCTTGCTAGGGGGCATGGTTGGGGGAGTTGCTTTTTTTTTTCCAGGCCCACAGGTTGCCCTTTTCTTGCTAGGGGGCATGGTTGGGGGAGTTGCTTTTTTTTCCAGGCCCACAGGTTGCCCTTTTCTTGCTAGGGGGCATGTAAGCCAACTGTTCTGCGCGATTTTTGGGATGGGTTTGACACCCCCAACGGCTTTTGATTTGGGGGCTGTGCCGCCTCCCAGGATTTGGTCTGACCGGACCTGTAAACTGGGAACCCCTGCCCCAAGCCCAATTCCCACTCACTTTGCGAGTAGGGAAATTACGTCATGGTTGTTGTTGGAAAACATTTTACATGTTTGTTTATTGTGGTTTAGTGGGAAGTCCAAATCCACTTAACTGCTAAAATGTATTTTTGTTGCTCCCCTTCCAACGTCCACCAAGACGTGGGTGCGTTCTTTTTGAGGGCACCCTTGTTTTGGTGGCTTTAAAGAGGAAACAAAAGGAAGGAGCTTTTTTTTGGGGGGGCACCCTTGTTTGGTTGGCTTGAAAGAGGAAACAATAGGAAGGAGCTACCATGCTGGGTCCCCTAACAAAAACACACATGTATCAAGGGACCCCTGCTCCAAAAAACATGTTTTGTCTTGGGGGGATGTATGCATTACGTATCCAATATGTATATACATATATACCTGGAGTCTCCATGACCCCTCAAACATGGGGACATTACCCAAAACAATGGGGTCATCACCCCATGTTTAAAGGGTCACGGAGACTCCAGGTATATATATATATATATATGGTACAGCGTTGCCAGCCCCCCTCCCCCCCCCCACCAATGGTCATGGGTCAGACAAGTACCCCCCCCCCCCCCTGTGGTTGTGGTCCTGTGGTTGGGTTGTGGTGGTTTAGGGTTGGTTTAGAATTGGTTTAGGGTATATTTAGGGTGTATTTCTGGTTAGTTTAAGGTTGGCTTAGGGTTGGTTTATGTTGATTTAGGGTTGGTTTAGGGTTGGTTTAGGGTTTGTTTAGGTTTACGGTTTAGTGCTTGGTTTTTTAGGGTTGGTTTAGGGTTAGTTTAGGGTTGGTTTAGGGTTGGCTTAGGTTTAGGGTTTATTGTTTAGGGATTGGTTTAGGGTGCATTTGGGGTTAGTTTAGGGTTGGTTTAGGGTTAGTTTACGGTTGGTTTATGTTGATTTAGAGTTGGTTTAGGTTTAGAGGTCTACGGTTTAGGGTTTGGTTTAACGGGTATTTAGGGTTCGTTTAGGGTTAGTTTAGGGTTGGTTTATGGTTGGTTGCGGGTTGGCTTGTCCTGGGGGTGGGGTTGCCGGGTGCGAGTTCAGGGGGTCGGGGTGGGGGTGGGCCGGGGGGGGGGGGGTCCTGGGGGACCCATACCATATGGGGGGGGGGGGGTAGCAACACGGAACACGGGACCATATATACAGTGTGTATATATATATAGATAGATAGATGGACATAAAAAATGTGTATATTTGTATATATATATATATATATAGATAGACATACATATACATACATACATATATATATATATATTATTGTGGGCCCCCATGTTGTGCTGGGCCCAGTCCGTGAGGTGATCAACTTCATGCTGGCGGGCAAGCTGTTGCATGATGCTGAGCTGCTGGACATCGGCAAGCACGGCCTGGAGTGCCTCGATCAACGATCCGACGCGATGGGAAGGGATCGTGTCCATAGGCGTCCTTTTTGGTTGTTTTGCTGGGGAAAGAATAGAATCAACCACGTGAATCAACCAGTTTATCTGAGTTTAGTGGGAAAAAAAACGATGGCCCTGGTTTACCAGACTCAACTGACCTTGAAAAGCCCTTAAACCCTTTTTTGCCTGGGCAAGGTTTGACTCGGTTGTCCAAAGCGAATCGACCTTTTGACCTTTTTTGGTTTTCCCATGTTGGTTTTCCATTTTTAGTAGAGGTGCCAAAAGGTGATCACCTTTTAGTTCTGGGTCCCTAAGGGGCAACTGAGTAGGTGTCCTTTTTTGGTTGTTTTGCTGGAAAAACGATGGCCCTGGTTTACCTGGTGGACTCAACTGACCTTGAAAAGCCCTTAAACCCTTTTTTGCCTGGGCAAGGTTTTTTTGACTCAGTTGTCCAAAGCGAATCGACCTTTTGACCTTTTTGGTTTTCCCATTTTGGTTTTCCATTTTTAGTAGAGGTGCCAAAGGTGATCACCTTTTAGTTCTGGGTCCCTAAGGGGCAACTGGTGGGTTAATCATCTACTAGGGCCATCTATTTCCTCTAAAGGGACACCTATCGTGTCTTTTGGGTGGGCATTTAAAGGGAAACCAACTGGGAAGACTAAAAATGAATCCCCTAAAAAAACGATCGTCTCACTTCCAACCAGAAGCTCGCGACTTGAATCTGTTGTGTTCTTTTTGCTCACCGGAAGCAGCGTCCCAAACCGTTTTTTTACGTGCTCGGAAGGGAGCCGAGCCAAGGAGCTGGGACGAATCCGTTTTGTCCTGCAAAGGCTTCCATTTGCTATTTTTGTTTGATGTTTTACCCCTTGTTGGTGTTAAAAAGAGTTCATCACAACTGGAAATAGTTGTGTTTTCCTTGTTGGTGTTAAAAGGAATTCATCACCACTGAAAATGTTTGTTTTCCCCTTGTTGGTGTTAAAAATAGTTCATCACCACTGGAAATAGTGTGTTTTTGTGGTTTATTTTTTCCCTTGTTGGTGTTAAAAGGAATTCATCACCACTGGAAATAGTTGTTCCCCTTGTTGGTGTTGAAAGGAACTCACCACCACTGGAAATAGGTTTATTTTATGTTTTTCAGGGGTCTTAACCAAGTGGAAGAAGAGGGAGCTACTGTGGATGCTTGCGAAATCCGCTTCTCGCACCACCGTTTCAGAAACCCTGGAACAGTTCGATTCCCCCAAAGGAAATACCAACAAAATCCAACAAATGTTTTGGTTCAACCGTGGTTTCATGGCGTGGTGCAGGGTTTCGGCCGTCCACAGGAGGGAGCTACTAGGAGTTGGCTGGGGACTCATGTGAGATGGTCATTGACACCTTACAGTAATGTTGGCACTTGATTAATTCAGGGCCCCCCCAATGTTGGTAATTGAACCAGAATAGGGAAAACAACTTTGAGTTATTCCAGTGCCCCTGATTAATCGGGTGTTAACATTACCGTACTTGCTTGCTTGGGATGGTCCATTGATTGTTAGCTGGCGAAAATTAAGAGGTTGTCTTAAGGGAACCGTAGCCCTCACTTCCTGAGTTGGTGCACTTTAAACTTTCTGGAAAGACCATTTTAGTGGTAAATAAAAAGTTCAAACTTTTTTTGGCCAGTCAACTTGGGAAGTGAGAGCTCGAGGAGTTGTTGACCATATCCGGATCGACCCCACAAAGTGATCCAGATCACCCCGCTCAACCGCTTGGCTGTTCGGCCAAGTAAGTTGTAATGGGAACCGTTCGAGCATAATCCACTTATGGGTCCCCCGTTCAGTGGGGTTAGCCTTGTTATCAAAGCACCCTCAAATGGCAAGCATCGGGTAGTTCCTGACTTGTGGTTTTTTGACGGGTGACTTGTGATTAATTTGCCTAAGATGTATCCACGCCCAGGTTCGGTGCAGGGATGAACAGATGGCCAGTGTCTCAAACAGGGACCCCCATATGGCCTCATAGCATTGCATGGTTTTGACAGGTGCTTTAAGGCACAAAAATTGGGTTGTGTGCCAGCTAATCAAGGGCCAATGCCGCCTTTCTCATTCAAATGCATGGGCGCTTCTATGTGGTTGGATCGTTGACCTTTGGCTTTTCGGAGAAATGTATGTGTTGATTTTTGTCGCAGGCAAATGTACTGGTTTTCACTCGGGAATTCACCGGGTTTTGGGAATGAACCGGTTGGGGTCCCCTTAAGAAGCCAACAGGGTCATTCCCACTCGCAACAGCCAAACTGGGGTGTCTCCTCCAATGTTTGTTGATTTTC
Source organism: Effrenium voratum (assembly GCA_963377175.1). Classification (NCBI taxonomy): domain Eukaryota; class Dinophyceae; order Suessiales; family Symbiodiniaceae; genus Effrenium; species Effrenium voratum. The sequence continues at coordinate 221,316 of CAUJNA010000069.1, forward strand.
CATGCAGATCAACTTGTTTGGGGGGCTCCCCTTGTTTGTTGAGTTTGATGGAACACCTTTTTTGGGAACTTCCGCCATTTTGAGACCAGCCCAAGCAATGGACCAGGGCCCGCGAAGAACGCCATGTTACCGGCGTACCCCTTGTTGTTCGGCCCAAGAAGCGGAGCGGAGGTACATCGAGAAGGTGCACTACGTGCCGTCGAAGCAAAGCTATGCCTTCACCGTGCGGAAGCACACGCCGGAGGCCTCTCGATTTTACTCAGTGGTTCAGTGGCTCCAATCCTTCATCTTCTTCCAACTCTTTTTTGGGGGCTGCCCCACTAAAATGGTCCAAGCCCAAAAACGGGTCCCAAGTCTTTTTTTTCCAGGGTCACTGAACAACTGAGTTTAAGCCGATCTTTTCGATCTGCGAGAAAGACTTCCATGTCTGGGCGGTTCAACCGGCGAATCGACCGGGTCGACTTAGCCTTTATTTTTCCCCGTTGGTTTTTATTGGCATCCATCACTGCTGGGAATACGTTGTGCAGGGGGCTTAAGCACAAGAAGGCAGAGGTTCGGTCAACAGGTGTGCTTCTTTCTTCCTTTCTTTTTTTGGGTGGGGGCTGCTTTTGGGATTTGTGTAAAGGGGAACCAAAAGGAAACCCACTAAGCGGCTGCCCTATTTGGAGACGGAGCACCTATGCAGGCACCCTGTTCACCTTGGTCTCAAGAGAAGTCGCAAACAATCATCGAATTTGTTGTCGCGGGGGGGCTCCAAATCGTATTTTAAACAAACCTGTCTGCTGTCTACTCGCTCGATAGCCACAGGACAAACAACATGCGGCGCGGTCTCTCTGGGGAAAGGCACCCTTTTGGGACAGCAAAGAAACGCACAATGTGTAATTGCCTGGAGTTTTCAAGTCTCCTTCCCCATTTCCCACTGTTCGGGGTACACCAAATAATGGGCGCCCGCAACTCTTTCATGAAAATCCACGGATCTGGCATGGTGGCTCCAGCAAGTCACCAGGACATGGTGGAGCAGGCGTATGGCTATGCTTTCATCCTGGCTGCTCACGCAGCTGCGCGAACAGCTGGAGCGGGGTCCTCGGGATTAGGTGTCGGACGCACCTGGAGTCTCCACGACCCTTTGAGAATGGGGTCATGAAACCAAAAAAGGGGTCGTGACCCCATTTTGAACTGGTCATGGAGACTCCAGGTATACTGACTAAGCGCAATTTGTGCTTGAAGCATACTGAGTAAGATGGAAACAGCTTATTTTTGGGTTGGATGAAAGGGAATCTCAAAGGAAGGCCACCGCCTTGGGGGTCCAGCAATCAAGTGTTTCCCCTTGCATTTAGGTATTTGGAGTTGTAAGGTCGGGTTTCTGTCTGTGGGAGTCGGGCCATTCCGACAAGCAGGCTGACCTCTAAAAAGGCCCCCAAGGTGACTGAACAAAGACACATGTTGGCTCCCAGTTGCCAGGGTCTCCAAACCTATGCATACCTAGGTCCTTTAAGGTTGGCAAAATATGGAACGGAAACTATTATTTGCTGTGTACGAACCAGATAGGTTTGTCTCAAAATAGGGGTACCCCAAAATAGGTTGGTTCCTTTGGTTTCCCTTTAAACCAACCCCAACAAAAAACAAAAGGGGCATACCCTCAAGACTCAAAACCGACGCCCCAGATGTGAGCCAAGGTTTGAACAGTTCTTAGCGGCCCTCAGCCGAGGTGGCCAAGGACAACTCTCAGGTGGCGCGGATCTTCGAGATGCTCGAGAAGAAGTTCTGGCTGCCGGAGAAGCCCTTTGACAAGTTTGGACAAGTTTGTAGATCGAAATCCAAGTTGAATCTAGATGAATCTAGATGTAGACTGACTTTGGATGCACAATCTCCCAGAAAAGTGGGTCTGTCTTTCTTTCTGGAATCCTCCGAAACAGACAGAGTCAAGTGTTCATAGCACCTCCGGCAGGACCCGGACTAAGCCCGGTAGGAGAAACCGAAAGAGTCATCGAATCAAGTAAGAGGAGGGCCATTGGACAAGTGAGCCACAATCAAAACCCGGGCAACTGGAGGGTAGTAGGGACAATCCCAGCCATAAATCGCTGCGGACATCCGCCTTCTCAATTCTTGAAGCATGGTTCTGGGTCGACAATTCTTGTACCGATCGGTCTTGATTACGACTCATGCGCCCTGTGATTTTTTTTTTCCCAGACTTTGGGATCTCTGCTATCTTCCATTTCAAGGTCTAGAAATACTCAGTTGTTCAGTGGCTCCAATTCTTTTCCTTTTTTTTTGTGGCTGCCCCACTAAAATGGTCCAAGCCCCAAAAAGAATTGGTTCCAATTATTTTTTTTTCCAGGGTCACTGAACTGAGAATATGGGGCCAGGCTCCAACTTCTGGGGGCTATGTGTTCTCGGGCGAATCGAATCCGGAGCTTTTGGCCTTCCGGAGGGCTTCGATAGACCAGAACTGGAAGGGAATGACCCACCCCCTTGACATGTGGTTGGAAAAAATGGTTTCCATTATGGTGGTTTGGTGGTTGAAATCCAAATCCACTTAACTGCTAAGAAGTTGTTTTTTTGCTCCCCTTCCAACGTCAACCAAGTTGATTTGGTTTCCTGAGAGGGAATCAGGTTTATTCCCATACCCGGGCTCGGTCATTTTCTACGCACCAGCGAGAGAAATATGGGCATGGGTCAACAACCATGACCCCCCCCTCCGATTCGATTTGAGCCACAATCAAAACCCGGAGATTGATGAAGGTTAGCAAGGGACAATCCCCGGCCGCCATTAATAGCTGCGGAAAGCCACCTTCTTATTTCTTGAAGCATGGTTCTGGTAGACCATTTTAATACCGGGGTTTGATAAGGGAATCTCTAGGTTCATGCCCATACCCGGGCTGGGTCATTTTCTACGCACCAGCGAGAGAAATATGGGCATGCGTCAAAAAACGGCTCCGAGCCACGGCACTGGTTTTCCTCTTTCTGCGAGCCTCCATGTTAATCTGAGGGAAAATGTGGGGTCAGAGGAAGCAAGTGAGCCACGATCAAAACCCGGGTAGATGAACGTTGGTAAGGGACAGTCCCAGCCAGAAATAGTTGCGGCCGCCTTCTTTAATTCTTTACGTGATTCTGGGTAGACCATTCTTTTACCGGGTTTTGATTATGACTCAAGTGGCCTTTGCTTCCAGCTGAGGGGCGCGTACTTGGACACCATCAGCGCGGAAGGACCCGCCCCTCCGATCAATCGCACCTCGACCCTGCGCTGAGGGTGTAGTGGACCTTCAAGGGTGTGTCTTAGCCCCCAAAAGAGCGGGAGTCCTTTCGACTTCCCTCTGAAACCACCTCAAAACGGGTACCATCAAGCAAAGACACACCCTGGTCACCCTAGTAGGGTTCTTTGGCCAAATCGAGCTACATGAGGCCACCATGCATGCTAAATAGTCCATCATGTTTAGTCTACCCAAAGAGATTATTTCGGGGATGTGTGATTTTTTTCCCATACCCACTATTTTGCAGCCAGAGAATGAGGCCAAATAGGGACTGAGCGGTGGGGTCGTTTGGGGGGGTAAGGTCCCTGATGCTTGGTTGAGCATCCGAGTTAGGATATGGTTTGCAATCCATTCCTTTCACACGACGTCACCTTCAGTCGGGCATCTCAGTTAAGAGAATACCGCTTGCAAAGGCCTTTTTGGGTCAGGGGCTTGGGAGTGGCAACTTGTAAATCTACAAGTCTCGCACATAACCGGGCATGGACCCTCATCAGAGCAGCGCTTTTTTGTTGAAGCGAATCTCCCTTAAAAACTCGGTCATGATTTGGGTTATCAAAGTTAAACGTAGAATCATGCGGCCTGTAAATCTAAATGCAAGAAAGGGGTGTCCTTTTCCCACATGGCCATGGAACCTTTCCTGGTCTTCCAGTTCGTTGCCTACAACCCCAGCTGTTTTTGTTGTTACGAGTTTCCGTCACAGCCATCGCGCAGGGGTTGTGGACAACAGCTACCGGGGTCAGAACTCCAACATGCACATGTGCGAGGTGCGGGGTGGGTTGAGGTGGGGTCTACCTTGTGACCACCTTTCATTGTGCTGTGTCCCTCAAAGTGAACGTTTTGAGGGGTTCTCAAAATTACTGTTGGGGGTTTGCTTTGAGCCACCCCTTCTTTCGAGGGTCATTTTGAGAATGTCCCTTTAATGGTCCAAGTTGTGTGTGTGTGTGTTTGATGTTTATACCATGCTGGAATTCCAGTGGTTTTGATACTAAGTGTGAGTGTTCTTAAATACCTTCAGCTGGAATCCCAGTGTGTTTCTGATACTACGTCCTTTTCATAAGCTGCCATCCCCTTTCTACGTTACCAGACTCAACTGACCTTTATGCCCTTAAACCTTTTTTGCCTGGGCAAGGTTTGAGGACAAAGGGCTGAATGCCCGAAAGAGTAGAGAAATCCGGTTTTCGTAGGTGGGGCAACATCTACCTTGGAGGGGAGTGGAGAGATCTAGAGTTGTTCAGGTCCAAACTAGGTTGGTTCTACGCCCAAAGTGACATGTTCATGTTTCCCCTAAAGCTCACTTAGCCTTCCACAGCGGATCGACCGGATCTGACCTTTTGGTTTCCCCTTGGTCCATGTTGGGTCATCGTTTCAACAGGTTAACCTATTATTTCTGGGTCCATCGGGCAACTGAGCGTTTGTTGAAAGGAAAGCCAAGATGCTCACTTTCAGGATTTTAACCTGGGTTGCCAACCAATGTGATGGATGCAGAACCCCTCAGTCGCCCAAAGCGAATCAAGACATGGGACTAGAGCCGTTTGGTTTAGGTTCCTTAGGTCCAGTGCTGGGAACGGCCTGGAGATGTTAACCAGGAGTGCTTCCAGGCAGGCCACTATAGGTAACCATGCGTCCTTGAAAGGCTTCAGGTTTACCATCTCAGTTGTTCAGTGGCTCCCTTTTTCTTTTTCCAACTTTCTTTTTGGTGGCTGCCCCACTAAAGTGGTCCAAGCCCCAAAAAAGGGTTCCCTTTTTTCCAGGGTCACTGAACAACTGAGTGGTTTCTCCTGGTTGCCTTCTATGGTCACTGGACTGGGAGGGCTTTTTGTTGAGTCCAAGTGGCTTCGTCTTGTTTCAGGGTCCCTCAGATTGGATGGGAATCGGAATCGGACGCCAAAAGGAACCCAAAGCGGCCCCGATGTTTTGGTGCAGCACATCACATTTACTGAAGAATATGTATTTTATATCTTCACTGTTGGTGCAGATTACATCACATTACATCCGACATAATTTTGAGATCGTATCTATTGTACTCGAAAGATGGAAGCATCCACTGCCTTGAGAGAGAGGCTGAGCCGGCTGAGCTCTCTGGTGCGGAGAGATGTCTTGGGATTTGGTGAAACCCCAAAGAAGTGACAGAAACCTTCAGGAAGGATATAGTGAAACCCTAAAAGCCATAGCTTCCTATTCGAGATCGCGAAAACAATCGTAGTGAAAGGTTTTGCCGCACGCTCATTTGTCCCGCCTAACAAATGTCTTCACGTTGGATGTTGGCACTCGCTTGGGAGCCTGACTCCAGGCGCTGATCGCCGCCTATGAGGCGACCAAGGAGACGCGCTGCTGGGATTCCGATTCAGATTCGTCGATCCATGGTGTGGATCCACGTGGATTGACGTGTGTGTGTGTGTGTGTGTCTGTTTGAGGGTGCTCATTTTGGGGTTTCAAGGGAAGTGACAAGCGAGCAACCATTTTGGGGGAGGTGCCCCTATTTTGAGACAAAGCTACGTCCCCTTTTGGTGTGAACCTCACGCTCTGGGGTCTGGGCCAATTCGAAGTGAACCTCCTGATGTTTGAGGGGAAAGGTACAGGGAGCCTCCGAGCCCGACCTGCTTTTATGGACCTGGGGGTCGAACTCGGAATAGGATGCGCTATCCCTTTTGGGCTTTTTTTTTTGGGGGGGGGGGGGTAGGGCGATTGCCCCACACACGTGCCCCCCCTCAATCGATCCATGATGTTTGACATGGAATCCCTCCAATTGGGTGTGTGTTTTTGTGTTTTTGTTAACCCAAAATCCAGACCATGTTGTGGGTCCGATTGCTGAAACGAGACGCACCCAAACAGTATGTGTTGAGAAGCTGCTAGGGTAACACCCGCACCCCACCCCTTGGATTCCGCAATGTCCATGAGAAAATCACCTTGCACTTGCCCGCTTGCGATGCTGAACCAATCTGGTCACCTCCAGAATCCCCGCTGTTGAGCCTTGGTTTTCTTCCCGTGCGGAGAAAACCACACGAAGAGAACATCCCCTCAAACGGCATACGCAGAGAACAGTGGATGCCCGGATCTGCGAACGGATTGCACCCCGAGGCTACTTGGACCGTGCGGAGGTGCTTGCGGAGACCTTTGCCGTGCTACTTGGATGGGTTTCCGATGTGGGTGTGGCTCAAACGGGCACCAACATGGATTGCCCTGGCTTCCGTTTGCTTGAGAATTCAGAACAGTGGTAGTTTTCCCCGCGAGTCGGGGACCCCTACAACGGACCTTTTTGGACAATGACTTTTCCATTAAGCCAACCAAAAGTTCGAACGCGCGTTGCTGTGGATGGACGAAATCATGCGAAGTCCATTTCGCACCACTTTGAAAGCATCGGAAGCCGTTGCTTGGTATTTCAGGGGGAATCGAATCTTTCCCGTGTTTCTTAGGTGGTGCAGGATTTCGTCCATTCAGGGTAGGTGTCCTCCTTGGCTAGTTTGGTTGAAGTATAGCGGGCCCTTTGTAAACCTGGTTGAAACATCTCCCAGGGCCATCTATTTTCCTCAAAGGACATATGCTAACGACCAATTGCTCGGGCTCTGGTTTGTCCCATTGCGTTTGGAGAACTGTTCCTGTGGTTGCTGTCAGGTTGTGCTTCAAGATGTGTCAAGATTGCTTGTTGGGTGCCCTGCCTTTCCTTCTTCGCATCCTGCATTTGTGTGCGTTCTCCTTTGGAATGACTTCATATTGTAAGTAGAGAGAGGGGGGGTGAATGTGAAAAGCATTGGCATGAACAACAAGACCGGTTTTTGCCAAGCCAGTTTGGGGCCCCGTTGAGCTTCATGGTCTGCTGATATGTTCGGCCTCGAGAAACAAGAAGCTATGACAACCGAAGACTGGATACACGTCTTGCGTGTGAACAAAGGGCTGCTGACCCTTGTTCTCTCCGCTTTGGGCTTATATCGGCCTAACATGAGCTCGTTTCTGTTGACGGGTTTCTTAGGAAATTCGCTGGCGCGTCGGCTCAGGTTGAAACGAGCCTCTTTGTGTGTTGTATGTGTATGATTGTGTATGTGACGTGTGTGTGTGTGTGAGTCTGTGGGTGGGTCCGTGGTTATGGGGAGGCGTAGCAGACCTATGAGATTCATGGTTGGTCTATGTTGCTGTAGGTGGCCCGCTTGGTTTAAGCCCCAGTGAATGAATCCATCGAATCGATGGACCCTATACTTGGATGTTTGGCGAGATAGGTGGGAAGCCACTTGGGGTATAACCCCCTTATAAGGTTAAGCTCACTTAGGAGGACTCCATAGTGGCTTGGAACCTCGTTCCTAGTCCCTGTTTCCCATCGGCGGGCTTGGGGGAAAAAACAGATCGACATGTCACTTGCGTTCTGCCACGTTGTTCGTTTTGCACACGACCTTCACCTTCAAATTCAACCGGCAAACCGGAAAAGCCGCTTTTCCGGTGGTCGGGGGCCGGGGTAGACAAACCTCCAGCAGCCACTTTGGGGAGGTCCGAGCTTGCATTTCTTCAAGGGAATGTCTCAGAGTCTCAAATTTGTTGCTGCCTGGCTTGGGGTGGGCGTGCCCACAGAAAGAGTCCCCGAAGTAACTCATTTGAGAAGGGATTTCCTGTTGGACAACCCCGGTTTGGGGAGTGCATCTGTTTCTTTGCTTTGAAAGAGTGTCTGGCCCCTCGATGTTTGGCAGCTTGTCTGCGAAAGGTGGATACCAGCGGGTTGGATCGAGGCACCAAAACTAACTACCTGGATCCAAGACTCTTTAAAATCGGGGGCCGTCGCGCCTGTGGGTATTTGAAAATTGATCTCGGAGACTCCCGCTGCCTCTATTTGAGTGTGAGCTGATTTAGTAATATAAGTTGATGGCAAGCTGGGATACAACCCACTTATAGGTTCCCCGTTCAGCGGAATGATGCCTGTCAGAAGTGGGTTCCCGACTTGCTAACTTGACCAAGCATCCAAGTAATGTTGACCCCGGATTAATAAACCCCTGCATGGTTGATTATTACGGGGGTGTCCCCTTTTAGTGGGGATTCAGACCACTTTTGGAGGGAACACCCCCTTAAGAATGGGACGGGTTTATTAATCCTGGGTCAACATCACTCGTCACTTTGTTGCCTCAGCCAAGGAAGCTGGCGCAGAAAGGCGCCAGTGCGAGGGAAAGACCCGGGAGACCTCAGAGTGAGCCCCTTGAGACCAATCCTTTGTTGAGTTTCCCACCGTGCCACTTCATACGTGTCATACGATTTGGATGCCACATGTTAAGATCAGCGCGGGCAACTTTGGGGCAGACACCACAGAAAGGAAATGCCTCGGCATTCTTGTTTGGACACCTGTTGTGCTTGTAGGTTGCTTCCTCATTACTCAATTGGCTGTGGCTCAAAAATCCGGTACCCAAAATGGAACCCTGGTAAGTGGAAACATGGACCAAAACCTGCGGTTTGCCCCCCGTTTAATTTTGAGCCTCATTACTCAATCGAAGACGGTCATGGAATCACCATTTCAGATCAGTTTCAGGCACGGAGCTCGAGAAAGCGGACACCGCGCAACATTCGACGCCTGAGTTGCTGTGAGGGTGTCCAAGACAACTTTCAACTTTGGCGTTTGCAAGTCTAGGGGGTAGCTTTAGAATATGTATCTATATGTATATATAACAGTGGATCCCAGTTACCACTATAGTAGATAGCCAATGTTCCTTTTGGTCGTTAAAGGGTGATTCCCCTTACCTGCTATACAGGTAAATGGATCCACTGGGTTTGTGATTCTTTATTTGGTTTGTTATTCTTTATGTTTGTTCCAACTAAATGTGATAAAGCTGCTCTGTGTTCTATTTCCTTTGGGGGGGATATCGGCTGGGGAAGGGGCATGGTGTGAGTGTCCAAGCTGCCTGGGTCCCCGTCTCGTTGCGTGTGAGGTGGGGGCTTCGTGTGGGAGCACTACACCGTGGACTTTGAAGTTGACTGGGAGCCGGGGCTTGGGCCATTGGTCTAGGGACCCGTAACTTCCAACGAACAATGGTTTCAACCATGGTTTCTTAGGTGGTGCGAAGTGGAATTTGTCCATCCACAGTACTACTGTTCTAGTGCTACCTTCCATTTCCATTCTGAACCCAGGGATCCGAATTTCTTTCTAGAAGACCACGAAAAGCCCTGGGGAAATGGCGATCGGTTTTCGAAAAGAACGATGGCTGGAAAGGATGGAATCGGAATCAACCCCTAGAATTGCGGGTCTTGGGGCGGGGGGCAGGGGCCAGGGTTCTTTGGAAGAGACACCTGACCTTTGGTGCATTTTGCTGGGATGTTAGGACTTTAACTTGTTGCCAGCTATATAATAGGTTATCCATTAAACCACTAAAGCTTGAACTTGTAGCAGGGGAGCAGATTTCGCAACCGAGTGACTGAGAGGCGAGACAAGTCGAGGAAACATGTAGTTGCTAGGCAATTTGCTAGGCATGGATCCTGTGTTGAAGCCTAGGGTGTCTGAGTTTGCTCGCGGCTGAGGATCAGCAACCAAATGTTATCTTTGGCCACCGCCATCACCTTTCCCTCAAAAGCTTTCTTTCCCCACTGGCCCCCCAGAACAGTTAGGCCATTTGGGTCTGCCTTTTTTGAGGGTACCTGTAACTACCTGTACCCCTTTTTGGGTCTGTTTTAAGACACAATTAAGGGGAAACCAGAAGGAAAGCCACCATTTTGGGACATGTTGGGTCTAAAGAAAAGACACCCCCATATTTAGAGCTTAGTTGCTCAAATTTACCTTGAATGTTTGGCTTATCCGTATGTATGTTGCAGGTGTGTGGTGGTACAAGCTTTGCCTGAGTGTTTGTATGAGAAGGAGATCCCCTTCTTTTTGGCGGGGCACAGGGGGGGGAAGCCGTCCCCATGTCGGTAATATAAACCCGTGGTGTTTTCCGGGAGTTTTCCTGAACATCAAGGATCCCCTCGAACAGTCACAGAGTGAAGGACCCCCACACCATCCGCGGGGTTTTGTTCAACAGTTCCATGGAGGCTCCCAGGATCCCTCAAAGAATAAAACCCTCCCGCAATGGAAGTGGGCTCGGCGCCATTCCCTCTCAATTTTGTCGCACCTGGTTTTCTGGGCCCCCAAGATGGCGGTTTCCCTCTGGTGTCTCTTTCAACCAACCCAGATCGGGGTTGTTATACCCAACAAAAAGAGCCTCCGACCCAACATGGACGTGGACATTCTTTGCTTTTGCAAGGGATCTGCCTATCTTATGGCGACCATAACGAGCTCACCAAAGGTCCTTGAATTGGGGATCCAATCCTTAATTCTAAGAATTTGGGATCCAATTCTTCCAAAAAAAATGCAGATGGTTGACCTGTGCACTTTGCTTTGGTGACAGGAGTCCATTGTATGGCATGGGGTCGGCGACTTGTCCATGTCAACTCGGGAAGGATTCCTTGGGCTTGATTGGTTGCAGGCGTCATTCCGGGAGTCGTGCGTTTTTTTTGTTCTTCTTGGTTTTTTTCCCCCCCAACAGCTGAAAGCTTTGGGGTCTCAGCCCAGATAGGCTCCGGGGTGGTCCGGGGCGGCCCTGAGGTAAGTGTGTGTTTTCCCGTTTTTTTTTTTTGTTTTTTTTTTTTCTTTTTTTCCGGGTACCAAACTTGAGGTTTAGAGGGAACCCAAGGGGAGACCAATTGTTTTCGTTGGTTTTTGGTGGGGGTCTGAATTTTGAGGCTAAACCCT